>CM070568.1:38606267-38668767 GCA_036346405.1 Phyllostachys edulis | reverse complement strand
CCGATGCTCTGAGTTCAGCCGGGTGCTCTCACTAGATGGAGTTAAGTTGGATTCCATTTCCTTGAGGCCCAGAGTTATTTTCATGAGACCGGGAAGGCCTCGGTCTTACGAAAATAACCCGAGAGTCCTCACAGAAGCACTGCATGCGAAGGAAAAGATGAAACTCATGGTTCCGAATAAAATTTCAAATTCGCATGCAGAATACCTAGTTGTCCATGACAGACAACACAAGAGTTCTAATGGTGATTCAAGGGGTAAAAGCTCGAGCAGAAATTACAAAGGCATATCGAAATCCAGAGGTAGGTACAAGTCGTGCAAGTATTGTAAGAAAGATGGAAACGACATATCTGAGTGTTGGTAGTTAAACAAAAAAAGAGAAAAGAAATAACAATTTCAAGAAGGATCAACAAGATGATGGTGCTAAAGCCACCATTGTTACTAAGCAAGATTTTGATGGAGATGTTCTCGTTGCCTTTGCCAGTAATTCTAAAACCGATGATGAGTGGATTCTTGATAGAGTCTGCACTTTCCACATGAGTTCGAACCGAGATTGGTTCGTAAATTATGAAGCTACGCCAAGCTGTTCTGTGTTGATGGGTGATAATCCACCATGCAAGATTGCAGACATTGGTTCTAGCGAGATCAAGATATTTGATGGCACCATCAGAACTTTGTCGGATGTTTGACACATTCCGGGTTTGAAGAGAAATCTTATCTCGCTGAGTACTCTTGATGCTAAAGGGTACAAGTATTCAGGTGGAGGTGGAGTTCTGAAGATCTCCAAAGGCTCTCTTGTTGTAATGAAAGGTGATATGAAAGCTGCCAACTTATATCATCTGTAAGGTACTACAATTTCAGGTAATGCTATTGTTGCCTCAAATAAATCATCTAATTCTAATACTATTAATCTTTGTCATATGTGTTTGGTGTATATGAGTGAAATTGGCATGATGAAGTTATGCAAACGAGGACTCCTTGATGGCCAAAATATCAACAAGTTGAAGTTTTGTGAACACTGTCTTCGACAAGCAAAAGATGGTGAAGTTCAACATAGCAATTCACATTGCAAAAGACATATTGGATTTTGTTCACTCTAATTTGTGAGGGGAGAATCCCACATTCTGTCCCTTAGAGGTGTTGGCTACATATTGACCATTATTGATGATTATTCAAGAAGAGTTTGACCATATTTCGTGAAGCATAAATCGGATGTGCTCAAGACATTTAAGGAGTGAAAGATTATGATTGAAAAGCAAACTGGGAAGCATGTTAAGAAACTGATACTAGCTTGGAGTTTTGTTTACAATTTGGGAAGACAAAAGATGGAATTGTTGGTTATGTGGACTCAGATTTTGCTGGAGATTTGGATAAGAGAATATCTCTTGCTGGTTATGTGTTCACTGTTAGAGGATGTGCCGTTAGTTAGAAAGCAAGCCTGCAAGCTACTATTGCCTTGTCTACTATGGAATTTGAGTATATGGCTATTTCTGAGCTTTGTGAATGTACGTTTTGCACTATAATATTCTACGACAGTCAAAGCACTGTTTGCCTTTCGAAGGATCGGATGTTTCATTAGAGAACGAAGCATATTGACATGAGATATCATTACATTCAAGGTGTTTTTGCTTGAGACGACATTAACGTCAGCAAAATAAGTAATCATGATAATCCAGCTGATATGATGCCAATGCTAGTTCCTACAAGCTAAGTTTGACCTTTGCTCATCCTTAGTTGGTATCATTCAGTTGTCCTATGCACGTTCAACGCACAAGGTGTTCACGCTAATCTATTTTGAGGAGATCATGTTTTGTTTTGGCTGCAAGAGGAATTCATCTCAAGGTGAAGATGATTGAGTTTGAGTGTGATACGAATTGAGTTTGAAGGTAATACAAATTTTGTTTCCTACTCCAACTTATAATTCTACTCCTACACGGAGTCTTTCATGTAATACTATCAATATATCCTTATAGTCCATAGAAAAGAGGAAGAGCTCTATTGTAAACATCTTCTCATACAGTGATATTGTCTTCGTGCGTCTGTGTTTTTTCACGTAAAATTCGTGTCTCTCATTCCTATTTTTCTATGCATTATTTACAACAACAGATGGTAGTGGTCTAACAAAAACACGTAGAAGCAATCACAATAAGCAAATAATCGATCGTGCATGAAATGATCAAATGTATGTACCCAAGGGTGCTGATAGGCGTATTTTTTGCGGCAGCCCTTCAAGCTTCCAGCGAATGAACCACTGCCGCTCGACAAAGCCGGACCTCTTTCTTGACAGTGTGGCCATGGCCTTCTCGCACAGTCTGATGGGAGCCGGCGGCGCTGCGACAGCAATGGCCAAGGACTCCTTCCTCAGAATGGGATATATCTGCTTCAGAGCATCATGAGATATGGCGTGGAGGAGGGCTACAGGGCCTTGTAGGGAACGGATTTCTGTGTGGAGTGTGGGGAGGGTGCCAAGGATGTCACAGCCTTGAATGTTGTTGTCGCGCCCTGGGAGCGGGAACACCGTGTCGTACCAGATGGAGTTGAGGATGATGTTGGAGACGGGGTCCATGGGGCCATAGTAGTGGCCAGCGACGAGGATGTTGCGGATGTGCCTGCATGGAGTATCTCCAGGCATCGATGATATCGATATTCCTTTGCCTACCGCTTCTGCACACGCCAGAGACCGCCGTGCGGGCGTCTTCCAGATAGGGGGATAGCCTGGACTCCATGTCTCTACGGTTCCATATGGATTGTGATGTAGTATCCAACTCACTGGACAATGCTGGTGGTGTAGACGATCCAGCCATGCTGGTGGAGTACGTGCGGCTAACGACTTCATCAGCATGAACCTAGCAAGGACCCTCCCCCCCTCCTTGGACGCGATGCTATAGTTGAGGGCCCTGCAGGAAGGCCATGTGGGTGTTGGCCCAAACCGAGGAAAAAACCCAACCGATCCAAAGTTGACTCACCCTCGGCAGCGCGTTTGGCAGAACGCTCGGCAGGGAACTGATCTGAAGATGAACGCATACGCACGGCAGATGCACTCGGCAACGTACTGGAAGCAAGACACACATATACGCTTCTGGATGACGATCCTTGGATGGATATACACACACGCACACGCTACGCAGAAATCAAATACTCGCTCGAAGAAAGATATATTGGTGCTGCAGCGGCGCAGTGTTTTCTTTCTCTTCTTTCTACTAGTGGGCCTGCGCACCGTGGGGCACGCACGTCCACGCCCATGTGCATGGGGCCCACCCGTGGAGGCCAGCCGCGCAGGCGCCGCGTGCAGACGACGGCCGAGGAACCGAGCGAAACGAGATCCGATGGCCCAGAAAAAAAAGGTGACGTGGTGTGTCTCTTTGAGCTTCAAAGTGCTCTTCATTTATACCGGAGGATTGCTTTTGACTCTGATAGTTTTACATGGTGCTAGGCCCAGCCTTTTATACACTCATGCACGCACACACAACTTCGACTCGGACTCTATCGAAGAAAACAACACGCACAACTTCAACTCGGACCTATAGAGGCAAAACAGAAACGGAAAAATACTCCCTACCAGATACACAAGAAATTAGCAACTAAACAATGATTAAACTCTAACATTCACTTCCTAATCATTGTGTACTTATTTGTTCTTCTTTTCACGCAATCCGATCTTGCATCTCTAGGGCACTTGGACTGAAAACTCAGCAGTCAGTTGGACTCGACACTCAACTTGGCTCACACACACTTGGCCGGAGATGGTGGCACAACTCGAATACATCTTGGACTCTTACTCATTGAGGCAGTCAGTCTTGACGAGGATATAACAATCCTCATTTTATTATATATCTATAATTCATATTATAGATAATAATGATGTCATATAACTCTTGAGTATACCCCTTAATAGCCATAAGGGAGAAGCTGGCGGTTGTAAGTTCTTCTACGACCACCTAATAGTCGTAAGCCCCCTTACGACTACCCCATAGTCGTAAGTCCTTCTACGACTGTCCTATGATCGTAAGCTCTTCTACGATCAGTCTGTGGTCTTAAGATCTTCTACGACCACCACCTGGTCTTAAGCTCTCCCATGACCAGTCCCTAATCGACAGAGCTTACAGGCATGTGGGCCTAGTCGATAAGGGAATCTTCCGTACCATATTCAAGATATGGGCAGTAAACTACGCGGTTATTATCTGGAATAATGGGACGATTTTAACTCCTTTGTTATGGTGATAACTGTCTGGCAGCGTGGGAACGTTACTACTCCCATAATAACCTCCAATAACAGCTCAATAATCTGGGACATTAAGGCAGTCTTTACACTAGAGGCGCAACAGTACACCTTAAGGACTGTATAAAAGGCAGAATCATCAGGACAATCGAGGCGATCCGAAGATCATTAGAAGCACAATACTCTAGTCTTTGGCTCTATTTTGTAATCCAGCATACTCAATACATACACACAGGAGTAGGGTTGTTATTCTCCTAGGAGAAGGCCCGAACTTGTATAAAAATCCCCGTGTATCTATCTCTGTGTGATTTTGAGCCTAGAGGAACCCCCGAATCAAATAATCTTTACGTAAGTTCCGTCCTAAAACACTGACAGTTGGCGTCGACCGTGGGGATCTCTCGAGTCATCAGTTTTCCTTCATCTTTCCAATTCTCACGCTCTCATGGAAGGAGAGTGGAACGAGGAGAACTGGTTCGACTTGGCTGATTATGCAGATATTGACATGGATGCCGATTTCGACTACGAGCCGAGTGAATGTAATAGCCCAAAGTTCTCTTACCAAATTAAAATTAATAAAATTAATATTTTATTGGATTTTCTAAAATTTGAAAGAGTTTGATTACTTTATTTGAATTTCAAGTTTTAAAAGACAAAAGTAAAATTTTAATTATTTTCGGAATTTTAAAAACTTTTCCCTAATTATATTAAAGCCAAAACAAATTATGTGCAAAAATTATTACCAATGATAAGTTGAAATTATTTTATTAAGTTCAAAATAATTCTAGGAATTTTTCTAGAATTTTTTGACTCTATTTGCTATCTTATAAAATTGTCTTTGTTTATTGCTTAAATCTGACTTTCGAAAATTTTAAAAAAATTACAGCGTGGGCAGGCAAGTTCCCATGGGTCACCCATCTTTTTACTGCCCCAAGCCCAGCACGCTTAACATCCAATGCTACAAAGAATGGGCTACCACCTTTTCCTTCTTTCTTTCTTGAACACTAACATTCCTTTTATTTCTTTATTCTCTCCTTCTTGCCTATCGTCTTCTCCAACCGAACCATTTCTTCCTTGTCCAGAGAACACAACAGCCGTAGCAACCACCATTAGAGGCTTTCCAAGCTCATCAAACCCAAGATTTCCTCCCCATTTCTTCACGAAATTTGTGGCATTCAATCCCCCGCGTTCTTCCTCCCCCAAATCCGGTCATTTCCCACTCCATCACGCACACGTTCATTGGATTTTCGCCATGACCGACGTGATGACCGCGCGACTTGATCTCCTCGCCCCGGCCCCCTCCGCCCCTATAAAAGAGAGCACCGGGTGCGCATTCTCATCACCATCTCATTCCCATCACCCATTCCTCCCCTCTCCTCGAGAGCTCGTCGGAATTCGAGTTTTTGTCGCCACCGGTCGCAAGCATTCCGCCGCCTCTAGCTCCTTCGTCAGTGGAGCTCCTCCGTCTTCAACACCACTGCTAGCTTCGCCTCGACGCGTTCTACGCCGTGCTCCCCTTGCCTACGCCGGAACATCGCCGGAGCACCGTCGCCACCGTGAGCCCAAGCCGCGCCGACATCGTCGTCCTCGCCTCCGGCCATCCGTACACGTTCCTCCACAACCGAGGTGAGCACCGGCATCTCCATCCTCTTCTCTCTCCATTCCACCCCTCGCTGGCCGCCGGAACACCGTCGTTCGCCGGCAACGTCGCCATCCAAACCTTAGGCCTAAGCTTTTTCTATTACGAATTGCGTCACCGTCGAGCCAGCTCCGGCCACATAGTCTCCACCCCTGGCTCCGCATCGTCGTGCTCTACCTCGGGCTCACCTCCCCCTCACCAGAGCACCAACCTCCATGGATGCGCCATGCTTCACTTCATTGTGCTGTTCGGCCGATACAAACAAGAAGATGAATGAACAGTAATTTGTTTTATCTAGTCATTCTACACTTCATACATGCACATGTTTATTCTTCCAAAAAATCATTCTGTCACATGCAAACTCCAAATCTGTTGATTCCTTCACCTAAATTCATCTAAATTCATCTACTATTTTTAGTATTTATTTCATAATTTTTAGATTTTATTTAATTTCTGTTAATTATTCGGTTCATTTTGTGCGTCGCCGCCGCCAACAGCCGACCTTGCGCATTCCACGACAACCAGAGTGAGCGTTGTGTTCCCCGCGGTTCCATCTTCAAATCTCCGCCAACTTCACTCGCTAAATCCTCTCCGTTTGCCCGGAACGCCGATGTTCACCCGCCGAAGGTCTTCTCCGTCAGACTGCGTCGCCATCGAAGATCCTTTGGCCGAGCTGTCTACACCGTTGAGTTTGCCACAACGTGTTCTACGTCGTACTTCCTCTCTATGGCCATAAAGCTCTTTCTTTGTTTCCAGTCATCCGAAACCATAATTTCCAATGAATAGTACCATTTTCGGAATTTTATCATTTCATGTGATTTCCAAACTTCCCGGGGTTCGTTCTCCTTCATACGAACTCCAATTTCGTCGATTCAAATTCCTAAATTATTATAAATTCAAAATCTAGCTAGCTATCTAAACTAAAATTATTTAATTTGTAGTTCATTTGAATCTTCATTTGAATTTTGTTTGAATTCGACTTATTTTCGCGTATAGATTCGACGATTTCGGAGAGTCATATTTTCGACGCCGTTTGAGAGCAACTAATCAAGCAAGGAAAGTTACACTCTTGATCATATTGATCCCATTAATTCAAATTATTTATTCTGTTTTAAATTATTATTGCATGCTTATTTATATTCAAGTTAATTTAAATTCCTATTTTAAATTATAGATATGTCTAATTCCTTTGTACTGCTAATCTTGACATTGAAATAAACCTACCTTGTCACCTTAGATGAAAATCTAGTTCATGCAATAGTATGAACTAGAACACTTTGGAAAAATTGATGGTTAGCCATGCTTAGACCAAAAATGTTTGACTTGGGAATTTTTAGCCAAAAGACAAATGTTGTTTAAAAGTCTATGGCATTGGTTTGTCATGGAAGATTTTTCAAATGATTTTGGAAAATAAAAATCAAATGGAAAACTGGTTTGGACTTGGGCGAAATGGATAGTTGGTGGGTGCAAGTTTATGCACGGGCTCAATTCAGCGAATGATTTAAGGCCCAGGGTTTATTTTGGAAGTCGCCCAAGTCAGTTAGGGACCGGCCTGAGAGCCGCTTTTGCTAAGCCACAATCGTACCACCACATGTCCTGTGTGGGCAAGACCTGGCCAACTAATTTGTAAGGTTCCATCGCGGTTGATCCTGTTTGTACGTGGGCGGTCTTTCAAGGCCATTTCTTTGACAAAGTCTTTCATGACTATTGTTCCCACCTGGTGCAAGAGGGCGCTCTAATCCGGCGGTGTTTGATCCAAAGGGAGCGAAACCTTAGCGAGGGGAAACAACGGTGGAATGGCGCATTGTAAAAGCCTTGACACGTGCTCTAGACTGCTTACCTAAGGTAGTGAGTAGTGGCATTGGCCTTGCCAAACAAACTAGAGAATTCATGTCATGTGGGTAAAGCTGTACAACCTCTGCAGAGTGTAAACCTATTCAAATAGCCGTGTCCACGGTCATTGACATGTTTAGCATTGGCCACTCAAAGTTAGACGTTGGTTTTTGGTTTTCAAAAGACTTCATCAAATGGAGTATGCAAATGGGAATTGGGCGGGAAGCCATGTGATAGGAGGGTATCCTTCACCATTCATGTGTGAATGTTATCTGACTATAAAATTGATTTAGAAAATGAATGTTAGTTATGGAATAACTGCTTTGGAACTTAGTACAAGTATTTAAAGAAAATGTTGTTTTATGCAAATCAACCATATTAAGCCTTCCTTTGAGATATCCATGTATGCATGTCATTCTGTTATTTGACGGGTGTAACTTGCGAGCACGGTAGTTGTGCTCATACTTGCTTTATGCAAACAAATTTCAGAGAAGAAGAACTTCGCCTTCGGTGTGGATCTCGACGACTAGGCCACTACCCCAGTCGATTGCCTGTGGCAGATCAGTTGGACTCCACTAGTTCTTCGTCTTCCGCTGTGTTCTTTATTGTTGGCTTGTAAGCCTCTTTTGTAATAAACTCTGTTGTTAAAGTTATACGATTTATGGCTGTTACCATATCTGTTTAACTGTGTGAACTAGCTACTGATCATGGGACTAGTTCAGAAATGCACAGAGGATTTGGGGTATTAATCCCGGGTCCGACAGAAGTGGTATCAGAGCCATATCGATTGTAGGTCGTGACCTAATAGAATGGCCGTTAGTTGAAAATTTCAAAATTATTTTATATAACAAGAAAAATAAATTGTTCTCTCCTCATCTTGGTCATCTATCCATCATTAGCTTCTTGATAGCAATTCTTTCTTACCTAATTCTCTCTTCACCATTTTATAAGGTTAAATGGATCCTTTTGTCCCTGGAAATTTCTATAGATGGTCAACACGACTATTAAACCTTACGTTCAAGACTACAAGACATGAAGCCATCGAGAAAGTATCATCATCGCCACCATCCAAGGACGATGGAAAAGATATACCGAAGATCGTTTTGTCAGCCTAACCATATAGCTTAAGTTTGGCTAAGATTCATTCTATGTATTGAGTCATTTCACCAATTTATGATTATCGATCGAGTAGAACGTTGTACTGTTTCTTAATTTGTTTGGTGTATTTTCTTTTGGTACGTCGTACGTAAATCTTTTGATCTTGTGTACAACGTTTTCTTTAAATGGGTAGACTTCTCTCCTCATAGCTTTCTTCCTTATCCTTTGCTTTTTGATTCTTCTCTAACAATTCATTGAACTCCCAACCTATCGGTGCCCCAAAGACTTGAAGGACGGATTGATACTTCAAAACTTCGAAAGACTCTACACAAAAAGCCAACTTGAAGATAGACTCATTCTATCTCTCAATTCATTTATCCTATACCCGTCTTTCTCTCTAGCCTCTCCGAATCCAGAGGTTAGCAACAGCAGACAGAGTACGAGGAGTATTACCCTCGTAGGATCGAGACTTACCATAAGTTAGATTCACCCGTTGTTGGGTATCGTCAAGTACGATCACCTGGCAACGTCAACCCCTCTTTTCTGCAAAGGAGGCATTACGACATAATTACCGAATGTCGGGCGTTCTCGTCTGACCTTCGAGCAGTTCACTGGCCGCCGTGGTTTCGACCGGGGAACATGGATAAATTTGATGGATCTCAAAATCCCATCGAATTCCTTCAAATCTATATGACTGTTGTCCGAGCAGCAGGAGGAGGAGAGCGCGTCATGGCGAATTACCTTCCGACTGTGCTCGAAGGGTCTGTTCGATCGTGGTTATTAAACCAACCAGTCGAGTCGATCTACTCATGGCAACATCTCTGCGATCTACTGCTGGTCAATTTCCAGGGCACCTACCATTGCCCCGGAAAGGAGGACGTCCTACACAGGATGCGACAAAATGACCACAAAACACTGCGCCAATTCATCAAGCGTTTCAGTCAGGTTCGCAATTTGATTCCTGAAGTTTCTGACTCATATGTTATCAGAGCCTTCAAGCAGGGAGCTGTAGCAGAAGGATCACGAAGGACATCACTTTAAATCCTCCTACTACTGTCGCTAAACTCTTCGAGATGGCTGACCAGTACGCGACTACTGATGAAGCAGTCGAGTGGACCAAAATCATCGATCAAGATGACCAGCACCCTCAGGAGACTGGCGAAGGTGGCAAGAAGAAGGATAAGAAGGCCAAGAAATCCAAGAACAAGGCAAAGGGCCAAAAGCCTCATGCCAATGCTTCTAAGGAGGTCCTGGCCGCAAGCTATAAGGAACCACGAACTGCCAAACAACACCTCGATCGAGGCAAAGGTAAGCGCCCCGAACGAAAGAACTATAAGCCTAGGTTGTGCCCTTTCCATAAAAAGGAAGGACATGACCTTCGCAATTGCCGAGTTTTCCAACGAAAGCTTGAGGACTACTACAACGGCAAGGGACCACTTCCTACTCTCGAGGAGGTAGGGCAAGCTAGTGGTCATACATAGTCGGACGACAACAAGGACATGCCGTTTCAAGATCCCGAGCACACTATCGGGCACATCTTTGGAGGATCATCGGCATACGGGTCAGAACGACAGCTTACCGGATGTGGTCGATTTCGATGCGGCATATAACGCCATACTCGGACGACCAGCTTTGGCAAAATTCTTAATGGCAACTCATTATGGGTATCAATGTCTTAAGATGCCAGGTCCCAAAGGAGTAATCACAATTCATTGTGATAAGAAGATGATGCACATGTGTGACCATCGATCCCTCGAGATGGTGGGTCAGATACCAGCTCGGGAAGAAAAAGGGCAGCCTTCGACTAAGCACTCGAAGCATAAAGCTGTGCCCAAGCTGAACGACCAAGTCAAAGAGGTTCCCTCGATCGAGGAGCCCTCAAGATCGCTCATCGGGGATACTTCCGACCCCAAGTAGGAAGACGCCCTCATCACTTTCCTCCGAGCAAACGCAGATGTCTTCGCGTGGCAAGCATCCGACATGCTCAGAGTCCACAGGGAAGTGATTGAGCACAGGCTAGCTCTACGTCCTGACAAAGTACCCGTAAAACAAAAATTACAGAGATTTTCCCCTGATCGACGAGATGCTATAAGGTCAGAATTGGACAAGCTACTTAAAGCACGCTTTATAAGAGAAGTCGACACCCAGAGTGGTTGGCCAACCCTGTAATGGTTAGGAAGTCTAACGGCAAGTGGCGAATGTGTATAGACTTCACTGATCTTAATAAAGTTTATCCAAAAGATGATTTCCCTTTACCTCGTATCAAACAGTTGGTTGACTCTACTACTGGTTGCGAAACCTTAAGTTTTCTAGATGCATATTCTGGCTACCATCAGATTAATATGTGTCTAGAAGATGAAGAAAAGACCGCATTTATTACTCCATTTGGTATATTTTGCAATGTCAAAATACCATTTGGTCTAAAAAACGCTGGCACTTCTTTTCAACGCTTGATGCAATCGACTTTTTCACCTCAGCTAGGCCGAAATTTGGAAGCCTATGTTGACTATCTAATCGTAAAAAACATCAAATGTCTTGATCATGTTTCGGACTTGCAGGAGACGTTCGACAACCTTAGAAAACACTGCTTGAAACTCAATCCTGAGAAGTGTGTGTTTGGAGTCTCTTCGGGAAAATTGCTTGGATTCCTGGTCTCTGTACGAGGGATCGAAGCAAATCCCAAAAAGATAAAAGCCATTGTACAGATGCGCCCTCCAACCACGAAGAAAGAAGTCCAAAGACTCACAGGGTGTATGGCGACTTTAAGTCATTTCATAGCACGAATGGGAGAAAAATGACTACCTTTCTTCAAACTTCTAAGGAAGCACGAGGGTTTCGAGTGGTCGGAAGAGGCAAACGCTGCCTTTGAGGATGTCAAGAGATATCTTACGAGTGCTCCTTTTTTGGTTTCTCCGAAACTAGAAAAGACGCTCTTAATTTATCTAGCTGCCACGCCACAGGCAGTGAGCGCAGTGCTAGTCGTAGAACGTGAAAACGTTCAGTGACCAGTGTACTACGTAAGTGAAGTTTTGCACGGACCTAAGAAACGTTACCCTCAGGTCCAAAAGCTTCTCTATGCTCTCCTCATGTCTTCAAGGAAACTACGACATTATTTCCAGGCGCACAAGATAATTGTGCTGTCTAAGTTTCCCTTGGGAGTGATCCTCCAGAATAGGGAAGCAGCGGGACGCATGTCTAAATGGTCAGTAGAACTTGGGGAGTTCGACCTCCATTTCGTGTCCCGAACGGCCATCAAATCCCAGATCTTGGCAGACTTTGTTGCCGAATGAACAAATCCTGAACCTGTTTATGATCCCCAGTACGATACCCACGACCAGTGGACGATGTACTTTGATAGGTCACTTACTTTAAGTGGCTCGGGGGCTGGGGTGGTCCTAGAATCTCCTAACGGAGAGACCTTAAAGTATGCCATACAGTTAAACTTTTAGGCCACTAACAACGTGGCAGAATACGAAGGTTTACTAGCCGGCATATGAGCTGCGAAAGCGCTCGCGATTCGATGACTACTCGTGAGGAGAGACTCTCAACTAGTCGTGAATCAGGTCAGAAAAGAGTACCAGTGCTCTAATCTGACCGTGTCTCGGTACTTATCGAAGGTTCGAAAGCTTGAAAAGTATTTTTTTGGTTTCGAGGTACAATTCATTCCTCGAAAGGATAATTTCCTCGTAGACCAGCTTGCTCGGATAGCTTATTCCCGATCACAAGTACCAAAAGGAGTCTTCTTGGAGCAACTCCAGAAGCCGTCTCTGGTGGACACACTAGAGACGTCTCCTATTGAGACAGCCTCTCTAGAATACGAGGATACTTGGATGGATCCCATCTACAAGTATCTTCAGACGGGTTCTGTACCCGATGACGATCTCGAAGCAGATCGTTTATCCTTAAAGGCCAAAATGTATACTCTGGTCGAAGGAGTCCTTTATAAATGAGGCACTCAAGGGGTACTCATGCGATGCATACCGCAGAGAGAAAGACTAAACCTCCTTCACGACATACACGGGGGCATCTGTGGAACTCATGCTTCCTACAGAACGTTGGTCGGAAAAGCCTTTCGACAAAGATTTTACTGGCCAACAGCCCTCTACGATGCCAAAGAGTTGGTTAAGAAATATGTACAATGCAGTTTCTTAGCAGGCAAATACACCAACCGGCTCAGGCATTACAAACAATTCCTCTATCTTAGCCTTTTGCGACCTGGGGTCTTGATATCTTAGGACCGTTCACAAGGCCTCCAGGGGGCTTCGAGTTCCTTTTTGTGGCTATATCAACGTTCACAAAATGGATCGAAGCCGAACCTGTGACTGGGATAACAACGGAAGCCGCAAAATGGTTCATGATGAGAAGCGTGATTACTTGATTTGGAGTCCCAAGTCGAATAATCACAGATAATGGTAAACAATTTTTGAGCGCAAAATTTCAGGAATTTTACGACGAGTTGGGTACCAAGATCTGTTACGCCTCTGTCGCCCATCCCCAAAGCAATGGGGCAGTCGAACAAGTGAATGGCCAAATAATGTAGGGAATTTGTGACGTCCCACCCTGTGATATACAGCTAAGGTCCGGGAGGACCATTTTTTTTTGAGCTGCGGTACTACCGCATGGAGGAACGGTAGTACCGCTCGGCGCTGCCCGAGGGAGGTCTGCCCGGACCTCCCAGGAGGTCCTCAAGACCTCCTGGAGGTCTTGGCCAACAACCTGCCAGGAGCACGTCAGCGTATATCACAGAGAGGTCCGACAGGATCTCCCAGGCCAAGTCCCGTAGGACCTCCTAGAGGTCCTGCCTCTGTGCACCGAGCTAGTCCCAGGAACAAATTGGCTAGCTCGCGCAGAACAAACACAAGTGTAATCAAAACCCATACAACAAGCTTAAAGAGAAGACAAACCAAAATAACACATATATTAGCAAGTGGCCTTATGGCCAAGGTTTGTACAGGGGTGCCACTAAAGGCTAAAAGCAAAAAGGGAGACAACTACACAGCGGAGGCAAAAACATAAACACTAGGTCCATTCAGCCAGCCCACAGGCTACCAAGTGGAGGACGTCACCTACCGCGCAAGGCCTTCAAGGATGCTCCCCTCCTGAGGGCACTGGACCACCTGGAACTCCAACCTCTGCTGATCAAAACAGCAGGGCACAAGCCAATGAGTACTTTGAATGTACTCAGCAAGCCATGGGTAAGGTATGCAAGTAAAAATCATGCATGGCTTGACAAAGTGAAATCAGATGGTTAGTTTGCGTAAAAGCCAAAGTGACGATAAATAACATAATAGATTGCAAAGCTCAAGTTAGAAAGCATAATACATAAGTAAATTTGATTTTTAAAGGGGCAAGGAGCACCCACTCACACCCAAGGCACCAACCCAAACCTCTCTGGAGCACCCACTCCAGAGCACCACAAGACCAACCCCTGGACCACTTTGTGAGCCAGCCATGACCCCTCTGGAGCCGGCCAAGGTCTCTTCGAGGCACAAGCCATGACCTCTCACCAAAGCGCCCAGGAGGAACACAATATCACAAAAAGAAATCTACCCCTCATTCGAAATCTCCGGGCATGTCCATAACCGAGGACGCGGTTATTCGAACAGATTTACACTCTGCAGAGGTGCACAACTTTACCCACAAGAGGTAGTCGCTTGATATTTCACACGTTACCTTAGACATGCGAATCAAGTGGAGACTACCACCGGGCTTTTACAAGGTCCTACTCTGACTCAGTCACCAACATTAAGGTTTCGCCATCACGGTGTGCGTATAGCACCCGGTGGCCCCCTCTTAAGCTGTGGTGCTCCATCAACACCTCCTCTACCTTGGAACCGAATCAGAACAAGACCAGTTATTACTCCGGTCCACCCCATAATGGACATGTGGTTGCACAGTTTGGCCCAGATCAATGGCTCCCAAGGTTCGATCCTTAAATGGTCGCCAAAGTAGGCATTCCACAACCCAAATGTGACCCGGCAGAATAACTTGGGGCACCCAGTGACTCCATGGCTACCACCCTTGATCACCCAGGTGACTCCATGGCTACAACCCTTGGAGCACCCACTACTCGCCTCTGGCCAACTCGCCCGAACAAAACAGCTTTTAGGTTCAACCTGGCCAAAGACCACCCAGTCCTGGCGCAACATAAAATTAAAGTGGTCTTGCACCACAAACAACACAACTATGGCTTCAACCCTAGTTGTATATCAGTGGCACCAACCAAAGTTCCATAATTCATTAGTCAAGATTAAGCAATTATGATGATTCAAGAGGAGACCAACGTCTACTAGAGCAAGGCTAAGCAAGAACGATACCCAGGTTGGCAATAGCAATACAAGACCAACTAACAGTACCATCCTAAGGTTGTCAAAGGTAACATGTCAACATGTGGATTACCAAATAGACAAGGAGGCATAAAACCAGTAGGTATTTAACTAGAGCCCAAACCATTTTATACAAATAGCATTGCAAGTTTAACAAATCAAAATACTTTTGCAAATGGGATCAAGATGGTCAAAGGTCCCATGTCTTGCCTTCAATGGCGGGCTGCTGAGCTTCAACCAGGGCTGCTGGATCTTCACGCTCCTTAGCACCCACGGAATCTACAAGATGCAAAGAAAACAACTAAATAAAGCAGCTTAAAAAGGAAACCGAAAAGAACTAGCAAGAACAGAAAGAAAAGATCCACAGAAGGGGAGGTCCAACAAGGAGGAAGGAGGAGGTCCGAGAGGGAGGAAATCCCACGGGAGGGAGGTCCAAGAAGTGAAGGGCTCGGATTCAAGGAGGTCCGAACCAGAGGAGCTTGGAGAGCTCCTCTAGAACCGAGAGAAAAGAGGGAAGGGAAAGAAATGACGAACAGGGAGCAAATGGAGGCCCCTGGTGCCCTATTTAAAGAGAAAGGGAGAATAGGAGCACCCTCAAAAGGGACGTCCAGATTCAAGGCATCAGTACAAAGGCACACTGCCACAAGGTACGAAAAAGGATAAAGAAAGCTAGGGATGTGACAAAAAGTAGAAAAGAGTACAAAGGTAGCTGGCAGCATTTAATGTGACTCAACCCACATCAAATGCACTTAAGACTGCCCAAGGGGCCAGTCAAAAGGTGCACAGACCAGTCAAAGGGCATGGTCCATGGTCCAAAGAGGAGATCCAAGGAGGAGGAACAAGGAGGAGGAACAAGGAGGAGGTCCAACGAGGAGATCCACAGAGGAGATCCTACGGGGAGGTCCTGCAAGGAGATCCAGAGAGGACAGACAGGGAGGTCTAGACCACAAAGATCTAAACACAAAAGAGGAGGTCTGAACCCAACGGAGGTCCAAACACAACATAGGGAGGTTTGAACCTAAAGGAGGTCCAAACGCAACAGGGAGGTCTAGACCACAAAGGTCTAAACACAAAAGAGGAGGTCCTGTGGACAGAAGGTCCAAAAGACACACAACGCAGAGGTCCTATGGACAGAAGGTCCAAAGACACAACCACGGGGAGGTCCTATGGACGGGAGGTCCAAAAGACACGCACGAGGAGGAGGTCCTGACGGTTAGATCTCTAAAAGGGAGGTCTAACGGTCAAGATCTCAAAGAGGAGGACCTGGACGGTCAAGATCAAAAAGGCAAAGGGAGGTCCTGGTGCTCAAAAGGGAGGACCTGGGTGGTCAAGATTTCCAAAAGGGAGATCTCAACAAGGGGGGGGGAGGTCTGGACTACAGGATAGGCACAAGGAAAAGGTCCAAAGATCAGAGGGGTTTGAAACACAAACCTGAGCTGGTCTAAACCCAAAGGAGGCCTGGGCCGACAAAGAGAGAAAGAAAGAGAAGGGGCACCCAGACACAAAAGAGGTCTGGGAAGGAGAAGCGAAACCCAAAGGCACACAAAGCACAAGAGGGAGGAAAGGAACACTCCAACAAACTCCCAAAGGAAACCGAACAGATTTAGTTCAAGTTTAGGTTAGTCAATTAAAGCTTCTTTTTGAAAACTCAGGTTAAGCTTTAAACTCTCACCAAAACCAAATGGTTATTTTTAATTTTTTTAAAAAACTCCTAAAAACTGGGCGTTCTGAAATTGAAACTCGAGTCTTCGACCAGCTTGTTAAGCACTCGGGGCTTGGGTACAAGAATTACCCTCAAGATATTATGGGCGATTCGATGACCGCTAGTCGAACAACAAAGTAAACACCTTTTTCCTAGTTTTGGTGTCGAAGCCACGCTTCCGCCGAACTAAAGATCAGGTCTACAAGGGTCGAGAGCTTCAATGACTCAAATTTCAAGAACAACTTCGAGCGGATGGCATTAACTCCGTCAAGAAAAGAGAAATCAAGCCTTAATCCATTCAAATAGCCTACCAAAGAAGCCTGCAAGAAATACTATGATCGTAAGGTCCAAACTCATGACCTTCTTTGTCAGGGTGACTTAGTATTGAGGAAAATTCAATCCCAGTCTAATCGGAACAAACTTTCCCCCAAGTGGGAAGGTCCTTACATAGTGGTCAAAATTATGCGTCCAGGTTCGGTACGACTGGCAATGGAAGACGGCCGGGTTCTCTCTAATTCTTCGAATATCGACTAGTTATGCAAATTCTACGTGTAAACGACCAACCATTCAATAAAGCATAAGGTTCTTTCTATCTTTATTGTCTTACTTTGAGTAGTGCTTTGATAATTCTTTCCACCATACCTTGGTCGAAGGTCTGTCTTCGACCAGTTCCTAGTCATGAGCTTTTCCACGACAATACACTGGTCGTAAGACATCCTACGACCAGTACCTAGTTCATCTTTACACTGGTCGAAAGGATGGTAACATCACCTAGTCAAAGCCTTTCCTCTCTGCACGTGGTCCCGCCTACTAGAAGGAACTTCCTAGAGTCGACTCATTCCTCCCTTTTTGCTACCAACACAAAGAGCTTGGGTTCAAAACATTATCGAAATAATGTCAAGCCAACTCTTAGTACCTTAGTTTTTTTCTTCATTCATCTTTTCGAAAAATAAATTAAGCCAAGTATACTTTTTAAATTTGCTCGACTACTTTTGGTAAACTCGGTTTGTTTTAACTGGTCGGAGGAAGTTGCAACACCTAGTCGAAGACTTTCCTCTTTGCATGTGGTCCTACCTACTAGAAGGAATTTCCTAACGTCGTCCTGTTTCTAACTCTTTCTACCAGAGTGAACCCACTGAGTGCATTGAAATAAGTTGAACAATTTTTTTAAGGAACTCTAGACGTTTAACTAACTCAAGTTGACCGTTTTTTATTTGATTAAACTGGTCGGAGAGGGTAACATCACCTAGTCGAAGCCTTTCCTCTCTGCACGTGGTCCTGCCCACTAGAAGGAACTTTCTAGTGTCGACTCGTTCCTACTCTTTCGACCAATGCATGATAATCGTGATAAAAAAAACTACAAGTTAGCTAAACCTCTCTCTTTTAAGAAAACCCATTTAAACACTATTTACTCGGTTTATCTAAATAAACCAAGCAAATAGTCGGGGGGCTAGGATAAAGTTATTAACTTTACTTCAATTCTTAGTTTTGTTCTTTTTTCCATTCGTTATCTTATGAGTTACTAACTACTCGACAAGATGATTTTCAGGAAGAAGGAAGGATTATATATCAACATCAACAAAAACTTGTCTTTACAGGACTCTGGTACAGACTACTTGGGCGAAGGGGATCTTATTTGCATACCCTTCGTGACTGTCTCAGCAATCGACTGCATTGTTGTCATTAACTGCTCCGCCTCTGCTTCAGAGCAAACGAAGTCGTCTATGACAGGTTGCAGATTAAGGTTGGGATCATGAGCTTTAAGTTTTGCCAGGAAAAATCTTATTCCCTCTTCGATCGCATCCTTTATTGAATCGAATTGGTTAGCCTTCAGGGTAGTTACCAACTCTTGCAAAGTTCCAACTTGTTCGCCAATGGCACTCGAATGGGCAGACAGTGTGTCGTCGCGAGGTGTAATTCCCTTAGCATGAAGTACACCAAGTACATTGTTCAGAAGTGAAATGTCTTTAAAATTGATCTTCAAAGCCTTCATTTCCTCCTGATTGCGAGTCGAAGCCTCGCGGAGTTGTTTTATTTGTACTACTTGTTCTGAAAAGAATAAGACTAGTCAAATAAAATGACCTCGAGAGGAAAACACAACCAATCACAGGTAAAGATTTCCTTACCAACTAGTTGAGAATCCAACTTCTTGACTTCTTCAGCGTGAGAAACATCGTCCTTTAAGTAGCACTGCTCCCACGTCTAGACCTCTTGGTCTTTTTCTGAAAGGAAATAAGATTCAGAGAAAGAAAAGAAGGTTGAAGGCGGTCTTAAGTTCAGCACTTACCACTTAGTCGTCCCTGCAACTTTTGGTTTGTAGAGTTTGCTTCCTGTAGCTTCTTCTAGAGGTCTTCAATCTCCTATCTTAGCATTTAGTCTCGGCTTTCTCATAGTCGAGAGAATCAGCTAAAGTCTTCTCGTCACTCTTGAACCTACAAAGGGAAAGGGTAAACGTCAGCATAGAACCTGGTCGTAAGTCTTTCTATGACAATACACTGGTCATAAAATCTTCTATGACCAGTACCTAGTCGTAAGATCTTCTACGCAACCCCAGCAAGTACTGTGTAAGTGGTCGAAGCACAAAAGGCTACAAAAAGTAGTTACTTACCACCTCTTTGCCTGCTCGCAGACTAGCGCTTTATCTTGCCACAGTTGGACAAGTTGCCTATGGTATTCAGCAACAGTGACAATTTGTTCCAACGTGTTCTGCATAAAGAAGGATAGTAAGAAGTGTGAAAAGACATGTATGTAGATACCAAACTTCAGGTACTTACATTCATGGTTGTCCGAGCAAACGAAGACACCACCCTCGTGTGGTCTCTTAGTTCATCAATCTCATCAACTCGGTTCCACCATACCCTTTTGATACGCTCGTCGTCGAAAACGTCCCCTCGATTGGGAATGTCCTTGGGGTGCGAAACACGATCACGAGATCTGAACGCACGAGAACCCATGACAGTGGCAGGAGTAAAGAACCCGAAAGAATGGTCGAAGAGCTCAAACTCTTCTTCTCCTTTAGAGGTAGCGGTATCGGTAGCTTGACCTTGGAGGCTGGGAGGATCATCCGCAGCGACTTCCTTCACAGCACGGTGACGGGATACTTTACCCCCACGACCGGATGTCTCTGCCGCTACCATCTTCACCCCTGATTCTACAACCACCCCAGTGGTCGTAGCAACTTCAGCACTAACATAATCCTCTGCCATCCGGATGGTGGTTGACCCTTCGAGCACCGCCACTGTTGTTTCTTCGCCTGTCGGAGAAACTGCAGTGGGTTCCTTGGTAGGAACGTCCTTAATGATGAGGGGAACCAAGCTAAGAACATAAAAGGAAAACACATTTAGGTGGTAAAAAGCAAAAGGTAAATGCTATCCTTACACTTTTGTCTCTTTTACGTACCTCCGAGTGTCAGACTTGATCTTATGTTTGGAAAAGACCCTCCTTAAGGAAGGTTTCTTCGACTTTTTCTCAACCACGTCTGGTCAAGACTCAAGTTGAGGAACAGTCACGACCACGTATGGTCGTGGGTCTTGATCGAGCACCATCACTCCTTGAGCCTCCTGGCTCTCCAGACGGTCGAGACCTGTCTCGACCACCTCAAGGACATCGCTACCCTCAACCACGGGCACTGCTGGTGCAACGGTCTCCTTCACAAAAGACATGAAACTCTTCCAGTTCTCCTTTTCTAGTCGCTTGATAAAGCCGCGAGAGATAGAAACTGCGAAGCTTTATTGTCATAATAGAAGGGTACCTTGCTCTTGGGGGCTTTGGGTTTGAACACTTCAGCTATTCCTATCGCAATTGTTTCCTCTGCAGCAATTATTTCCGCTGCAAGATTAGCCAAAGGTGCATATGAAGTAGCGGAGCTTGAGCTTACGCCATCTTTATCAACAACCTGCGTGAGCCTCCTCCTCCTGGTCTGAGGAGCATCTGCTTGCTCAACAGCAGGGCTCGAACTTGAGCCTCCCTTGTTGGCGGCTTTAACGAGTCGACGCCTTTTGGTGGGGGGAGAAACAAGCTGCTCTACTGTAGCTGCACCGATGACCATTAGTTTGACCTCTTCGTCGTCCTAACGGTTCTCCATGCCTACTTTCTGCAAAAATCATAAAGAGAGATATTATAAAGTAGTCGTAAGTTCTTCTACGACCATAATCATGTCGTAAGCTTTTCTATGACAACCCCCTGGTCGTAAGTTTTTCTACGGCCAGAACCTGATCGTAAGCCTTCCTATGATCAGTACCCAGTCATAAGTTTTTCTATGACTACAAAGTCCTAAAGATAAAATCAACTCTCGATTACCTTTAGGCACTCCACCTTGTCCTCTGGGGACAGGTCAACCAAGATTGGAGGCGCCACCACATGGGCTGGGGGCTTCTCACAGATGAGTTTGACTCGAGCATCAATCTCCTCTTGTGAGAGGTCTACAGGGATAAGAGAACCTTCAATAAGCCAATTTCAAAAATAATAGAAAGAAGGCTAAGCTTGATGTTTACTTACCCTTCGAGTAGTCCCTCGTCGTGTCTGTTGGCCCCGAGTACCTCCACATCTGATGATCCCTCTTCTTCAGAGGGCTGATGCGGCACGTGATGAAATCCTTCACCACGTGCCATCCAGTGAGCCCCTCTTTCTTTAAGTCTGCAATATCTTGAATGAAGGGGGTGATCCGACCGAGATCCTTGGGAGTCGCATCCCAGGAAGAAACCTTCTCGACCAGCTTCCCAGCGAAGGAGAGGCCGCCCTCATTGGTTATCTCCCAATAGAACCACCTCTTCTTCTACCCCGGCTACGATGACCGGGTAAACATCTGAATATACTCCCTCGACTTTCCGTCGTGGAGCTTCAGGCTACAACTACCGGCAATTCCGCATAGTCGGGTCATTTCGTAGTAGTACCGGAATAACTCCAGATCAGCCAGAATCCCTAGGTAGGCCTTACACAAGTACACGAACACCCCCAATATTATGATAGAGTTGGGAACGAGATTCACCAACTCCACCTGGAAGTATTCGAGTACCGATGTGAGAAAAGGATGAATGAGCAATCAAAGACCACACTCACAAAATACCTGGAAAACGAGGATTTGCCTAATCTCCCCCGACGGCTAATGTTGCCCAGCGGCCTCAATCCACTTCACAAATTCCTCTTTCGGGATCTTCTCGGAGTCGACCAAAGCTCTGATTTTGGCCGCATCCATCTCCGATTCGACCCACTGGGAAGCAGCTCTGGCCATTTCTCCCAAAAACTGAAGGTTTGAATTTGGAAAGATTGGGAAAGAAGGCTCGATTTGGTCGGCAGCGGAGAACTTGAAAGCTTGAACAACGAGAGCAATTTGGGGGAAGGTAGAAGACCATATCCTCACCCGAGTGAATATTTATAACCGCACGCCTGAAGTTAAAAAGACATGGCTACCCAACAGTTACCATCGCTTCGGGAACCGCTCCAACAAACATAAATAAGGGAGTCGATTGAGATTCTTAAATTTGTCTGCTCGAGGAAATCAGGTCAGTCTTTACACCTCAAGTGAAATTACCTTCTTGACCAAGTCTTTTTCTGGTCAAATACAACAACGATTGAAAAGTTTTTGCATCCAACCATGGTACTGCGACCACTCGATGCTCGAAAGATTTCCTTACGATCACCTTGTAAGTCGCAAGATTATTCCACAACTTTCTTGACCAAGTAAACTTCTGGTCAAATGAAACACTAGTCGAAGAGTCTTTCCCTTCGACCATCTTTCTACGACCATCTACTGATCGTAAGACCATCTATTGCTCCTTCTCCAAGTAAGTTATTTTCACTTAAGCTGGGGGGCTAGATGACGAGGATATAACAATTCTCATTTTATTATATATCTATAATTTATATTATGGATAATAATGACGTCGTATAACTCTTGAGTATACCCCTTAATAGTCATAAGGGAGAAGCTGGAGGTTGTAGGTTCTTCTACGACCACCTAGTAGCTATAAGCCCCCTTACGACTACCCCGTAGTCGTAAGTCCTTCTACGACTATCCTATAATTGTAAGCTCTTCTACGATCAGTCTGTGGTCATAAGATCTTCTACGACCACCACCTGG
This sequence comes from Phyllostachys edulis, assembly GCA_036346405.1. Taxonomy (NCBI): domain Eukaryota; kingdom Viridiplantae; phylum Streptophyta; class Magnoliopsida; order Poales; family Poaceae; genus Phyllostachys; species Phyllostachys edulis. The sequence goes on along the minus strand of CM070568.1, from coordinate 38,645,877 downwards.
TCGTAAGCTCTCCTATGACCAGTCCCTAATTGACAAAGCTTACAGGCATGTGGGCCTAGTCCATAAGGGAATCTTTCGTACCATATTCAAGATATGGGTAGTACACTACGCGGTTATTCTCTGGAATAATGGCATGATTTTAACTCCTTTGTTATGGTGATAACTGTCTGGCATCGTGGGAATGTTACTACTCCCATAATAACCTCGATAGAACGGCTCAATAATCGGGACATTAAGGCGGTCTTTACATCGAGACGAATAGCGGTACACCTTGAGGATCAGATAAAAGGCGTAATCATCAGGACAATCGGGACGATCCGAAGATCATTAGAAGCACAATACTCTAGTCTTTGGCTCCATTTTGTAATCCAGCATACTCAATACATACACACAGGAGTAGGGTTGTTATTCTCCCAGGAGAAGGCCCGAACCTGTATAAAAATCCCTGTGTCTCCATCTCTGTGTGATTTTGAGCCTAGAGGAACCCCCGAATCAAATAATCTTTACGTAAGTTCGGTCCTAAAACACCGACAAGTCTCAACTACGACTTGCCCAACTATTACTCAATTCAGGACGGCGAACACATCTCCTCAATGTCTCGGACTCAACTCCACGGACTCGACTCAGGACGACAAATGCATCTCCTCAACATCCCGAACTCAACTTTACAGACTTGACTCAAGACGGCGAACACATCTCCTCAATGTCCCGAACTCAACTCTAACTCGACACGGGATTACAACTCACAGAACTCGGCCATGAGTAGCGCTAGCTTGTCGTCTTCTAGCTTCTTTGCGAAATAAGTCTTCGCTTCTTTCTTCTTGGAACAACATTCTGAGGCAATGTGTTCATAGTCCTGACAATTATAGCATCTCACATTTTTCTTGTCAAATTTCCAATTCTTGCGGCCTTGACCTCCGCCAACGTTAGAGCCACCAGAGAAGCCCTCGCCTTTGCCCTTCGATGATCGGACCTCCTACTCGACACGGGTTAATAGCAGGCGCTCATCTTCGTTGCCGTCAGATCCGTTCCTCGTGCGCCTTCAAGCGGCCGATCACCTCCTCAACCGTCATCACCTTGAGGTCACCGAACTGCTCAATGGTGGAGACGATTTGCAAAAACTTTTCAGGGACTGCTCGAAGGAACTTTCTCACAACATAGCTCTCTTCCATCTTGTCGCCCAAAACTCGGATATGGTTTACAGTAGTCGTCAACCTCATGGCGAAGTCGTCGATCGACTCCATCTCTTTCATGCACATCTCCTCGAACTCGCTCTTGAGGGTCTGCACTCGTGCTTGCTTGACACAATCGGTGCCAAGATGCGTCATCTTCAACACCTCCCACACAACTTTGGCCGTCTCCTTTTCGGCCAGTAGGAAGAGCGTTTCCTTCGGGATGCCTCCATAGATGGCTGCCATGGTCATCTAATCCTTGCATACATCGATGGTGTCGTCCTCGACCGCATCCCACACTCCTTGAGCGTGCATGTATACCTTCATCTTGATTGCCCATACTGGCCCAAACCGAAGAAGACAAAGCTCACGCTCAGAAGAAGCAACTCACAATGATCGGCAGAACGCTTGGCACGTTCAACAAAACTTGGACATGTACACATGTGAACGTTCGGTAGAACATATACACTGGGAGCCGATAGAATATGGAGCACACGCTCGCTGGAAGCCAATTTTTGGTTGAAGCGCTCGACAGATACAACACTCACGCGAACACCTTGGAAGCAAGACACACGTAGAGAACTCTGATAACTCACGTAACACAATAATAATAAAGGGATGTTTTTGGTGCTGCATATGCATGGTAGCATTTCTAGTTTTCTATTTTCTTGCTTCTTTCTCTATTGTTTGCTTCAATCAAACTGATTATAGGGGTGCCCTTTTATTGAGAGCAAATGATTATTCCTATCTGACAAGGACTCTACGTATCTTGAAGGGATACCACGTAAACTCTAGTATCCATAATAAATACTACCTAAATACTGTATGACTACGCAAACAAACTCTCCCTAAAATCTAGATATACCTTATACACAAAGATTACCTAACAATCACTCTCTAATCTTTGCATACTTATTGAGGCAGTCGGTCTCAACTACGACTTACCTAACTGTTACTCAAAACAGGACGACGAACATATCTCCTCAACATCTCGGACTCAACTCCACGGACTCGATTTAGGACGGCGAATAGTCAGGACGACGAACACATCTCCTCAATATTCCGAACTCAACTCTAAAGACTCGACTCAGGACGGCGAACACATCTCCTCAACATCCTGGACTCAACTCCACGGACTCGACTCAGGACGGTGAACACATCTCCTCGAACTCGCTCTTGAGGGTCTGCATTCGTGCTTCCTTGACACGGTCGGCATCAAGATGCATCGTCTTCAACGCTTTCCACGCAACTTTGACCGTCTCCTTTTCGGCCAGTAGGAAGAGCGTTTCTTCCAGGATGCCTCCATAGATGGCTGCCAAGGCCATCTGATCCTTGCGTTCATCGACGTTGTCATCCTTGACCGCATCCCATAATCCCTGAGCGCGCATGTACGCATTCATCTTGATTGCCCATATTGCATAAATTGCTCTTCGTGAGCATCAGATAATGCCGCGAGACGGCAGAACTCTCCTTCGTCATCATACCTGACGTCGCCTCATCACCGGTGACACAACTTCTTGGAGAGAGAGGCACGATCATGGTCATACATGGATCAAGAATTCAGGCTCTGATGCCAATTATTGGCTCAAACCAAAGAAGACGAAGCCCGCGCTCGAAAGAAGCAACTCACGATGATCGACATAACACTCGGCAAGTTCAACATAACTTGGACATGTATACGTGTGAATGTTCGACAAAACATATACGTTGGGAGCCGATCGAATATGGAGCACACTCTCGCTGGAAGCCAATTCTTTGTTGAAGCACACGCCGGATAGATGCGGCACTCATGCGAACACCCTGGAAGCAAGACACATGTAGACAACTCTGATAACTAACATAATGCAGGAATAACAGAGGGATTTTTTTGGTGCTGCATACGCGTGATATCGTTTCTATTTTTCTATTTTGTTGCTTCTTTCTCTATTGCTTGCTTCAATCAAACTGATTACAGGGTGCCCTTTTATTGAGAGCAAATGACTATTCGTATCTGACAAGGACTCTACGTATCTTGAAGGGATACCACACAAACTCTAGTATCCAAAATGAATACTGCCTAAATACTGTAGGACTATGCAAAACAAACTCTCTCTAAAATCTAGATATACCTTATACACAATTTTTGGCCTAAACCAAAGAAAAAACTCAACCGATCCGAGGAAGACTCACGCTCAGCAGCGCATTTGGCAGAACGCTCGGTAGGAAACCAATTTGAAGATGAACGCATACGCACGACAAATGCACTCAGCAACGTAATGGAAGCAAGACACACGCACACGCTGCAAAGAAATCAATACTGGCTCGAAGAAAGATATTTTGGTGCTGCAGCGGCGCAGCATTTCCTTTTTCTTCTTTCTATTACTTTTGACTCTGATAGTTTTACATGGTGCTAGACCCAGCCTTTTATACATTCATGCACGTACGCACAAACTTTGACTCGAACTCTATTGAAGGAAACAACATGCACAACTTCAACTCGGACTCTATAGAGGGAAAACAAAAACGAAAAATACTCCCTACCAAATACACAAGAAATTACCAACTAAACAATGATTAAACTCTAACAATGGTTAGTGGGCATCATAGGGGGCACTCTCATGGTAGCGAAGCAAATCAAGGATGGCCTTGACGTCATTGACGGTGAGCTTCAGACCTTTCTCTAGCAGGAAGGGCCGCCCCTGGGGGAGCCTCACTAGGCTGTCGAGTGCAGGGGGCGCTCTACAGTGAATGCCGCTAGGTTGAGGGTGGATTGGGTACTCCTTCCACTGTCAGGGTCGGGGCTCGGGGTCAGGAGGTATCCACCAGCCTTCTCTGCATCTCGCGCTAGACCGAGACCGATATGTAGGTCCCACACAGATGCCCCCACATTTGGGCCCGTACTCTAGTTCATTTATGCTCGAACCTATGCGTGGAATAAGCATCCAGCTTCTCCAGACGCCATCCCTCATGATATCTTTGGTAATCCATGTCCGTGCGATTGTAGATGAAGGGGGAGGAGGAGTGCTTTAAATTGCGAGATAGCAAGGGAGGCGGAGATTTCTGTTTCTTGGTCATCGGAGGCAGCGACAGTGGGGCCATTGGGGATGGAGAGGGCGGCGGCAATGCACGATGATGACCGAAATGAGCTAGCGCACGACATCGGGTCCGGCAACTAAAGCGTCGCCCGTCTCATGGGCAACCAGGGGCGAATCCACCGGGTGGGCTTCATCAGGCTGAAGCCCACCTCATGCCAACGCCGGACCCCCCCAAGTTCAACCTCCTGCTCCGTTTGCCATGGTCAGGCCAAACAAGAAGAGGGCAAGTGGGCAACCGAGAGTCCGAAAGGCCTGGCAGAAACAATGAAGCCTGTGGCTAGGCCCAACTCACACCTACCCACGCCCCCATCGCCACTGGTCCCACACGATAGTCCCACATTCCCCTGTTGCTTGTTCCCCTTCCAGAATTCCCTAATCAATTCCTCATTTTCCCAACCCCAAATCCCAATCGACCAATCAATCGAGCACCTGAGGGCAGCCAGAGGGAGCGTCGGTGCACCACCGTGGTTCACGACGTCGCGTCGCCGCTGGCATGAGAGAGGGGCCGAAGGTCGGCCGAAGGAGGTGAGGCGAGGGGTGGGCTGATGCGGTGACGCCCGACATCGAGGAGCGAAGGAGGCCGACCCCGACCGAACTGGCCGAGGGAGGAGCGATGCCGCCACACCGGGAGCCAATGAGCCACTAAGGAGGCGACAGTTGACTAGCGAGGTCACGAGGAGGAGCCGAGGAGGTTGGACTAGATCTGGGCTAGCGAGTGGCGACTAGCTGCAGCGTTGCGCCTCTCCTAAGTTGCTCTTGGGCAGTTGCGTGTGGGCTGCTAGTTGTGGCCATGGGCGCTGGCGATTTGGCCATTTGGGTGAAGCCGAACTGCTGATATTGCTTGTTGACTGCTGCCTGCTAGTATATACTCATTAGTCATTAGTCAATTACCCATTTGTTATTTGTTAATTGTTAGTAAGTTTGATATAGTATGGTAATGCAGTATATATGTACTCAATTAGCCATTAATTTATAGGTTTGCAATAATGGAGAAACGAACTTTGCGTAATTATTTCACAAGCAATTCAAGTAGCACTCCCCCAATCGATGAGAGCATAACTCAACCAAAGAAGCCTCAACTAGAATTTAATCCGGATGAAATTATTGCCGATCCAACACATTGCATTCCAATAGAAGATTTTGCAAATGAAATTAGAGATGAAGTGAGGCGGACATATTTGTTAAATGGTCCAACTCGAGCAATTGGGCATGCCTTTCCAAAGACATTGGATGGCAAAGTGTGGAGATCCTTTCAAGAATCATGGTTTAATAAGTTTGATTGGTTAGAATATAGTGTGGAAAAGGATGCTGCTTTTTGTTTCTATTGTTTTATTTTCAAGAAACCGTCACAACCCAACACATTTGGTAATGATGTATTTACAAAAGTTGGGTTCTCTCGTTGGAAGATGGCTATAGATGCTTTCAATAAACATGTTGGTGGTCCAAATAGTTTCCACAACATCGCAAGGGGTGAGTGTGATGACTTCAAGAATCAACGGTCAAGTGTATCTAGTAAATGAGCACATACTGTAGGGAGGCTGAAATTGCATATAAAATTCGTTTGACTGCATCTTTAGATTGTGCAAGGTATCTCATAGCACAAGGTGAAGCTTTTCATGGACATGACGAATCCTCCACTTCCATCAACAAGGGTAATTTCAAAGAGTTGTTGGATTGGTACAAGGATAAGAAGACAGAAGTGAAGTATGCATTTGATACAGACTCCCGGGCATGCAGTTATGACTTGTGCAGATATTCAAAAAGAGCTTTCCAAAGCTTACGCACAAGAGGTCACGAAAGTGATTAAAGGTGAGATTGGAGATAGGAATTTTGCAGTGCTTACTGACGAGTCTCGAGATGTATCAATAAAGGAGCAAATGGCGGTGATTGTGAGGTTTGTTGTACATCTCATTTTTAGTCATACAATTTTTACACTATTGTATTATACTATTGTTCTAACTTTGTAAAATTTATGGCATGCAGATTTGTGAACAATCAAGGGATGGTCATAGAAAGGTTTCTTGCTATCAAGTATATCACAAGTTGTACATCTGCGACATTGAAGGATGCTTTGGTTGGTTTGCTTGATCATCATGGTTTACCTATTTCTAGGCTTCGTGGGCAGTGCTATGATGAAGCTTCAAATATGAGAGGAGAATGTAATGGCTTGCAAAAACTTATTCAGGATGAGAATCCAAATGCTTTCTATGTCTATTATTTCGCTCACCAGTTACAATTGGTGGTTGTCACTGTTGCAAGTTATAGTAGAGCTATTGCTGATTTCTTCAACTATGTTCCCCTTATAGTTATGGCTGTTAGTGCATCTTGCAAGAGAAAAGATGCGTTGATTGAAAATCATCTTGATATCCTATTGGACAAGTTGGAGAATGGTTTGATATCTGCTGGGAGAGGGCTGCATCAGGAATCTAGCCTAGTTAGACCTAGAGATACTCGGTGGGGCACACATCTCAAAACCTTGCTTCATATATACCAAATGTGGGTGGCAGTTGTGGATGTGCTAGAACTTATAAGTGAAGATGCTTGTCAAAACACAAGTCATGGTGGAGCAGCAGATTTGATGAAAATATGGAATTCTTTCAATTTGTATTCATCATGCATTTTTTGATAACATTGTTGAGCATAACAAATGAGCTATCACTTGCTTTACAAATGAAGCATCAAGACATCGTTGAAGCTATGGGCTTGATACAAGATGTGAAAGAACGCTTGCAAGATATGAGGGACAATGGGTGGGAGCCATTGTTCGACCAAGTCAAAAGCTTTTGTGAGGCATATGGGATTTTTGTGCCAAATATGAATGATGTCATTGGAGTTATGGGTAAATCTGTACGTCGGAAGCATACAGTGACTCAATATCATTATTACAAAGTTGACATTTTCAATGCTGCTCTTGATGCAACTATGAATGAGATGAATCATCACTTCAATGAAGTTTCCTCAGAGTTATTGGTATGCATGTCTTTTATTGATCCTAGCGACTAATTCTCTAAGTTTAATGTTGATAAGTTTATTCGACTTGCTGAGATTTATGCTGATGATTTCACGGTGGCTGATTGATTCTTGTTAAGAAACCAGCTTTAAACCTTCATTCTCAACATTAGGAGAAGTGAGGAATTTCATGGATGTCATGATATTTCAAAACTTGCTCAATTGATGGTTGAAACAAAAAAAAAGATAGAACTTTTCCATTGGTATATCGCCTCATCGAGCTCATATTGATCCTTCCAGTGGCAACGGCATATGTTGAGAGAATATTTTTGGCAATGAATATTATCAAACCAGATTTGCGCAACAAGGTATCGGATGAGTGACTGAATGATTTGATGGTGTGCTACACTGAGCGAGACATATTTAGATCCATTGATGATGATAAAATCATAAGATCCTTCCAAGGCATGAAAAATCGCAGAATGAATTTGCCTCGTGAAAGTCATGATTCAAGCTAGCATCTTAGTGGTATGGTTCTTTTATTTTGAATGTTCATGATCATTTAAGTACAATTTGCTATTGTATCACTAATTTTTTTAGTTTTGATGTACAGGTTGTTACCTACTGGAACCATATTTACATGTTTTGGGGGATGCACTTTCCATTAGCGAGGTACTGTAACATCCCAACTGTATAAACAGGTGTGTGTTTCAAATGTAAGAAAATGTGTAGAAATTAAAACTTTTTCTCACACCTTGAAACTCTTGAACTCCTCTAAAAATTCTTATCAAAAGTGGTGGAGTTCAAAAACCTAAACCTCCTGTGGACTAAAGTCCAACCCTTATTCAACTTATCTCAAAATCTTATGCCAAACCCTTGGAAATATCTTTCCTTGGTCCTATAGATGATGTGGGACCCCTCTGAAAAATATCATAAGTTCTAAAACTTGTTTGATAATTTTTGGAGGTAAAACAAACTCTTGAACAGCCTTTATGAATTTCCTGAGAAAAATGTAATGCATAAAAACCTCTGGAAAATTTATGTAAGGTTAATCATGATGTCAGCAAGCTCCAGTTAAAATTTCATAAACTTTGGAGTTGATTTGCTATCTCAAATAATTCTGCAAAGTCTCAGCTGTTAATTTTGAAATTCAAAACCATACACTGTTCATTGGGCTGAGCCGCTTTGCAAAGTTGGTCCAACCCAACCACCTCCCTCAGCTCAACAGACCTCCCTTCCACTCTGTTGAGGTCGTAGCCGTTGGATTCAGATCCAACAGCCATGACCTCCTCCTAAACCATCACAGCGAGGTCCTCCCACCCACATGAGGTCATAGCCGTTGGATCAAATCCAACAGCCGTGACCTCCCTTCGTTGTCAAGCGCCCAAGTCCTCCACCCATCGAGGTCCTGTGCTGTTGGATCAAAGATCCAGGGCCCTGACCTCCCCTCGCTGTTAAACCTCTCTGACCTCCCACCTAGTCGAGGTCGTAACCGCTGGATCAGATCCAACGCTCATGACCTCCCCAACCCTTTTCCAGCGTCTTGCCCAAGGGACAAGACCTCCCCGCACCTCAGGTCGTAGCCTTTGGATCAAGATCCAATGGCTAAGACCTCCCAGCTCATCTCGTAGCCCTTAGATCTAAATCTAAAGGCCATGACCTCCTTAGCGCTTTGCGCAGCGCCTAGGACCTCCCCTTTGGTGGTGTGCCCTTGGATTTATATCCAAAGGCCATGACCTCCACGTCCTTGGCATTTTTGCGCGCAGCTTAAGTCCTCCCAGGAGGTCCGCACCGTTGGATTTAGATCCAACGCCTTGGACCTCCCTCCCTTTTTTCCACTTATGCATCCGCTGCAGCTAGATCGGAGGGCCACGACCTCCCAGATTCAAATCGGAGGGTGGACCTCCTCTAGTCACTAAAAACTTACTGTTTCAAACTCTAATCACATCCGAGGGCAGGACCTCCCCATCCTCTTTATCCAACGGTGGTTTTGAGGTCTGTTCTTCTCCTAGCTTGGGCTTGCATGCAAGAGCTATGGCGGTGGAGAAGGTCGAGCCGTCACATCCCAACGGCTCAGTGCAAAGATTAAATGCGTGTCGGCCCCTTTCCGCCCCTAGCCCATGCTCGACCTACCTACACTGTCCCTCCATCTTATCTCGTGCCATGGACCTCCCATGGGCTAAGCTCACCATGAGCTTAACCCGTGGTCCATGACCTCTTTGCCCTAGCTATAAAACCTCCCCATTTGTGGCCCTTGGCGTCTTTTACACACCTTCGAGCTCGCCTTGCCTCTGTGCTTGGCCGAGTTTCTTCCCCAAATCGCCATTGAAGACCTTGGAGCTCCTCGGTGGCACAAGAGTTCCAGTGGCTCCCTCTTCAACCTCTTGCTCACTTTGTACTCCCCAAACCTCCTAGAGTTAACCCTAACTTAATTTGGTTGGGACATTTTCAGAGGTGGCCGAAGTGGATCTTGGAGTTGGTGCGTTGGACGTGGAGCACATTTCTTCCCCAGCGCCGGTCCTTCCTCTTCCACGACCTCCTCAGCACCCTCTGGACCTCCAGGTAATTTCTCTGGTAATCCTTAGGTTGGGCACCATGCTTGTATGTCGCTGCGGAGCTCAAATTTTGCTGCTTGTCATGTTGGCCGTAGAGGTCAACTCGTGCTCATCTCCGGCTCGCCGGTGTTCAAGGCCGTCGCCGCCGTCGAGAGTGAGCCCATTTTGTGCACAACACTATTGTGCACACATGGGTACCCTTGGTTGTCGCCGGCGAGGTCTGCATCGCCGGCAATGACCGCGTCTTTGCATTAAGGATCTTGTCGGAACGGGACGTCCAGCGCGTGCCGTTAAGACAAAGATCCTCCCCCCCCCCCTTAAATACGCCAATCATTGCTTAACCGTAGTAATCATTGGTTTGCCTTAACCGCCATTAATCCTGCCTCTTTTCGCGCATTTAAGACCTCGCGCTGGACCTCCTTGTGTCCCGCGTGCATTAACTCCTGTCACATACAGGCTTGAAAGCCGCAGCTTCGATTCGGGCCGCCCAAGACCTCCTCAGGAGATCTTGAACGTCCAGACCTCCCTTTCGCATCTTAGCCGTCCTGACCTCCTCGAGGTCTGCGGACGTTGAGACCTCCGCGTAGGACCTCCTCGAGGTCATCTCAACCGTTGAGGACCTCCCTCGCTAGATCTGGACCGTTCCGGTCCTCCCTCTGTCGTTGTGGTCCGTTGGATGTAGCATCAACGGCCACGACCTCCCCTCTGCTCGCGCGTGCGCGTTGTTGGGAGGACATGGACCGTTGGATCCAAGATCCACGGCCCATGACCTCTGGACCTTCGCGAGCGTGCGTGGGCGATGTTCTCTGGGAGGTCTTGAGCCGTTAGATTCAAGATATATGGCTCATGTCCTCCCATGTCTTTTTGGTTTTTAGGAAAATCCAGAGAGCTGTTATTTTATGAACTGAAAAAGGTATGAACTTTGAAAATGCATAACTAATTCATTCTAAATCCAAATAAGGTAATTCAAGTTTCTGTAGCTCTGGTTTGGACCAGGCTCTAATCTAAAAATGGTTATGAGCCCAGTTCAGTTCCAGAACATGGTTTTGCAAATAGATTTCAAAACTAACTCTAAATGTGACTTTAAAAATTCTTTTAACTTGTAAAATGCATAACATTATCTCTGTAGTTTATTTTTGAGTGAATCCAACTTTGTTGGCTTCCTGTGTTAGTGCTCTAAATGCTAGAATAGGATTTAGGCATGTCACTATTTTCAAAAAGCTTACTTGTGCATTTTAATTTTGTTCCAGTTCTTGTCTTTGAAAAATTATAGAAAATGCATAATAGCTCCAAATGAGATGAACTCAATTGTGTTATTCATCTCATGAGGTGCTGGTGTTACAGTAAAAATCTCAGTAACACCACCTCTCTAGAAAATGTTGCCAAATAATTAAATTAGTGAATAGTAGCAGAATGCAATTTTTAGGGCTGAGCAGAATTGTTTTGCTCATATCTTTTGCCTTGAGAATCCAAATCAATTGGTTCTTATTGCTAAATTCCCTAAAAATCATCCTCTTGCTGCTGTAGAAATTTTAGAGCATTTGGAGTTTGTTTGCTGTGCTGTCTTTGTGGTTTTCGTCGTTCTTATCGATTCTTTTCGCCTTTTCGTTAGGTGCCGACGAGTACTTTGAACCTGTGAGTGATCCTCAACAACATATTGAGCAAAACCAGCAAGGCAAGCAGTTTGATCATATCCCATTATTGTCCCATTACTTTAAAGTTTAATACTTTGTTTCACTTGTATGTATGCATGCTACTTTGTGTTAAAATATCGCTAGTGATCCTATAGATGCATATTCTGTAGGTAAATGTTCTTTCTCTACTACTAAGCCTAGGATTATCTTGCTGTGATTTAGAGTTCGATGGATGGACTCTTATCACTTAGTAGTTTACGTTGATAATGCTTAGCAATGCTTAGATAACGGTAGAAATAGGCGGTTGTCGACATTATGTCGATGACCTTGATCACACAAAAACTATTATTCCATTATGTCCATCTTGTGCTTGTTACTTTGTAAATAAACAAAAATGAAAACAAAATTGTTATTGACTTGGGCACAATGGATGTTGGTGTGATTTGTTGGGTGTGAACGGAATGGTGCCTAAGTCCCCAAGGACCGAAGTTACTTGCGCCATTGATCCAAGCACTTTTATGCTAACCACACGAGGGGATATGGGACCTCTCTTGACTAAGTACTTTGGGTGGTGTTAATTATGAGCTGGTCGGTGGGTGTGTTAAAAATAAAATGTGTGTGTGGTGTTGGGAAGGAGCATTAGCGCATCGGTTAGGTCAGTCTATTGTGTCCTTGTCCCCGTGGGTTGCGGCTCTTAATTAGCATCATCCATTGGAAATGTCTCGTAGGACTTAGCCGTGTCGGCATACCAAAGGAAGTGTGCTAAATCTGTTGGAAATATGCCCTAGAGGCAATCATAGAGATGATTATATTTCATTATGTTCATGACATTGGATAATGTGTTATCTTGTTCCTAGAATAATATTGTTAATATTTATTATCAAGTATGTGACTTGGTTGTGAAACTCTATATTCCTGCGATAATTATTCTTATACGATCCCTGGTCGTAAACATATGAGGACACATATGAATAGACTAGCATATGTATTGGTTGATGACTATGTTTCACGAGTCATAGATATGGAGATATCAAACCAATGATATGGACACATGTTAGAGAACATGATGTTGGATAAGACCCACCTTGAGGCACTATTGAGATTGTTATGAATCTATGTGTCATTAGTTGGTCTCAAGCAATGATGATGTATAATCCTTAGACTGAGATCAAGATGGTTTCCTACATGTGTAAGAGCACTCTTAGGGGTTGCCAAACGCTACACCGTGAATCGGGTAGTTATAAAGGTAGCTTTGGGTATGCTCAAACATGGAGAGGAATGTGACCGGTCGGATTTGGGATTTGCCCTCCTAACATAACAGAGAGATGTCTCTGGGCCCTCGTTGTGATCGGATAAAGAAAGTGCATGGCCATGCCACTAGTAGTCGAAGTGTTCACCACGTAAAGTTATCTCGACACTCGATCGAGAAAGTATTGAATACCCATGGATGACACAACATCTCACCGGAGTTCGACCGGACATCGTGAGGCAAAGGGAGTATACACGAGTAGGTAAACTTAGTTCGAGCGCTTCTGATCGGGTCGTATCTGATACAAGCTAGTCGGAGATCGGTCGAACGTAGTCACAGAGTGGTCGTAACACGGTCGTAAGCAATTACTGAACTGGTCGATAAAGATAGGACCTAGTCGTAAGTGATGAGGACCTAGTCGTAGATCATATTGCATTAAGGTTCGTCCGATATAATTTGTGTGTATTCAGAATCGATATGTTACGCTAGGAGTCGCTTCGACTCGTGATCGGAAACGGTTTCCGAGTCACAACCGAACTACACATGAACCTCTGGGTCACACACTTAACGGGTTAGAACAAACCAAGACGAATATGATTCAGAACGTGTTCGGATAGGATCCGCCACGAGCACTATATAAGGAGGTGCATGAGGTCATTGGGAGGCATGCGAGAAACACCACCGAAACCCTAGCCGCCATCTTCACGAGAGCTCGACCGTGCGATTTGGTGCCGCACACCGGCGTTCGGTTGTTCCTTCCTGGGCGTGTGGATACCGTGAGAGGCGCTACTACGATTGTTGCGCTTGAGGATGATCCGCGATCTTCACAAGGAACCGCAGATGTTGCTGAAGGAGACGATCGACTGCGACCACTGCATCGACTTGCTGGACGTTGGACGATCGACTACGATCACTACATCGACGCGCTCTTCGTTGGACCAGTCGCTCCAACCCTTCTTCCGCTGTTCTGCGTCTCGGTGGTAACGATCTATGATCATCTACTTGCATGGCTTCCTGGTTTGCGTGGTAGAAATTTTTGTTTGTAGCTATCGTAGCCTACCCGTGACCCAACAAAATCATGTGGCGAAAAGGCGGTCTGGCGTGTGGGTACATTGGTACACCCCTGCAGGGTTAAAACTATTCGAATAGCCTCGTCCTAGGTTATGGACACGCTTGGTGATTTCCCGCAAGAACTAGACTAAACACTTAATTAAAACTTGATGGGTGGTATGAATTGGGTAATTCATGCTATTGTTGTGGTGACTTGGGTGAGTCATTTCGTGTTGTTCTTGTTGTTATTATTTGTTGTATCGTGTTCTTCACAAATTAAAATGCTTTGTCAAATTGCTTTCAATCTATTACATTATTGCAAATTAAAGCTTGCTTTATGCTAAAATGAGTCCAAAGCCTCATCCACTTAAATAAAGCTTGCATGTGGCTATTTATAGTTCTGTTATACTACACGTCAGTCTTGCGAGTACATTTTTGTACTCATTTGCTTTGCTTAATAACCTTGTTGCAGAGGAGGTAGAGCCCAAAGGGCTTTACTTTTGTGAGATGTGCTGCGGTTGGGAATCGAGCTAGGCGTCTTGGTTGGTCGCCTTGTGGGCTAAAGGCAAACCTTGTGGCTCTCTTTTGTTTATCGCCATCTTATGGCAGGTTGCTTCCGCTGTGTTATCTTTTATTAGTTGTATTTGGCCGGTCGGCCCTTTTTGTAATAACTCTATATTATGTATATCTTTTATTCTAGTCGTGCTTTGGTTCTATGTCTTGAATGGAATTGATGCATGATTTTGTAAAGGGGTGTGTATACTGCATTCTGGGAAGTATACATATCTCGAAGACACGGATTATTATGTTTGTGATGCTAGGGTCAATAGATGACTAAGTATTACAAGCTTAATAAACCGGGGTCCTCACAGGTACCTTCATTGTATTTCTCTTTTTTTTTGTTTTGCTTTTATTAATGTATGAAACTATGAATTTGATTGCACAAGAATACAAGACTATGTTTGTTACAAATTAGTTTCGTCATTCGAGGCTTTGAGCGGTTGAGCCCACCCTCGTTTTTCATCCTGGATTCACCACTGTCTTCCACCACATACTAGAACCAAGAAGTCAGAGTAGTATCGGCGATGGGCGTGCCTTCATCGAGCCACCTGACCGTGGCATGACATCAGAGGCTCCACTTAGGCATGGCACGGGCCGCACTGTTCATGGGCCGTGCTTAGGGCGCCACTCGCACGGGGTGGGCGGCACGAATGAACAAGTGTCAAGCCGTGCAGAGCACGCAAGACGACCATGGCACGCCCACCGCCCGAGGAGAGGCCGAGCCGGAGCACGCGGGCAAGACCACGAGGAAGAAGGGGTGCGGGAGGGGATGCCAATGGAGGTCCGGGAATGGGAGGAGGAGGAGAGAAAGAATGGTCAGCGGTGCGGGAGGGAGCCAGAGCGGAGAGGCGAGGATGCAGCTCAGCGGTGAATAGGCGAGGAGGCCGCTCAGCGGTGGAGAGGCGAGGAGGCCGCGTGCAATTGAGGAGGCAAGGAGACGGCTCGGTGGTGCGAACGAGGAGGCAGTGTGGCTAGCCGGAGCTGAGAGGAGGACGAGGAGGTGGTGTGGCGAGGAGGCGGCGCACGGGCACCATACCTCCTCATTCAGCACCCCTTCATTCTCCATTCCCTCTTTGAAATTCTATTGTGCAAATTCAAATTCGTGTTGAGCTAATTTGGCAAAATTCAATAAATTTGTGCCAAAATTTGGAAAATTCAATTTTCGACAGCAAGTCAGCGAAAGATGTACTATTTTTTGCATACTTTTATTGTTAGTTCGTGTTATGCTAAGATAAAAGTAGTAATAGTGTTAGTTTCGATTTTGCAGTTTTAGCATCTGCCCTTACGCTGACTTTGCTCTTGGTGATTATGGACTTTCACCGGAGGAAATTGCATCCATGGAGGCGGCTGCGGATGCCTCAAACGAACCGGAGGTTTCACCGGAAGAGCAAGGCGGAGTTTCGTCATTAGGCTCCATGGCAGCATCAGGCTCCACAGCAATGGGAGTAAAGAGGTCGAGACCATCTACATCGAGAGTGTGGGAGAATTTCGACAAAACAACCAAGCAAGACGCAACGGGAAATGAGGTATCATATGCTATTTGTAAAATTTGTCACAATGAATTGTCTGCAAAGTCTACAAGTGGAACAGGACACTTCCTTAAATATGCTATAAAATGTAAGGCCAAGCAAGGATTGGTGATGAGGCAAACACAGCTGTAATACAACCCTGATGGTATGGTACGTAGCTAGGACTACGATCCTCAGGTGGCCCGCCAATCTCTCTATCGTTTAATAGCTTCTGAGGATTTACCATTAGGCTTTGGCGAGTCTGCTTCTTTCCAAAATTACATTAGGACTACGCATAATCCTAGATTTTCTTCCATTTCTAGACAGACAACAACTAGGGATCTAGTGAAATACTACAATGAATGATGTAATAAAATAAAGGAACTATTTACTACGTGCAAATTTTTTATGGTCTTGACCTCGGACATATGGAGTGGTCGGGCTAGGGAGGATTACCTCAGTGTAGTTGCGTATTATGTTAATGACGACTGGTTAATGGAGAAAAGGATTATATGTTTGAAATTAATTAATGTAGCACACACGAATGAGAATATTGTGAACTGTATTATCAAAGTCGTGGAAGACTTTGGTCTTACAGACAAAATATTCTCAATTACTTTAGGCAACACCACTTCAAACTCTAGGGCCATGGACATTCTTACTCTAGTGTTGAGTACATACGCCGATTCCTTCTTGCTACATCAATGATGCGTTTGTCATATTATCAACCTTATAGTCAAGTGTGGTTTGAAGAGGTTGAGTCCGTATATTAAAGCTTTTCACGATGCGATTTTTTTCTTGAATAATTCTAATGTAAGAATAACACAATATAAGAACTTGTGCAGGGCGATGGGTTTACGTCCAAGAAAGTTCGGTTTGGACATGGAGGTAAGGTGGAACTCTACTTACCTCATGCTTAGGAGTCTTTTACCATACAAGAGCACTTTTTCTATTTTTATTCAAACGCACTATCAGAGCGCTGATGGTAGTATACTATTGACTGAGCAACAATAGTTCATTGCTGAGAAGATGCTAGGGTTTTTAGAAATTTTTTATGAGACCACTGTTGCTTTGTCCGCTGCGTACTATCCAACATCTCCTATGATTGTGCATACTATTTTACAGATTGCTACTCAATTAAAAATGTATGAAAATGACTTAGTATTACGCGATGCTATTATTTCCATGAAATCTAAATACCTTAAATATTGGAGAGAAATCCCTTACCTATATGCATTTGCATTTCTTTAAGATCCTAGGGGTAAAATTGATGCATTTGGTGGTGCACTTGAACTTCTTAGTGATGCTACAGGGCTAGAGTATACTGACTATTTTTCAGAAGTTCATTCTCGGTTATACGAGGTTTACCAAAGGTATGAAAATAAGTTCCGGGGAGTCTGCTCGCAACGACCTCCAGTGGCCCCTACCTCAAGAAGCAAGACAAATATGTGGGGCAAGATCTTCGATGCCTCTTTCTCCAGGTCCAGATCTTCTTCTTCTACACCGCAGCCTACTCAGCCTAGACCCACAAGGAGCGGAGAACTATCCACCTATCTGGACAGCGATATGATGGATTTCAACTCAGAAGGCTTTGAAATCTTGCAATGGTGGCAAGCACATAAGTTAACATATCCCGTGCTATCCATACTTGCACATGATGTGTTAACTGTTCCTGTCTTGACGATTTCCTCCAAGTCTGCTTTCAGTCTTTCTGGAAGAATATTGGAGTAGAGAAGAATAAGTCTCACAAGTGAGATGGTGGGGATACTTGTATTTGTGAAGGACTGGGAACAAGCTGATTCACGAACAAAACACTCTGTGGAAAATCCTGAGTTGTCGAAGGTGTTCGAAAATCTATACTTAGACAATGACACCGACACATAGAACAAGAATATATCATGTATGTAGAATTGTAGAGCTATAGGCTATACTCATTTTCCTTTGCCAAGGTTGAGTTTTTACTTGGCGAAGGTTTTAACGAGGCAGTCAGTTGGACATTAATAAAGCTCTTTATTACATTTTCAATATGATTGTCCCATTTTTTTTTCAATTTTCATGTCTACTTCTGAATTCCACACATTTTTCTAATTTTTTTGGTCCACGGGCTAAACGGACCAAACTTGCCCGCTAGGCCAAACAGGCTCGTGCCGGCTCGGCATGGCATGAAGCTCTGATGGGCCGTGCCTGGGCTACCTCCCCGGCACGTGGGCCGGCACAGCCCATCTAATAGCCAGGCCAGAACGGATCGTGCCTAGATGGGCCGTGCCCGTGTCGGGTCGGGCCACCCATTTGGCCAGGTCTGAGTCAGAGCCCATCACCAAGACCAAGAAGTCTCTTACGAATCCAGCAAGAAGAAGCAAGAAGAGATGAAGATGAAGGCAAGGAAGATAGAGGAGGAGGAGTATCAGTGAAGGACCTGATCTCGAAATTCTGGGAACCGTCGGTGCGCCAGCAATGGGTGAATCAGAGTTGGGGTAGCGACGTGGGGCCCGAGGAGCAGCGTCGGCTTGGGCGGCTGTAACATCCCAATTTTCTGAGCATTAAAAATCTTTTGAATAGTTAATAGTTGGAAAATTCACCCTTGAGAGTTTATTTGAATTTTATTTAAAGCTTAAACATGGAATTTCAGTATCAAAACAATTTAATATAATTAGAACTCTATCTTCCCAGGCCTATTTAAAGCCCGCAAACACATCACCAGGATCGCATCCAACCCCGATGCCTTTTCCCCAAAGCCGCCAACCCTAGACTGCCGCCTTTTCATCGGGATTGGAGCTCGAACCCTAGTGCCGCCGAGGACCTCTTCATCGAATTCCACCGCCGTCGGTGAGCTCCGACTGTTATCGACCACCTCTTCGGGTTCGCCGCGTCGAGGCTACCTATTGCGCGCACTCTTTTGCTCGGAGGAACCCTAGAACACCATTGCCGCGTTGAGCCGCACCGTTCTGGCGCTCTTCGCGTCGCCGCTGGCGAGTTTCAACCGTGTCATCTTGTTCGCCGTGTCGAGTTTGTCCAGGTGCACACTTCTGCCACCGTCGAACCGCCGTTGTTCGCCAGATCGGAATTCACCGAAGCTTCACCAGTGTTTAGCCCACGTGGACGTCCATGTCAGCTTACCATCTCAATTTCCACACGTATGTGGTGCCTGCGTGTCACCCACGTGGCTAACGCATTAGCATGCGTGTGCGGTCCAGCCGAACCCTAGATCTAAACCCCAGATAGATCGGTTCCACGATGCACCGAGCCACTGCCTTGTGGGACCCCCATGTCAGATGCACTGTTCCATAGACTCGTGCACCGTAGACTAGTGAACCATCTTCGTGGACCCGGTCTATAGACTGAGGGCCCACCTATCATTCTCTATATCCTTTTCTCAGATTTATTTTAATTCCAATAATATTAGGGCTCATGTCAGCAGGCGTCATAATCTGACTTTTCAGTAGAAAAATAATTCGGGTCAATTCCAGAAATTCCTTTTTGAGAATTTTCTTTGGATTAGATCTTTCAAAAGCCATATCTTCTTCATCCGAACTCCGATTGAGCCCATTCAAATTTCTAAATTCATCTAAATTCGAGATCTATTGTACTGATATTTTTATTTCATTTTTGGAGTTTTTTCTCTCTCTATTATTTTTTTATTTTTTTATTTGCTTCGTTTGCGAGTAGACGGTGATACTTCGGGGAATTTTGAAGAAGGAGGAGTTCACCAAGACCAAGACCAGTACCAAGATCTATTCCAAGGAAAGTTGTACCTTTGATCATGTTGAACCCAGTTTTCAAAATTATTTTGATTCAAATTATTGCATTTACTTTAAGTATTTATTTAAATGCTTTTGGGTTTAGTTATTAATCCAATTTGTTTATATCCACCTTGTCTATTGTTATGTAATGATCTTTTGTCACCCTAGATTGGTTGTTATTTAGTTAGTATTATCGTAGCACCAACGTGGGTTGGTTAAATATGAATAGATTGCTTAGCCATGCAACGAGTCATCATTTCATGTAAGTTGCAAATATGAATCTGACTAAGTCATTATGGAATTTTATTATAAAACTGTCTACGTTGTGTGCTATTACTCGTTGATGACATGTGTTGCACTTAACCAACAGGGTGGGAAATGATTTAAACTAAGGCAAGTGGTGGAAACTCTGTGATATGGTGGAGCTCAGTGCGTGGGATTTGAATTGTGGTTACTTAGTTAGAAATTGGAAGTCTTGCCTTGGTCAATTAAGGACTTAACTTTGTGCGCCATTAAACTGAGCCACAACTGTACGACCATATGCCTGGTATGGGACGGGCCTAACTTAGTAAGTTATGGAGTCTTGACATTGACTACTCAGGAGGTAGATTAGGCTTTGTGTCGGGATAGAGGTGTGTTTCTGTCTTTGTGGCGATTCACATTTATAAGCGGTTCGCCGTCTTCAGGTCCAACGATGTGCAACGGGCTAATTTCCTGTGTGGGCATTTGCATCGTCAGTAAAACACATCGGGAGTGTCAATGTTGAGATGAAGTTTCTGAAACGTTTTGTTATGATTAGTCTAGCTATACTGGTCATATCATGTTGGTAAAGTGTTAAACAATCTATTCGAATAGCCACGTCCGCGGTCATGGACATGCTTGGGGATTTCACACGAATGATAGATTTTCATAAAACAATTGGGAAGGGAGCTGTGTGATCTAAGTCATATGGCTGTGTAAATAATTTGATTAGACTTTGTGTTCTTTGTGAAAAACAACTGTTAAATTAATATTGTCTAATTGTTTTGAATTATGTTTTCATCTATTATTCGTATTCAATTGCAAATATTGCATTTCTGCAAAAGAACCACAGAAGCATTTTCCTTTGGAATAAACCATCATGTATACATTGCATTTTGTGGTATGACTTGTGAGTACGGTTGTGTACTCATGCTTGCTATAATTAATCAACAGAAGTGGATGAGTCTTCGCCCGCTTTTGAGGAAGAGTTGTACGAAGGTGCTGATCATTAGGTCTTGATCCCAATTGGTTGCCTATGGAGAATCGGTAGGTTTCCGCTGAAGTTTATTTTGTTCCGCTACTGCTTATTTCAATTATTGCCAGCCCTGCGAGGCTTAATAAAATGTAAACTCGACCATAAGGTTACAATATTTGTTATTCAAATTACTCGTTTATTCTATTATTTTATTTTGTGTGGATCGATATTTATCTATGTTGACACTGTGTGCACTAGCATGATCCTGGACTAGTGCGTTATATACAGAAGATCCATAATTGCATTTTTAAGTCCCGACAGCGGCTGGGAGCTGGGACGGAGGGAAGGGGAGCGGCAGTAGGTGCAAGGGAGGAGCGGCGGGCGTGAGGGTGGCGACATTGGGGACGACTGGGTGGGAGGATTTGGAACTGAGAGGCGGAGTACGAGAATTTATATGGAGCGCACTATTCTGAGTGGAACGAGGGGTCAGGGTTCAGAGGTACCATGGAAGTATCGGAAAAGTATCCAAATAGTATAGGGAATTATTTTCTTTTTTTGAAAATCAGAAAAATTACCGATACTTACGGGATACGTATCTCTAGAATGCCGAGACCGTATCTCAAGGATTTTCATTGCTAACCCAGCTACAGTGAATACTTATTTTATTGTCATACAGTGTCACTTGATCAGCTTTGAGATAACACCTGCTATTTGTACTTGCAGAGGATCACGATGCCTGAGATAAAGAACCACCCATGGTTCCTGAAGAACCTCCTAGCTGATTTTATGGATGATGGCACAACGAGCAACCAGTATGAGGAGCCTGACCAGCCAATGCTGAACGTCAACGCGATAATGCAGATACTGGCAGAGGCAACCATACCAGCCGCTGGCACTCGTGGAATCAACCAGTTCTTAACTGACAGCCTTGACCTTGACGACGATATGGAGGATCTGGACTCAGACCTTGATCTCGACATCGAGAGTAGTGGAGAAATAGTATATGCCATGTAATCAAGCGAATATTTGCGACGAAACTGTATTTGCGGTCTTCCACCTTGCGAATCAGTCTTGTCAAGGTGCAGATGGTCAAGTGCAGCTGGAGCTCCAGAAAATATTTGTGTTCAGACTAGGGCACAGGTTCTGTTGCCGATACTGCTTGAGTCAAGTCTGATGAGCCATATTGTATTGTTACTACTGCTGCTGATTGTGTAGTATGTGTGTTGTGCAACAATTTAATTAGTGCCGGATGTTACCGTGTAAAACTGTTCTTCCTATTGAGAACTATCGTTTAGAACCTCGGTGTATGTTCTCTTAACCCGAGAGACAGAAATGCTATATTGCTTGTTGTAATGTATGTGTATCCTATGTATTTAAATGCACTTCGTGTAAAGAGATTCTCTATTAGCTATATGATTGTACTATTTGTGTGCAGTACTACATTGGAGCTATGAGTCAGGCTTTGGCCGTTCTGAGACTCAATTGCATGAACATTTTCGGTGCTTAAGTGGTCTCTACCCTTTTTGGGTTGGCGTTGTATTTCTTTTCTTCTATAAGAAAAACTGCATGAACATTGAACACGTCAAAATTGCAGAGAGGATTGATTACCCATCCTGCATTATACAGGGAAAAATATACACATCATTTGTACATGGTGAGTTTGTAAAAATACAAGAGATTGCCGCAAGAGAACCTCAGGGATTCTTGTGTATTGATACTCATCAGGATGTACAGACAAGGAAGTTTACAACTTCGACACCAGAAGACTGTAGCGTATACAACTCGGAAACACACAAACGTGTTTTGCCGCAACTGCTACAGTCATCGGTATCAAAGAGAACAGCAGAGCATGTACAAGAGATAGTTACGGATTCTGAACTTCTTTCAACAGAGTTAGGAGCCGAAGCATCTAGGAGATTAATCTACAAGCCAGTCCAGGTTATAACACTCTTCTGCTACCTGCACCCGGAGGTCTGGGATGACCTGCTCGGCTTCCCTCCATAGCAATGCCGTCTCCTCATCACACACGACGTGCTCAAGGGACTTCAGTGATGAGGATGACCTCGGGAGGCTCCTCAACCGCGAGCATTCCCGCATGTCAATCTTCTCCAAGCTTGTCAAGTGACCAAGCTCCTCCGGGAGGTCTGTTAGGTTAATGCACTGAGATATGTCAAGGTATTTCAGTCTCTTCAGGCTGCATACCGATGGTGGGAGCCTCCACAAGGCCGGGCAGGCGTACACACGTAGAATGCTCAGGCAGTGCAGCTTGCCCAGCTCGTATGGCAGCTCTCTGAGGTCATGGCAGTTTGAAATGGAGATGCTTTCCAGGGAGCTGATTTCGCATATACTAGATGGCAGCTCCTTCAAATCTATGCAATGGTCAATGGTGAGGTTGGATAAGCGCGGGAACGTCGTCGAGAGGTCCATCTTTGATCCTCTTAGACTGTAGTTCAGCTCACAAAGGACAAGGGAGATCTTGCGCAGGTTCTTCAGCGGGATTGTGGTTTTTGGCAGTGGCGGGAGTGTAATCTTCTCCAGCCAGAGGCTCCTCAGGTCGTTGAGCGTGGTGAAGGCACACAGATTGTCAAGGGTTGTGCTGGTGGTGCCATAGTTGATCAGCACCAGGACTTTCAGGTTCTGCATAGTTGAGATGAATGGTGGAAGGAAGTATACACTTGAGGCGAAGTTGAGGATGAGCACTTCTGCCTTGGGGAAGCTCATCTGGAACCAGTCAGATTCTTTCGTATCACCTGAAGTTTGAAATCAATTGGTCAGATCATTTTGTCCAAGGGCACAGATCACACAAGTACTTCTAGAACTTTAGGTCGGGGAAACATTCGGCAAGAAAACTATAGATGCATGTTCCTGTAAGTTTCCTGTAATACTGATGTAAAATGGAATTTTACGAATGATGCTATGTTTTGCTGGAAAACTAAACATCGGTTCAGTACAATAACGGGTGGTTTTCAGGAAATAAAGATCACCAGATCAAGTCAAACCTTGCAATGTCATGGAAAAGAGTATCATTATGTCGTATTTGTTCCTACAATGGCCCTTCTACCGTTACTGCTCAAATTTCAGTAGGATCAACTTTCAGAAATATGGCAAATTACAGGCAACAAATAACCAAAGTGATGAACAGTGAGTGACCAATATATCACCTGTATGAATGGAGACTATCTGAGCTTCAAATGGAATGTCCTTATTCCTCTGCCAATCCCTCGGAAGTGATTCTTCCCTTCTTGGCATCACTAACCGCCTCCGTTTGTTCAGAGAGTCACGGCCGCTCGTGTGAAGTGCCAGATCCCTCAACACATCATGTTGTGTCACTGAGTAGTCATGATAGCTACTGTACAAATCTCCAGCTTTGTTCCTGCATAAAGAGCATCAAAGAGTCAAACCTGTTCTTGTGATGTGAATCCTCAAAAGATTTCAAGAACATATATGGCATACGTACTGTGCATCATTAACTAGGGTAAGAAGGTTCTTGTTCGATAGCTCAACTAAGATAGCAAAAGCATCTGGCTCATCAAGATCATGTATCTCCATCCAAATGTTGATCAACACATCAAGAGGGATCTTCTTATCCTCTGGGAAGCAACCCAGATCAAGGAAACATTCTCTAACCTTTCCTGATAAGCACTCAATGCTTGCTGCCATTCTCTCCAGGAGTTTGGTCTCATGAGAATCCGATATAGACTCTCCTCGTGACAAGCGGTTCTTCGCGCTCAACCATATCATAGGAGGCTGATCCCGCAAGGATGCACCGATAACCTTCAGAGCTAGAGGAAGCCCTCTGCACTCTGCAGCAACCTGCTTAACCAATTTCTTGTCAGCAGTATGAGGAACACACTCCTGATCAAAGGCAGAACGGCAGAAGACCGATAAAGCCTCCTCCTCACCAAGTAACTGCATTTCATAAGTCTGGGTGACTAATGTGGGGAACTTGAACCTCGATACGACAAGAGTCTTGCACCCAGGGAACTTGAAGACGAGCTCCTCGAGCTGTGAGAGAGACCACACATCATCAAGTATAACAAGGACCGGCCCTCGGTCCATTGGCCCTAACTTGAGCTGCCATTCCGGGATCTGGTTGTACGCACCAAGCACAAAGTTGCCGCTGATCTGCTCCCACAGCTTCATCCTGATGGTCTCCAAATTTGCGGATTGCGAGACCGTCTCAAAGAAGATCCTATCGTTGAAGTAGGCTAAACAAAGAAACAGATATGTCAGCACTACAAAAACAAGAAAGCTTGCTAAAATTTGAGATCAATTATGAAAGGACCTAATACGAAATCGACTTGAGGATGTATTATCTTGAGAACAGATCTTGATGAGAAACAAACATATTAGCACAACGTTCAGAGAGTAGTTGCTGAAGTTGATATCGATTAAGAATAAAAACACGTCTAAAAAAGGATTAGGACAGCAGTCACTCAGATTCAGACAATAGGCATTCTTAGTTCTCAAAGATCACGAGAATTGCATTAACTTTTACTGCGATCTTCATTAAAAACAAAGATGTTGGCACTATGAACGCAATTGCTGGCTTGAGCTATATCAGCTTCACCAGCATAACTAATTCCAATTGCCCTTGCACTTACAGATGATAATATTAGATTTGCATAAAACAATGACCAAATTTCGATCGAAAATTGGTACTCTCGGAATGATAAAAAAAATATGCTACTTGGATCTGAATTTAGCAGTGTGTTTACTAGCATTCAGCTGTTAGGGCCTTAGGGGTTGCCCTTTGTTAAACATATGTGGCTAGACTCATGAGCAGTTTATTAAGCGGCAAGCGCATATCCCCCCCTCCTCTAAAAGCTCTTGATTTACCATGAACAATAGTGAAGCTGCTCAATTTGGACCAAATTGCCACAGTATCTGTTAAAGTTAGGCCGTTTGGAGTAATTGTGTGCTCCATCAGCAATCTAATCCCAATACAATCGTACACATTGCACTAAGTTAGTCAAAGCGCCAGTTTTGACCAAAGTGGTGGAGAATAAAACGAATGTACGAACCTCAACTTTACCTAATTATATGACGACACGCAAATCAACCACCAAAGATGCCCTAATTTTTACCCCAAAAATTCAAGAAGAGATGCAATCTTTGCAAGAAAGGATCGACTAATTCTGCACAAAGATGCAAACTTTGCAGAAAAGATTTGGAAGCACTGAACAAAAAGATGCCAAAAAGAATCGTATGAGACGAGATGGTTAGGATTTGATCCATGTTCTTACCTCGGACCTTTTGATCCCTGAAGATTTCCATGGCGAGCGTGGTCTTGCCGCTGCCGCCCATGCCGCAGATGCCGACCACCGACCACCCGACGCCGCCGCTCATCACCATCTCCTTCACCTTCTCCTTACCCACCTTGACGCCGCCGCCGACCACCCCGTCGTCCTCCCCCTCTGGGAGCTCCACATCCATCGCCATCCCCATGGACTTGGGCGGCACCTCCATCGCCATGGCCTTGGGAGGCGGCAGAAGCGCGACGGGGAGGGACATGGCGGGCGGCAACGGGGCCATCTGCGCCGCGGCGGCGGCCGCGACCTCCTCGACGCGGCGCTCGAGCCGCCAGATCCGCGCGTCGGCCTCGTCGCGCAGGCGCCGCACGCCGTCGAGCACGTGCGCCGGCGCGTGGCGCGCCAGCCAGCGTGCGATGCCGCGGTCGGCCGCCTCCATCCGGCGCGCGAGCTGCGCGGTGCGGTACACGTTCCAGCGCGGCGCGGCGGCGGCGCGGCGTGCGAGGTCGAGCGCCTCCCTGAGCTGCGCAGCGAGCTCCGCGAGCTCCCCCGTGCTCCGGTGCCCCGCGTGGTGGTTCTGCACGAGCGGGAGCAGCGGCTCGACGTTCCGGCGCAGGCGCTCGGCGGTGGAGCGGCACAGGAACGTCCCCTTCACCGCCCGCAGCAGCTCCCGGACCGCCTCTCCGGCGAGCTCGTCGAAGAGGAGCCGCTCCATGGTCGCCGCTTAGGCGCTCACGCCACTTCTTGGATCCTGGCGGGCTGGCGGCCGCCCAGCTACTCCTCCCTCCCAGTCCCCTTCTCCCTCCCTTCTTGCTAGGGCGAGTGCGTGCTTGCGTGAGCTTGCTTGCTTGCGTTTAGGTGGGCAAGTGAGAGGTCGCCATCGCCATGGAAGAGGAGGAGGGGGAGGAGGCGGGGGAAGAGAACAATTATAGGAGGCGGGAGAGTGCGGCACGGCAGCTTCGGAGTGTCAACCGTCTACAGTGAGTGAGGGGTCGCCGACTCGCCGATAGCTCGAGTGCGTCGCTGACACTGGCAGTAGCCAAGTGGGCCCAGCAGCCCATTCCGCGTGTCTACACTGCAGTACACAAGCCAGAGCTAGCCAAACGGGCGGCTGGCCCGGCCGGCACGTTTAGGCCCATATACTATTTATGACGGGTCAGGGTGGTGGTTCAGACATGGTTAGTCGGTTATTCGTACCATATCGGGTTGGCAATAGCCCGTTTAGCCAATCGGGCTAAGTGTGTTCCGTTTATCCCGACAGAATAAAAAAAATCTAAATAAAATCCAGAAAAATTTAAAAAATGTGTAGAATTCAAAAGTAAACATGGCAAGCATAGGTCACACACTGCGTGACTCGTGTCGCTTCCTCTGTATGCGACTCGAAGCGACGCCGCCACCCATTCGCTCTCACCACACACGGCCCTGCCGCTTTCGCATGTGGCGGCTCCCTCAAACTTCCTCCCGAGCCTACTTCCTTCCTTCCCTTCTTTCTTCTTCGTTCGTTGAGGAGCTTTCTTGGCGGCGTCCGCTTTTGGCGTGGCGGTGGCAGAGCGCCTCCGGTGGACCTCCAGTGTCGCGGCAAGCCCTTCCACCTTGGCCGGAGCTCACGGGTCGCTGGCGTCCCCCCTGAAGGCTGGATCTAGATCCAGCCCTTTGCCGCCGACGATCTTGGTCGCTACTGCACCTCGAGGTAGCCACCGGACGTGAGCTCAGGGGTGCAAACACCGAGGAGCTTCGTCGTGCGGGGAGCCGCCGTCTTCGCTCGCGTCGGGAAGACCCTTGTCGCCAGTCTGGCCGTCGCCGCTTCGTCTTGGTCGGCATTGCCGGCGAGACGAGACCAATGCCACGGGAGATGAGGCCAGTGGTGTGGTACAGAAAGAGGCCGTCGCCGATCGCCGTTGACAAATCGATGCTATCATGCGTGACGAGCAAAAGTGAAGGCTTTTTCATTGCTCAAGAGCTCTTGCTTGATCAATCATGAAGCCCGAGCCCGCAGAGGCTCCACCAGAGAGATCCACCCCGAGCCCGGAGACGCGCGCCATCCTTCCCCGGTGGTGCCGGTGCCGTCGTCCTCTTGGAGGTCGATCGGATCTGGATCGCCTCGTCCATCTTCACTCATGCAGTGGAGGCTCATTTGCATTCTTAACGACCTCTAGTCGTCCGGCGTGTATGTAGCGGGGGGCTCGAGACAATGGCCATGTCGCCATGGCGGCCATGACGTCGTCACAAGGCGTTCGTCTTCGCCACCGTCGACAAGTTCTTCCAAAGTTTCCATCCGGCCACAGTAAGAGTAAGCTAGAGAAGTCTCCTGACCCTGACCCTAGAACCCCAAATTTGTTGTTTGCCGCGGTCGGTATGAGATTGAGAGGAGAAGGTCAACATTCCATGCTGCTATGTTGGGGGTGCTTCGCGTGTAGGCCATCGTCTGCGAAGTTGCAGGCCGACCGTCGGAAGAGCCCGGGTTGGGGCCGTTGCCATTGGAAGAGCCCGAGTAGGGGGCTGTTGCCATTGAATGGTCGTCTCGAGGCGCAAGAGGCGCAAGATGACCGCCCCGAGGCCCTGTTTAAGAAAGTACCGGTCCAAATTCGCCTTGAATGAGCCAGCGAGAGAGAGAGAGAGGCGGAGTTGTCGCCCTTCGTTTCTGCGTCATCCGCTCTTATCACCGAGAGAAAGAATCGCTTCTCACCCACCATGCGTGAAGCTCCTCTCGGTGGGCTCTGTTAGCGTGTGGATCATCTTGCATCTACTTCTCTTCTCTCTCAAGTCGATTACTAGGCGGTCTTCTATGCTATCCGATTCTTTCAGCTTTGTAGCTCACGTGGGTTAGTTTGGGAGTTGTTGTCTTTTCCTTAGCTTTGATGTGTTTGTCTTGGCAGAGTCTGGCTAGGGTGTGTTCAGAGTCAGCTAGTTGGCGTCCCTAGCTCACAGTGTTGTTGTCGTTTAGCGTGTCTCTGTTGCGCTTCCTCTCTGCATAAAGGCGGTGTTCTGTCGGTCAGTATCTTTTTATTTTACCTATTTTCTCCTACTTTATCAATTCAAAGGCAGTCTTTCCGCTTTTGTTCAAAAAAGAAGAAGTATACATGAAAATCGAAAAAAAATGAGATAAGCATATTGAAAATGTAATAGAATTTTATTAATGTTCAAATAGTAGGCTCGTTAAAACATTTGTCATTTAGCTCATAAGACATGAAAAATTAAAAAACATGTAAAACAATCCTACAATATATATATATATATATATATATATATATATATATATATATATATATATATATATAAAGAAACCAAAATAAATTTATATATACTTATAAAATGAACTATATAAAATTTAAAAACTACAAAATAAAACATATAAGCATTAAAAATGGAAAGAATATCATATAAATACAAATAAATAAAAATTAAATTATATATGTATATTAAAACAGTGTTGTGCCTAACGGTAGTGCCGTACATGTGCGTCTCGGGTTGGGCATTGGCACTATTAGAAATGTGCCTTCTTACCGTCGTCGAGGTGTGGCGGCCAGGCACGACCAGCTATCGTGTTGTCTTGACCTAGCCCGTGAATAGTGCAGGCCGTGCCATGCCTGGGCCGAACTAATACTATCGTGCCTCGGGCCGGCCCAGCAGCCACGGCCCGTTTGGCCAGCTCTAACACAAGGCCTAGACAAGGGCAGACCTTCAATGACACCAAAGCCACGTGTTCGTGTCCAGCCCGGATTTGTATCTATAATACATAGTATAATTATCGGCGAATATCACATTCATACGTGCGTGTAAGTAAAATAGTTCTTAATATTACAGAAACATACATAATAGGCCTTAGGGCTAACTTCTTCCATATCAGGCCGACGAGTTTAGAGAGTGTCGTAGTAGGGCACCAAGGGGTGCCCCACACTCTAAGGTTGTTAGGAATACCGGTGTGCCGTTGGGGATACTATACATATGTAGACTAGGTCTATGTAGTGTATTTGTGGCAATGTACCTAAATGCCCCTCTATCTCTCAATGTAAAGTGAGGGCAAGAAAGGAAATATCCTCTCTTGCCCCCTATATATATGGCCCCATGGCTTGTAGGGAGAGGGGGCTCCTCATTCATACATCCAATACAACATCAACACACATTGTGTCTTTGGCTCCTCCCCCCTTCGGTCTTCTTCCAAGACAAAGGGTACTTTGTACCCACTGTCTAGTCTTTTCTTACTACGACAGTTGGCGCCGTCTGTAGGGACAGAACAAAAAGCTTACGCATGAGAGAGGAGCTGAGGCACACCTTCGACCAAGCACATCCCACCACCGACCGAAGCCTACCATCCCATCCCAGTCCCAGCCAAAACACATCACGCTGGGGCGTGCCCTTCGTCTTGTGGTGTAACATCCTGATTTTTGAGTCTTTTTGAATTTTCAAAATAAAAAGAACCATTTGGTTTTGATGAGAGTTCAAAGCTTAACTTGATTTTTCAAAAAGAGCTTTAAATGACTAAATCAAACTTCAACTAAATTAGTTCAGTTTCTTTCGAGTTTGTTGGAGTTCTCTGGTGTTGTTTTTCCCCATTCCTGTTCGCTCCGTGCTTCCCTCAGCCAAGCTCTTTCACCCTTAGACCTCCTTTCGTTTGGATCTGAGGGTCCAGACCTCCCTTCATTTGGATCCGAGGGTCCAGACCTCCTTTCGTTTGGATCTGAGAGTCCAGACCTCCCTTCGTTTGGATCCGAGGGTCCAGACCTCCCTTGTGTGGACCTCCTCCTTTTTGTCGTGACCTTCCTTTAGTCACGACCTCCTCCTTTTTGTCGTGACTTTCCTTTGGGTTACAACCACCCCTGGTCTTTTTGCAAAGACCACCCTCCTGGCCTTTTTGTAAAGACCACCCTCCTGGATCACGACCACCTCTTTGGCCACGACCTCCCTCTGTGGCCGCGACCTCCCCTTTTGTCGTTTAGTCGCGACCTCCCCTTGGAGTCACGACCTCCCCTTTTTGTCTTTTAGTCGCGACCTCCCCTTGGTCACGTGCACCCCTTGGTCATGTGCGCCCTTTGGGTCATGACCTCCCATTGGTCACATGACACCCCTTTGGTTTGACCACCCTCTCGAGTGTTGACTGGTCCCACTTGTCAGTCCTACTCACCTTCTTCTTCCTCTCATTGCGTCACTGCTGACGCAATAGTCTTTGTACATTAAATGCCGTTGTGTCGCATTAAATGATGTCCCTTTGGCCGTAACCTACTCCCCCTCTTGTCTCCTTCCCTAGCTGTTTTCATCATCTCCTTCACCTGCTCGGCATGCTTTGTCCTATCACACGTGCCCTTGATCGTGTGCACCTCTGAGTCCTCCAGTGACTCTCCCCTAGCTATATAAGCTCGAGCAAACCTTTATCATCACCTTTTGCCAATTCTCTTGCTCTCGCCAGTCCTCCCGTGCTTCAAGCTTTATTGCCAAGGAGTCCGTTGAAGCTTGCGCTATCTTCAGCTGCCTCGTCACCAAAGGTTCGCCGGAGCGCTGTGCCGTCTTCGATCGTCGTCGTCGCCATCGCCGCAGTCGCCGTCCTCCTCCGGCTTTCTCCGGCCTCTTTCTCCCCCCTTCTCTCTCTTTCTCAGCCTTGGTGAGTCTCTCTGTGCCCTGTTCTTTCCCTTGTTCCTACAACTACGTTACGTAGTCGTATTCCTTCTTACGACTACGCTGCATAGTTGTATCCCTTGTATTCTTCGTGCAACCACTTTGAGTAGTCGTATCCTCCTCAGGATCTCCTGTATCCTTTTGTTGTTTTCCCAGGACCTCCTCCTTAGGACCTCCTGTATCCTTTTGTCGTTTCCTCAAGACCTCCTCCCAACTAGTTGGACCTCTTCCTGAGAACCCGTTCCTTGCTGTTGGTTTTAGTTCGTTTTGTTTGGAATTTATTTGGTTTTTATTTGGTCTTTATTTGATTCGCTTCGTTTTCACGTGTAGAGTTCGAAGACTCCGGTGAGCCTGAGTACTTCGAAGAAGAAGACCCTCAAGCTTTCGAGCAAGGCAAGTTACACCCTTGATCATATTGAACCCAATATATCAAATTATTTAATTTCTGCTTCAAATTATTATTGCATGCTTATTTGAATTCAAGTAATTTAAATCCATGTTTTAACTTGATAGTTATTCCTGATTCCTTTGTATATCCAAACTTGATTATTGTTTCGACCTCCCCTTGTCACCATAGTAAAGCGCTAGTTGGTACATTAGTATGAATTGGCATGTTTCAAAATTTTGTGCTTAGTCAAGCTTAGACTAAAAATCTTGATTTGGTAAGTTTTACTGCCAAAAGACCAATGTTGTCTAAATATTTTAATCCATGACATTGGGTTGTCGTGGTAGTTTGCAAATATTTTTGAAAAGCAAAGAAAAAGAAAAATTGGTTTGGACTTGGGCGAACTGGCTGTTTGGATGGGTGCATGTTCATGCACGGGATCGATCCATTTCTATGGTTGATACCCAGGGTTCTGTGGAAGTCGCCCAGGTTAGTTAAGGACCAGTCTTCGAGTGTATTTTGCCATGCCTCACCATGCAACCACATGTGTATAAATGGGGAGGTCCTGGCTGACTCATTTGCAATATTCCACCATGGTCGTTCCATCCGGTTGTGTGGGTGTCTTGATGACCTACTTGTATTCATTCCCACCTGGTGCAAGAGAGGGCCAAGAACTCTGCGGGTTTTTATCCGCACGGGGCAAAACCTTAGCGAGGGGGGACTGCAGTGGGATGACGCATCGTAAAGGCCTTGTCATGAGCTCTAGACCACTTACATTCGGCAGTGAGTGGTGGCATCGACGGATGCCAAACAAACTAGAGAAGTCGTGTCTAGTGGATAAAGCTATACACCTCTGCAGAGTGTAAAACTATTCGAATAACCGTATCCGTGGTCAAGGATATGCTGGCAAAGCTGCTCCAAGTTAGATGTTGGTTTTATTTTCAAAAGACATCTTTGAAATGGTTTTGGATATCTATCCAAATGGGTTCGAGCTGGTAGCCTTTTGATAGGAGGGTATCCTTCACCACTTGTTGATGAATGTTATCCAACTATAAAATTGATTTAGAAAATGAATTTTAGTTATTGTATAACTGCTTTGGAACTTAGTACATGTATCTGGAAAGAAACTTGGCTTTATGCAAAGACAACCCTATAAGACCTCCTTTGAGATACCGTGTATGCATGCATTCAATCTGTTACTTGACAGGTGTGACTTGCGAGCACAGTTGTTGTGCTCACTCTTGCTTGACATGTTTGAGTAGGAGAGGACGCCTTTGATGAGCCAGAGGACCTCCTTGACGTCTAGGCTGTGACCTCCAAACGACTGCCTGTGACGAGTCGTGTGGCCTTCCTGCTTTTGCTTTCGCTGTATTTTGTTCTTGTTGTCTGAATGCCCATTTTGTAATCAACCCTGTTGTTATTTTAATAAAGTCGTGTTGATGGATGTTACCACTTTTGTTCACTGTGTGAGCTAGCTGTTGATCCTTGGAACTAGTTTGGTTGTGTACAGGGATTTCGAGATCTCCCTCTGGGGTGCTCCTGGGAGTGGCCACGACCTCCCTGAGGTCCGATAGTACCAGAAGACCTCCTACGGAGTGCTCCCGGATCAGGCTTTCGACCTCCCTAAGATCCGAACTGTCACAGGACCTCCCTTCGGGGTGCTCTTGGGACAAGCATCGGACCTCTCTGAGGCTCGGGTCGTGACAGCGGCCCCTCGACGTCTTCGCCGTCCCGCGCGGCCCCTCGGTGTCGCCGTCTACCCACGCCATGCCTCCACTGTAGCGTCACCTTCGGCCAACCCCCCGCAACTTGGCCAAAGCCCATCTTCGGTCGGAGCGCACCCTCACGAGGCCAAGATCGAGGTCCTTTTCACTGGTGAAGCCTCGCTCGGCAGAAGAACCCCATCCCATCGTCACCTCCGGCGCATCCAACTCGGGGCCGCCTCGGGAGCGAGGCCCCTCCGCCCCAAGGCTCCACCTTCGGCGCCCCACCTCTTCGTCGGCCTCGCCTTCGACGTGCCTCGCCTCCACCGCCATTTCGACCTCGCCACTCGGACGCCTCATGAAAGTCGAAGCACCCCCCGCCTCGAGAACCTCTCGGAGCCCGAAGCGCCACCGCTGGCTTCGGCCACCTTGGCTCTTCGCTGCGCGGCCTCCAACTTGGCCGACTCCGGCTCTACCTCGGCCACCTCCGCGCAGCCTCAGGGCTGCCTCGCCTGCTCCACCTTCGCTCACCGTCTCGGGGCGGACTCGGAGCACCACCTCACTGCACCTCGCAGCCGCAGAACACCAGTGCGTGCCTTCCTCTCTTTCATACGCACTAGCGCTTCTCACCTGTAGTGTGCACTTGTGATTCCACGAAGCTAGAGGAGCAGCACGTGAGTGGGGGCCCACTGCACTAACTGCAAGCCACCAACCGGCCTAAGGGGAGGTCTACCTACCGCTAGTAGTGCTACCAGTCGTTTTCTTCTCATATGCTTTATTACTACAACAAAATTAGTGACATGTGGCTCCGATTACAAAGAAAAAATTTCGTCACGGTCACGATGGGAAGGCATGTATAATTAGAACTGCTGCGCACGCGTATAAAACCTCTTAGCACTCAAATGAGAGCAACAAAAACACCGCACATGACTTCGAGCTCCGGTACACACTAACTTATTCTCATAGGTGTGAAGTGTATAAGCCCACAAAGGTGGCATAAATAAGCCTACCACCGTGGCAACAAAGACACCGTGTATGGCCCCGAGCCATGGTGTACACTAACTCACCCTCGCTAGTGTAAAGTGTACAAGCCCACAAGGGTGGCATAAATAAGCCCACCACCGTGACAACAAAAACACTGTGTATGGCACCGAGCCCCGATGCACACTAACTCACCCTCACAGGTGTGAAGTGTATAAGCCTACAAGGGTGGCATAAATAAGCTCACTACCGTGGCAACAAAGGCACTACGCATGGCCCCGAGCCCTGGCACACACCAATGCCCTCCGCAGACACAAGTGTATAAACAAGACATCGCGCTTGGCCCCGAGCCCTGGCGGTGTGAAGTGTATGATTAAGATCACACAAAGCCCTAGTCATTCTGATGGCCCTGCCTCGGCAACTAGGGAGTATCCCGTCTCAAGGCCTTGCCTCGATGGAGAGACCTCGCATATCGCGCTCACGTGCAAAGCCCTAGTCATTCCGATAGCCCTGCCTCGGCGACTAGGGAGTCTCCCACCTCGAGGCCTCGCCTCGATGCAGAGACCGCGCATATCGCCCTCATGCACAAAGCCCTAGTTCTTTCGACGGCCCTACCTCGGCAACTAGGGAGTCTCTCGTCTTGAAACCTCGCCTCGGCAGAGAGACCTTGCATATCGTGATCAAACGCACAAAGCCCTAGTTGTTCCGATGGCCCTGCCTCAGTGGCTAGGGAGGCTCCCACCTCGAGGCCTTGCCTCAGTGGAGAGACCGCGCATATCGCACTCACGCGCAAAGCCCTAGTCATTCTGATGGCCCTGCCTCGACGACAAGAGAGTATCCCGCCTCGAGGCTTCGCCTCAGCGGAGAGACCTCACATATCGCGCTCAAACACGCAAAGCCCTAGTCGTTCCGATGGCCATGCCTCGGCGACTAGGGAGTCTCCCACCTCGAGGCCTCGCCTCGGCGAAGAGACCTCGCAGATCGCACTCACGCACAAAGCCCTAGTCATTCCGACGGCCCTGCCTCGGCGACTAGGGAGTCTCCTGCCTCGAGGCCTCGCCTCGGCGGAGAGACCACGCATATCATGCTCACGTGCAAAGCCCTAGTCGTTTCGATGGCCCTACCTCGACGACTAGGGAGTCTCCCGCCTCGAGGCCTCGCCTCGGCGGAAAGACCTCGCATATCTCGCTTAAACGCGTAAAACCCTAGTCGTTCCGACGGCCCTGCATCAGCAACTAGAGTCTCTAGCCTCGAGGCCTCGCCTCAGTGGAGATACCATGCATATCATGCTCACGCGCAAAGCCCTAGTCGTTCTGACGGCCCTACCTCGGTGACTAGAGAGTCTACCACCTCGAGGCCTCGCCTCAACGGAGAGACCTCGCATATCACGCTCAAACACGCAAAGCCCTAGTCGTTTCGACGGCTCTACCTCGGCGACTAGGGAGTCTCCCGCCTCGAGGCCTTGCCTCGGTAGATAGACCGTGTATATCGCGCTCACACGTAAAGCCCTAGTTGTTCCGACGGCCCTGCCTCAGCGACTAGGGAGTCTCTCGCCTCAAGGCCTCGCCTCGGCGGAGAGACCTCGCATATCGCGCTCACGCGCAAAGCCCTAGTCATTCCGAAGGCTCTACCTCGGTGACTAGGGAGTCTCCCACCTCGAGGCCTCGCCTCGATAGAGAGACCTCGCATATCGTGCTCAAACGTGCAAAGCCCTAGTCGTTCTGACAGCCCTGCCTCGGTGACTAGGGAGTCTCCCGCCTCGAGACCTCGCCTCGGTGGAGAGACCTCGTATATCGCGCTCAAACACGCAAAGCCCTAGTCATTCCGACGACCCTGCCTCGGTGACTAGGGAGTCTTCCGCCTCGAGGCCTCGCCTCGGCGGAGAGACCTCGCATATCGCGCTCAAACACGCAAAGCCCTAGTCGTTCCGACGGCCCTGCCTTGGTGACTAGGGAGTCTCCTGCCTCGAGGCCTCGCCTTGGCGGAGAGACCTCCCATATCGCGCTCAAACACGCAAAGCCCTAGTCGTTCTGACAGTCCTGCCTCGGCGACTAGGGAGTCTCCCGCCTCGAGGCCTCGCCTCGGTGGAGAGATCTCGCATATCGTGCTCATGCGGAAAGCCCTAGTTGTTCCGATGGCCCTACCCCGGCTACTAGGGAGTCTCCCGTTTGGAGGCCTTGCCTCGGCGGAGAGACCTCGCATATCGTGCTCACGCGTAAAGCCCTAGTCGTTCCGACGGCTCTGCCTCAGTGACTAGGTAGTATCCCATCTCGAGGCCTCGCCTCGGCGGAAAGACCGCGTATATCACGCTCATGCGCAAAGCCCTAGTCGTTTCGACAGCCCTGCCTCGGCGACTAGGGAGTCTCCCACCTCGAGGCCTCGTCTCAGCGGAGAGATCTCGCATATCGCGCTCAAACACGCAAAGGCCTAGTCATTCCAACGGCGTTGCCTAGGTGACTAGGGAGTAGCGAATCCACCACATTGAACTCAAAATCGGGATATGGATAACCGTGCGTGCTGAGGCCCACGCCTTACACATCTGCCCACAGTACATTAAGTAGTTCAGACAAGGCGCTTCAGCATGGGGGACGGCGTTCGGCTTCGCCTCCCCCTCGCTAGCTTTGGGCTCCACAAGCGAGTCCAATTAAAAAAAGGATGGGGGAGGGCATTCGACTTCGCCTCCCCCTTGGTAGCTTTGGGCTCCCCAAGCGAGCCCAATCAAAAAAAGTATGGGGGACAGCGTTCGGCTTCGCCTCCCCTTGCTAGCTTTGCCCTCCCCAAGTGGAGCCCAATCAAAAGAAGTTGGGGGACGGTGTCAGGCTTCGCCTACCCCTCGCTAGTAGTGGGCTCCCAAGCGAAGTCCAATCAAAAGAAGTTGGGGGACGACGTCTGGCTTCGTGCCCCCTCGCTAGCATGGACTCCCAAGCGGAGCCCAATCAAAAAAAGTATGGGGGACGGCATTCGGCTTCGCCTCCCCCTTGATAGCTTTGGGCTCCCCAAGCGAGCCCAATCAAAAAAAAGGATGGGGGACGGCGTTCGGCTTCGCCTCCCCCTTGCTAGTTTTGGCCTCCCCAAACGGAGCCCAATCAAAAGAAGTTGGGGAATGGTGTCAGGCTTTGCCTCCCCCTCGCTAGTCGTGGGCTCCCAAGCGGAGCCCAATCAAAACAAGTTGGGGGACGGCGTCCGGCTTTGCCTCCCCCTCGCTAGCAGTGGGCTCCCAAGCGGAGCCCAATCAAAAAAAGTTGGGGGACGACATCACACTTCACCTCCCTCTTACTAGCAGTGGGCTCCCAAGCGTAGCCCAATCAAAACAAGTTGGGGGACGGCGTCAGGCTTCGCCCCCTCAGCCAAGCAAGCATCAACCCTTCACGCCACTCCAAGTCATGGGCACAATCCATTGGGAGCGGCCGAGGGGGGGGTACCTGGCCCCCAACGGGACCATCACAAATGGTCACACCGAAGAAGTAATCAAATACAATACGGTAGCAACGACTTTGCCCTAACGCACCGCCCACCTCGAGGGCCATGCCTCGGCGAGACAGCTCCACATCGACTTCGTCCACACGGGCTCTGTCGCTGCTCACCGCCCACCTCGAGGTTGTGGCCTCGGTGGGGCGGCCCCGACACGCCACCCGCCTCGAGGGCCATGCCTCGGCGAGATGGCTCCACGTCGACTTTGCCCCACACGGGCTCTGCCGCTACTCACCACCCGCCTCGACATTGTAGCCTCGGCGGGGCGGTCCCAATGCGCTGCCCGCCTCGAGGGCCATGCCTCGGCGAGGCGGCTGGCTCCGCATCGACTTCGCCCACACGGGCTCCGTCGTTGCTCACTGTCCGCCTCGAGGCTATGGCCTCGGTAGGGTGGCCCCGACGAGCCGCTCGCCTCGAGGATCATGCCTCGGCGAGGTGGCTCCACGTCGACTTCGCCCACACGGGCTCCATCGCTGCTCACCGCCTGCCTCGAGGTTGTAGCCTCGGCGGTGCGGCCCCGACGCGCCGCCCGCCTTGAGGGCCATGCCTCGGCGTGGCGGCTCCGTGTCGACTCCCTTTGGAGTATCCCGACTCCCGAGGGGCTGGGGGCGACAAGATTGCGTCTGCTCGCCCCTCAGAACTGTGGGACCTGTCCTTGCAACCTCGGACCACGTAAATGAAGGAGTTGTCGTAGCAGGGCACCAAGGGGTGCCCCGCACCCTTAGGTCGCCAGGAATACCAGTGTGCCGTCAGGGATACTATAGATATGTAGACTAGGTCTATGCAGTGCATTTGTGGCAATGTACCTAAATATCCCTCTATCTCTCAATGTAAAGTGAGGGCAAGAAGGGAAATGTCCCCTCTTGTCCCCTATATATATGGCCCCATGGCTTGTAGGGAGGGGGGACTCCTCATTCATACATTCAATACAACATCAACACACATTGTGTCTTTGGCTCCTCCCCCCTTCGGTCTTCTCCCAAGACAAATGGTACTTCGTACTCACTGTCTAGCCTTTTCTTGCTACAACAGAGAGTAATAGCATCAGAAGATAAATAAACCAAAAGGGTCTCCATGAGTTGCCATAGACAATCGATTGAGAATACGACCTAGTTATCGCTGTCATCCTTGTTTCCATAGCCGGACACATAGAAGTATCCATACACATGTCTTCAGCTTCGTAGTATGAATCCACATGTTTGAGGATTTTTTTTAAATAATACTATTTTAATCAAGAATTACAAAAATAAATAGAAAAAAAATACAAAAAAGGGCTACTGTCGCCATTTGAAATGACAAAATGGACCTGTCACCATTAGAACAATGTGAAAAGACTTAACTTGCCAATTAGATTGGCGACATGATACTGTCGCCAATTGAAATAGCGACAAGATTTCGGAATTTTTTTCCAAAAGAAAACTGAAAGTAACAACAAACATAAGTAACACATTATATTTGGACGCACGACATAATAAGAAACATAAACAAAAAATAAAAAGA
>CM070568.1:38181267-38603767 GCA_036346405.1 Phyllostachys edulis | reverse complement strand
CCCCCTTAATTTGCTAAGTCTGGTATCATGAACCAGGCTTGGCTAGACTGTCCAGCATGTGATTGTATCGTCCCCTCACCTTAATTATCAGCATAACCCAGTTTTAGTGATGGTGTCGCATATGGTGGTACCAAGGCGGCCAGGCTAGGCCTATCCCAATCAGCCCGAAAAGCAAATTGGGTAATTTTGGTGGCTAAGCACCGCCCTTCCTCCTCACCCGGCCATCGCTTGCTTGGAATGCAACTTGGTTGAAACTTGATCAGCATCTCCTCAAAATTCTTGAGAAGAACAAGATAGCCATATGGACCACCTCGCTACCAGTAGTAAGCAAGAAGAGAAGATTAGGCTACATAGCAGGACATATATAACAGCATGGTGTGTGTGTGTGTGTCGAACTACAGTACTTGAGCAATTAAATTAGCACCAAAAAACTTGCTATGGGCTTTGACCAAGTAATCGAAGCTACCAATGGTGATCCCAATGCATGGGTATGTATGGACTGACTCTTCGATTATTATTTTATGAGATGCCCGAAAACGAGTAGCTGTCTATTCCAATACGTCCCTTTCTCTCTCAACTCGATCGGGATTCCTTCCTTATTCAAAAGATAAACGGTGCTACAAGCTAATCGAGCGGTTGTATTTTAGGCCAGTTTCAATGCAACGTTTCATGTCACTGTTTTCAATACTACTAGTCTTGGAAGCTGGAACATGAAACAACCTCTCTCAATGGGATAGTTTCATTTCACTATTTCATAGACTTGCTGTAGCATTTAATTATTGTGTTTTGCTGTGATCAAGGATGCTAGATGACTTTGTAGCCATTTGTTGTGTTGAAATAACCTGTACGGCTGCATGGTTGGGATCAACTAAAAACGCACACGCAGTCTATCTCAGGCCATATAAACTTGATTACTATATATAATATAATATAATATATTAATTGATTACAATAGTCATCACACACTCGCATATATAAAAACGTTACACATATATAAAAATGATTACATATATTCTATCCCAAACTTCAGATATATTTCGATTGCGACCAAACTTATTCCAAATATGTTCCACTAAATCCTTTTTAAGTCGGAAATGAGCCGATCGATCTCGAATATCACTATCTTTTTCTAAAACTCTGTCAAACGTAACATATTGATCAAGAGGGATCTCTGGTTCCTCAATAGTCGTTGAACTAGGAGCCACATTCAGATCTAGATCATCTTCAATGTCCTCTGTGTTTTCATCTTCAACTATCATATTGTGAAGTATGATGCAAGCCATCACAACGTCATGGAGTTCATCTCGGTCATATAAACGAGCTGGTCGTTTTAAAATGGAAAAACGATTTTCTTTTTTGTCAAGAGATGTGTCAATGTCCAATACGATTTTCTTTTTTGTCGGAGGGGGTACTGAAATAGCAAAGAGCCAAGGACGAAATCAGCTAATTACTCTGATTACTGTAGCAATATGATATTGCTTTGCTAAGGGCATAATAGGCTTTTTTTCTTTGTATTTATATTTTTGTAAGAATATTATGGACTTTTTTATCTATAGTTTAAAATATTAATCTTATGCCATGTGATCTTCACATGAACAATTACAATTCTACCCCTCTTGATATTCTACTAACTAAATCTTAACTAATCTAAACCATTTGATCGGAAAGAATTGAGTGTACGTAAAAGAGTTCAGAAATTATCGGTCAAAATGGTATATCTTGAAGGCCACATTTTCTTTTGGCTGCATACATCCGGATAATCATGGCCGTAATTGCTGTTACCAACCGACCGTTGCCACGGATGTCAACAAGCCGCACAGCGATGGCCGGGCCGAACAGAAGCTGATGAACACATGCTAAATATGTGCATTGTTATCGCCTCACAATTAGAATATGCCATCGATCCACAAGGCAGTAGCATCCACCCAACCGTCCCTGTCTGTCCCCGAATTGATTTCATTAAATCACCTCTGTTTCTTAATTTCTTTCGATTCCTTTCAATGAACCTGGTCAAAGATTTGGACCGGAGACCGGCAGGTCATTGACCTTACTAAAATATATAGGAGATGTGTGTGAACTACATTAACAGTTGTTATGTATTATGTGTATTTAGCACTACAGCACCGGCGCCGACGATGGAAATCGCACGCGAGAGGATCGACGGTAGAGAGAAATTGCGAGGTTGGTGATGTGTAAACCTCTTCTTGTCGATGAATAGCGCGATA
This sequence comes from Phyllostachys edulis, assembly GCA_036346405.1. Lineage (NCBI taxonomy): Eukaryota > Viridiplantae > Streptophyta > Magnoliopsida > Poales > Poaceae > Phyllostachys > Phyllostachys edulis. Next base: position 38,601,542 of record CM070568.1, on the reverse strand, counting down.
TAAATTTACTGAATTTCCATCCAACTTATGTAGCTTGTCTGCAGCTGAATGCAGACAAAGTCTGCCTCTGCCCTTGAACAAGATCAAGATCGAAATGGAGATCGAAAGGGGGTCAGGAAGAAGGAAGGAGCTGTTGGTTTGCAGCAATTACCCCATTGCTTTAACAAGATTGATGTGATTACCATCTGGGAGTGCCCTCTGTTGTGTGTGTATGTGTGTTACAGTGTAAACTGTTTGTGTCCTGGCATGATGAGGCAGCAGAGCATACACGGCAGTGAACACGAAGGCGATTCCTGCTGCTTTTATGAAGGGGAAGCAGATGGCAAGTGGAACTCGTATTCCTCTCTTAACCCGTCGCTTTTCTGGGCCAAATGATTGTGGCCTCGTATAATAAATAAAGGAGATCTACTCTCGAGATCGCGTTCATGGCACCCGCTGTCATCGCGTGGTCCCAAGCACGACCCAATTACGACGGGTGATGCAGAATATTTTCGAGGGAGTGGTGCGACTTATTTATCAAGCGATGCCGAAGTCACCGTGCGATCGTTAAATCTACTCAGGGGGAAATCTACTGAAGATGAAATATAGTGCCTTTTTCTAAAGCAATGGCCACCTTGCAGTTAATTACAGAGGTGAATGGTGATGGGGCAGGTGTCACCTTCAGGATTCATGCCCTTTTCTCCCCCCTCTCTAAGTCAAGCACTCGAGGTTTCACACTAACCACTGACACGGTGACATTCACACAGTAGACTTGTTAGAGCACAAACATATCATTATGTTCACTTTTGTTCAAGTCCAATTCATGGGTGCTTAATCAAGACCTCTAGTACTCTAGTACGAGATTTGTAGTAAAACAGTGTTGAAACTTGGAGCAAATATAGCCCCAAGAATCCTTTTGTGTATTGTCTCTTGGAATAAAAAGAGTGGAAGAAAGATCTCTCGTCTCATCTCATGTGCAGTTCAAAGTTCAGACATCACGCCTATATGGTTATACATACAATTCTACAATGCATTCTCCAAACAAGTTGATGCTCATGATGAAAATGGATCAAAAGATTCAGAATTCATCATGTAAAACTCTGAACGCCAATTAAGTCTTTGTGCCAAATTGCCTACCATCGTTGATGATGATGATGATGAGGCATCGAAGAATATATTGCGTAGGACGTGACCAACATGATCTTTCTGGACGAGCGATCTGCGTTGCAAATTGGAGTAGATAACACGTCAGTGGATAAAGAGTGGACACACACAAGCTTGCATTACCATGAGAAAGGATCTCAAAGATTACTGAATATGCCTCCACTAGTTTTCAGTCTTCCCTGCGAGTCTTGAATCGTACTTAAAAGTTGATAAACTTTGACCCTGAAGAAAAGCCACATGCTGGATCTACCAGTAGTACTTGTACCATTACATGCTCATTACTCACATGCATGATGCATCTACAGGACTCTCTGATAGGTGTTTCCTATCAGTATTAAATACTACATATGATTCATTGCATCTGATCTTAGTTCTGTTGAAGAGATATCTGCACAAGAAGGATGCAATTAATGAAGCAATCAGATAAGCTGCTCCTGCAATGACGTGGTCATCAGAAGAGGCCAAATATGTCAAGCAACAACTAGAAGCTCACATGCTGAATTCTTTAAAACAAAAAGAAAGGCACAAAAAAAAAGGTGGCCACAAGTGTCCAATAGATTCTTGCCAACGACATAGACAAGGGCCGTACCGGACTTCAGGCTGGGCCTCGAGGCCAGGCCCGAGTCCGATCCGGTCTGGCTGGAAACTTTTTTTCCCCTAAAACATTATTTATTTAAAATAAATATAGATATTTAATTATTTTTATTGTCATTGTTTTGCTTTTTTGGTCTTCAAGCTGAGCTTTTGAGACGAAAATTAAAACCCGAGCTTGAAAAAATCGGACAAGTTGGGCCGGGCCGTCCACGAATAGGTGTATAGTCTGCTCTAAACGTCAACAATTGCAAATGGCATCAAACAAAAATATCCAATTGCAACTGAGAGCTAGCTAGCATAGCACTGTTGTGCACACAAACAAGAGAGGCTTCCTTTCAGACATCTCTTGACAGATATAAGGGTCTATCTGCACATTACATAGTGACCGATTCTATAGTTGAAAATGACACGGACCGACGACCAATCGATGCACAAAGGTGGCCCGATCTTCACGGTACTTCCAATCAGCGGCAATAATCTTCTTCTCTTGGTCTCATCAGCAACAAGTACTAGTTGTTTCTCCCTTCTGTAAAATTAACGGTTTTGACAAATATTAAGAATTAGTTCTAGCATAATAAACAATAATTAAAATATAATTTCAGTAGCATTTAAATGACAGAAATATCATATAAGCATGCAATATCTTCATATCAATTAAACATGATAAAATACTCAAAAGATATATCTTAACAACCAATGAAATCAGCATAATGCTCAGTCAGTGTTCTAATACCAATCTTACGTATGATTGTTTGTTTCGAGGGAACTCTTGGAAATAAAATTACATAGAGAATGACATAGAGACTTTATGCAGGTTCAGGTCATCTCCGGAGAGAATAACAACCCTACTCCTGTGTTAATGTATTGAGTATACTGTTTACAATCAAGATAAAGACTAAAGCCTAATGTCTTGTGCTCCAGATTGCTCTGCCCCTCTGCCTACTGACTTCATCCTTTATATAGCGTACGAAGAGGTGACAATTCCTCTAAGCCAAGAGGCGTCCCAACATTCCAAATGATGAACCATAGGTTGAGGTTATTGTTAGAAAGATAACTTCCTTATGTCGCCAAGAGGCGTCCCAACGTTCCAAATGATGAACCTGATTCACGACTAGTTGAGTCTCCTCTCACGAGTAGTCATCAAATCTTGAGTACTCTCGCTGCTCGTATGCTAGCCAACAATCCTTCGTATTCTGCCACGTTGTTAGTGGTAGAAAAGTGTAATTGAATGGCATACTTTAAGGTTTCTTTTGTAGGAGATTTTAGGACCACCCTAGCCCCCGAGCCACTTAGCATAAGTGATCCATCAAAGTACATCATCCACTGGTAGTGGGTATCGTACTGGGGATCCTGAACAGGTTCAAGATTTGTCCATTCAGTGACAAAGTCTGCCAGGATCTAGGATTTAATGGCCGTTCGGAACACGAAATGGAGGTCGAACTCCCCAAGTTCCACTGACTATTTTGCCATGTGTCCTGCTATTTTCCTGTTCTTGAGGATCTCTCCTAAGGCAAACTCAGACGTCACAATCATCTTGTGTGCCTGAAAATAATGCCGCTGTTTCCTCGAAGACATGAGGAGAGCATACAAAAGTTTTTGGACCTGAGGGTAGGCTCCTTAAGCCCGTGTAAAACTTCATTTACGTAGTAAACTGGTCATTAAAAGTTTTCACGTTCGACAACCAGTACTGTGCTCATTGCCTATGGCGTGGCAGCTAGATATATTAAGAGTGTCTCTTCTAATTTCAGAGAAGCCAAAACAGAAGCACTCGTAAGATATCTCTTGACATCCTCAAAGGCGGTGTTTGACTTTTCTGACCAATCAAAACCCTCATGCCTCCTGAGAAGCTTGAAGAAAGGAAGTCATTTCTCTCTCCCAGTTGTGCGATGAAACGACTTAGAGCCGCCATGCACCCTGTGAGTTTCTAGACTTCTTTCTTTGTGGTCAGAGGGCGTATTTATTCAATGACCTTTATCTTTTCAGGATTTACTTCGATTCCTCGTGTAGAGACAAGGAATCCAAGATATTTTCCTGACGAGACTCCGAACACACACTTCTCGAGATTGAGTTTCAAACGGTGTTTCCTGAGGTTGTCGAATATTTCTTGCAGGTCGGAAATATGATTAAGTCACTTAATGTTTTTTACGACTAGATCGTCAACATAGGCTTTCAAATTTTGTCCTAGTTGAGATGAAAAAGTCGTTTGCAACAAGCATTGAAAAGAAGTGCCAGTATTTTTTAGACAAAATGATATTTAGACATAGCAAAATATTCCAAATGGTATAATAAATACAGTCTTTTCTTCATCATCTAAACACATACTAATCTGATGTTAACCAGAATATGTATCTAGAAAACTTAATACTTCACAACTAGCAGTAGAGTCAACCAACTGATCGATACGAGGGAGAGGAAAATCATCTTTTGGACAAGCCTTATTGAGATTAGTAAAGTCTACACACATATGCCACTTACCATTAGACTTTCTAACAATTACAGGATTAGCCAACCACTCTGGGTGGTCGACTTCTCTTATAAAGCTTGTGCTAAGTAGCTTGTCTAATTCTGATATACTAGCATCTCGTCGATCAAGTGCAAATCTCCATAATTTTTGTTTTAAGGGTTTCTTGTCAGGCCGTAGAGCTGACCTATGCTCGATCACCTCCATAGGGACTCTGAACATGTCAGATGCTTGCCACGCGAAGACATCTGTGTTAGCTCAGAGGAAGGTGACGAGGATGTCTTCCTATTTATGGTTAGAAGTATCCCCGATGCGAACAGTCTTCGAAGGCTCCTCTGGATCCAGCGGAACTTCTTTGACTTGATCGTTCGGCTTTGGCACATCTTTAGGCTTCGATTACTTGATCGAAGGCTACCCCTTGCTTGCTTCTCGAGTTGGTATCTGGCCAACCATCTCGAGGGATCGACGGTCGCATATATGCACCATCTTTTTATCACAGCAGACTGTGATCACTCCTTTGGGACCTGGCATCTTAAGATATTGATAACCATAATGAGTAGCCATTAGGAATCTTACCAGAGTTGGTCGTCCGAGTATGGCATTGTAAGCCGTGTCGAAATCGACCACATCAAAACATATTTTCTTTGTCCTGAATTGCTTGGAGAACCAAACGAAGATAAACTTAGCCAATTGCTTTGACCGAAGACTCCGGTACGATCCCATGGAATGAGTATCGTACAACTTTTACCTTGGTTCGAGGTACTTGCATCTCGTCTAGGACACTCGTAAATAAAATATTTAATGAACTCTCACCATCAACTAACACTCAATTTACTCGACACTTGTTGATGGTGGGCTCGACCACGATCGGAAACCAACCTGGTCGAGTAGAAGGGATCGGGCAGTCATCCTTCTCGAAAGAGATGGTGACTTCCGACCACTTTGGCAATTTATTGACAAGATAAGGGTCAATGGAGTTTATCTCACATTCGATAGCCTTAAGCTGTCGCTTTGACTCGTATGCTGAAGATCCCCCATAAATGTGGTCAATGGTGTGCTTCGGATCTTGCAACGATATATCCTTATTGTCATCCGATTGTTTTCGACCACTTGTCAGCCCTATCTCTTCGAGTGTAGAAAGCGGTCCCTTGCCGGTATAATAGTCCTCGAGTTTTCATTGGAAAACTTGGCAATTGCGAATATCGTGTCCTTCCTTTTTATGGAAAGGGAACCACCTAGGATTGTCATTCTTTCGCTCGGGACATTTTCCTTTGCATCGGTTGGAGTATGGTTTGGAACTCCGAGGCTCCTTATCGTTTACGGCCAAGACTTCATTCGAACTATTGGCTTGAGGCTTTTGGCCTTTAGTCCTGTTCTTAGATTTCTTGGTTTTTGTTTATCCTTCTTCTTGCTACTTTCACCAGCTTCTTGAGGAATGTTATCGTCCCGATCGATGGTTTTGTTCCACTCGACTGCTTCAGCAGCGGTGGCATATCGATCGGCCATTTTTAAGAGTTCGGCGACAGTGGCCGGAGGATTTAAACGATGTCCTTCGTGATCCTTCTACTTTGGACTCCCCACTTAAACGCTCTGATAATAGAAGAATCAGAAACCTCGGGTATGGAATTACGAACCTGACTGAAACGCTTGATGAACTAGCGTAGGGTCTCATAGTCATTCTGTCTCATCCTGTACAGGTCTTCCTCCTTCCCCGGAAGATGATAGGTGCCCTGAAAGTTGGCCAGTAGCAGTTCGCAGAGGTGTTGCCAGGAGTAGATCTACTCGAGTGGTTGATTTAACCATCACGACCAAGTAGATCCTTTGAGTACGGTAGGAATATAATTTGGCATGACATGTTCTCCTCCTTCTGCTGCTAGAACGGTAGTCACGTAGATCTGAAGAAATTTGATGTGATTCTGTGATCCATCAAACTTCTCCATATTCACTAATCGGAACTGCAGCGTCCAGCAAACTGCTTAGAGATCAGGCAAGAACGCCCGACATCCGGTAATGACATCGTGACGCCTTCTTTGCGGGAAAGAAGGGTTAATGTCACTAGGTGATCGTACACGACGATACCCGGTTGTACGCGGACCTGACCTATGGTAGGTCTCGGTCCTACGAGGGTAATACTCCTCGTATTCTATCTGCTGCTGCAGATTCCTGGGTTAGAGTGGCGAACGATCACCTCCCCTAAGGGCTGGTCGATCATCCGGTGTTCAAAGAACTCTTCTCCGACTGGAGTTATGATTAGGAGAACGACGTGACCTATTGTCATTCCGATCTCCCCGAGGTTAGTTGTTCGAATGACTGGTGTTCGATGGAGTTGTCCTAGTACGACTTCCAAAATGGTGTTGACGAGGTCGCTCGAGTCTAGCCATCGTGCGATATTTTCAGCGAAGAGGTCTTAGCCTGGCACTCGGGCAAGCTTTTGAGTTGGATTCTCAAGTAGGTCATTTATGTGTTGAAGCTCTCAAGCCTCCTTGGACCGATACTGAATGCACCCAGGCATGGTTCTCTGGGTGGCAATTCTCCTCCTCTGGGCAGTCTCAGGATCTTCCACCTCTAAGGTTGCTTTAGTTCGCCTTAATGGAGAGCAATCACTTCAAGGATTTCTCCCACGCTCATCATAGTGTTGATCTTGTTCATCGCCAGAGGTCTCATCGCCATTGCCAAAAGAGGTCGGAGTGTGTGATCGTCGGGGAGCATCCTCGATCCAGCCTCTAGGAGAGCGACTAGGATCTGAGGGGAGGGCGAGGCCTCCTATATATGACCTCCACTTGTGCCTGAGGCATTCTGGCTTGAGGAGTAGTCGAACGACAACGCCTCGTAACTTGGAGCAAGCCCCCCCCCCCAACAAGAAGGGAAATTCTAGGTTATAGCCGTTTCCATCTGTAGGTGAACCCTGCGAGGGTATAGTCGAACCTGTAGGAAAAGCATACTCCCCCATATCCTCTACAAGGGTAATCGAAGAGAGGCGACCACCAGATGCTGATGGAGTCCTAGAATAATAGCTTCTAGGACTTGTCGTGCCAGGTCGGACGCCCTGAGACGGACTTGAATATTTGGAGGGAGAACCCTTGTCATGTTTTGAGCCTGCCTTGGTACAGTCCTAATTGTGGTCGAGTGGACCCTTGCCCTCTGAGGAACTTGGTTCCCCATTTGGACGTATTGTGGTGGGGGAAAAGGATTCCTCCTCAACTCTATCCGTGGTATGATCTCCTGGATCTGGTGAAAGATCTCTGGAGGCGACATTACCATTTGATGAAATAATACTCTGCTCGTAGTCGTAGCAGGCATCCATGCCGAGTTCTGCATAGTCGGCCAAGTCGAACCAGTTCTCCTCGTTCCTCTCTCCTGCTATGGAAGCATCAGAGTTGAGAAAATAAAGAGAACTTGTTGACAAGGAATCACCGGAGAATCCCCACGGTCGGCGCCAACTGTCGGTGTTCTAATACCGATCTTACGTATGATTGTTTGTTTCGGGGGAACTACTGGAAATAAAACCACACAGAGAATGACACAGGGATTTTATACAGGTTCAGATCTTCTCTGGAGAGAATAACAACCCTACTCCTGTGCTAATTTATTGAGTATACAGTTTACAATCAAGAGGAAGACTAAAGCCTAATGTCTTGTGCTCCAGATTGCTCTGCCCCTCTGCCTACTGACTTCATCCTTTATATAGCGTACGAAGATGTGACAGTTCCTCTAAGCCAAGTGGCGTCTCAACGTTCCAAATGATGAACTGTTGGTGGAGGTTATTGTTAGAAAGATAACTCCCCCACATCGGTAGGTAGTTATTGTCAGAGGTAGAGGTATATAACATACAATTATTCACGAAGAATAGCAGCATACGTTAACTGTCCCGTAGGTTGAACGTGACGCATAAGACTCCCTAATTGAGTGGGCCAACATGCCTGTAGACACCATCGATATAGGGTAGTAGTAACTGACTAGATTGTGGAGACACTTACGGCCACAAAGTGCTCGTAGAGAAGGCTCACAACCTAAGGTTAGACGTAGGAAAGTCTACGACTAGAGACTAGTCGTAGAAAAGGCTTACGACTAGGGGGTGGTTGTAGCAAGACTTATGACCACTCAGTTAAGGTTCTCCCTTACGAATGGTAAGGGGTATACTTGCGAGTAATATAAAAATATTGTTATCTATAATATGAATTACAGATAAATATTAAATGATGATTATTAGATCCTCGTCATGGTTAGATTTAGATTGTTTATTTATTGCTCTCAGATGTCGGGCTGCTCAGGATGAAATCTTGGCCTCCTCGCCACTATCATCTATACTCTTCACAAATTGAATATGACAACTAAAAATCAGACTTTGAGCTCAAAAAACTACTTTACTAATATGTCAAGACTTCTCTCAAAACAACAAGTTATATTTTCAGCCTAACAGAGGATCGAACCAACATGACAGTGCAAGAAAATCCAATTTCAGCACTCCAGCCTTTCGGCAAACAAAGGACCAAGTAAACCTCAGTTCAAAAACTGAAATTACAAATAAGCATTTACTGATTTCTGCCAACAGAGGTTCAGCAAGATCATAAAACAATAATCGATCCAATACAATATACACTAATGTAACCAAACCACTGAAAATAACAGAGCTCTCACAGCTAGAGATGAAATGACAACAGTAAGCAAAGCAATAGGCTCAAGTTTGATCTAGCTATAAAAACAATTTCATTATATGACAATCATCCTCATCGAGTATTAAAACAAGCCCATAGTATCACTAAGCATTATCTCCCAGTACTAGTATCAATCAAATTATCACAATTGAAACTTCTACTAGTACAACCCACAATACCAAGTAATACGAAAATGAAAACAGCTATACTTACAATGCGGATGGCAGTCAAAGCCACCGAGTAGTAAACCGGACAAGGCACAAGAAGCACGCTAACTCAGAAAACCAATCACCCCACTGTGTCGCGAATGAACAGACGAGGTTGTCGGAGATACAATGCCAATCCATAAACTGGGACACACCAATTTGCAAAGTCGAGGTATAGAGAATGTCACACAAGACCAATCAAAGTGCACTAGCCTAGTGCACCTGAGAACACCAAGCACCAAAAACCGAATGCTTCTTCCAGATCAAGATCAACCAGAGCCGACTGGACCAAACCCCCAAGTCGTGCAAGTGCCAAGTTCCACACTGGGCAACCAATTGAGGGTAGGGCGCAATAAAGGGGAACCGGCGGGATGCGTAAGACCGAGAGTCCGGACCTCACCACCGATGACGTCGAACCACCACGGTGGAGCAGCAGCTCCAAAAGGCCAAAACCGAATCCCAATCGGAGGAGAAGAAGAAAACCTCAAAAGGGGAAAAGTTACTAGATTCGGGTACCTAAAAGAAGAGAAGGGGGCAACCTTTTGAAGAGGAGAACCGGAGTGCACGACGCGTGGGCTATGAACGGCGGCTCAAGAGAGCGAGCCAGTGTGGCGCCTCTCTGCGCCATCGCCTCGCTTCAAGAGCTCCCACCAAATGTCTTTGAGAGAAAGATGGGGTTGGAGACAAAGTCTCTAACCTTATCTCTTCATCTCTCCAACCGACAAGTGGGCCCCACTTTCTATTTTATTTTATTTTTCTTTTCCTTTTCTTCTTTTCTCAAAATGAGAAATCACCAAATAGCCCTCAAAATATCCAACAGTCCCCACCAATTTATCTATTTGATAAAAGATGCTCAAAGTCTTGTTTAATATATAGCTGTTCGATGATGGGTACCTTGTGGGTTTGAACCCTGTAACAGCCCAAAGTTCTGTTACCAATTTAATGTTTATTAAAATTATCATTTTATTGAATTTCCTGAAATTTGAAAGAGTTTACTTGCTTTATTTGAATTTCTGAAGTTTTAAAAGTCAAAAATAAAATTTATTAAAGTTTTTAAAGTTATATTTGAGTTAAAGTTGAAAAATAAAAACTAAATTAATTTTGAGAATTTTACGGAGTTTTAAAAGCTTTTTCCTAAATATTTTTAAGCCAAAATAATTTATTTGCAAAATTAAAAGCCAACTTTAAGTTGGAAATATTTTTTAAGTCAATATAACTCTAGCAATTTATGTGAATTTTTCTATAATTTTTAGAATTTATTTGTTATTTTCTAGAGCTATTTTGATTTAATCGGATTATTTAAATGGCAAAAAGAATTGAAAACCCTAAAACTCTTTTGGGCCTAAACCTCCTCCTACCATCCCCCATGCGCGCCACGCCACCACCTTACAGCCCAAACGCCCGCCCGCACCCCCATCTTCCTCATTTCCTCACTCCTCCAACCGTCGGATCTAAACAAGCGGTCACCACGCTCCCACGTCACCCCATGCCATCTTGGCCGCCTTTACCGTCGGACGGCCGCCAAGCTTCTTCCTCCCCACCTTCTTCTCCTCAGACGATCAAAGCAACGCCGCCATTTTCGGCCCCAAAGCTCATAGAATACCACGACTTCCTTCCGCGTCCGCCAAGCGCCGTGCGTCGCCCACACGACCTCCACCGCCTCACCCCGCTTTCCCCTCTTTCGCGGCCGTTCCTCGCCACACACTCTTCCGCCACGACCGCCATGACCGCGCCAAGACGATCTCCCTCCCGAGTCCCTCGGCCTATAAATAGGAGCCGGGGCGCCTCCTCCATCTCCATCTCCCTCACCCACACCCTCTCTCCTCTCAATCGGCGAGAATCAAAGTTCTTTGTCTTGCCGCCAAGGTCTCCTTCCCGATTCCGTGCCAAGCCGCCTCCCGCCGTCGCCGTTGCATCCTCGGCATCGCATCAACACGCCATCCGTCGCATCCTCCTCGACCCGGAGCTCCACCCGAACGCCTCGCCACCGACCCGACCGCGCCGCCGCTTTCCTCGCCGCCGGCCGCCTCCGTCCCCTCTCGCCACTGGTGGCGCCCTTGACTCCCGACGTCCCTCTTCCTTGTGGCACCACTCACACTGCCGGGCGCCACCGCCACCGCCGAGGTGACCCGAGCCATGCCGCCGTTGTTCTTGAGTGGCACCGCCACATGGCGTCCACGTCGGCGCCACCTCACCGTTTTTAAATCGGCGTGGCACCGCAGTGCACCGGTGGCACAAGCCACACCACGTCAAGCACCCACCCCGAGCACAAAAGCCACGTGCACCAAGTTCACATACACCGTGTCTATGACACGTAGGCCCCACATGTCGGAATTCGTTTTTATTCTTTTAAATTCCGAAAATCAGCTGCTGATGTCACCTTGCGCAATAATTAGCTTTTCCTTTAGAAAAATAATTAGGAAATTGTTTAAATAATGATTTAGGTTTTAAATTTATAAAATTCACATCTTTTGACTTAACACCAATTTGAGTGAATCCAATTTATAAAATCTTATAAAATTATTGTCTAACTGAATAAAATATAATTATTCCATTTGGAGTTCAGGTTAGTTTTGTTTTAGAATTTAGAATTCATTTAAATTTCAAATTTAGGTTAAAATTAATAAAATCCATATCATTCTAATCTCAACTCCAATTTTAGTGAGTCAAATTTATAAAATCATACAAAATTATGTTTTAGCTAAAGAAAATATAAATACTTGTTTTAGAGTTAATTTAAATTGTCTTTTGAAATCAAAATGGTTTAAATTGCTCATTTAAGATTTAAACACATAAAATCCATATCTTTTGATTCCTAACTCCAAATTAAGTGTTCCAAATTTCTAAATTCATATAAATTGAAGATCTAGTTAACTAAACCAAAATTATTTAAATTGTGCTTCATTTGAATCTTGTTTGTATTTAGAAATTCATTTAAATTTCAGATTTAGGATTAAAACTTGTAAAATTCATATCTTTTAAATCCCAACACCATTTTGAGTGATTCAAGTTTCTAAAATTTTATAAAACTATTATAAAACTAAATAAAATAGAATTATTTAGTTTTGAGTTAATTTGATTTGCCTTTTGATTTGTTATTTGAATTTCGTTTGAGTTTGGATCGTTTCACGTATAGATTTAACGACTTGAATCGGGTTTTCAGCGTAGTTGGAGACCATATAAGAGGATTGATTTTGATGTATGATCATCGTGGTTGTACACACAAACAACTTGGAGAGAGTGTTCGTGAGTACTAGGTGACTGTTAAGAAAACAACATCACCAAGCAAGGCAAGTTACATTCTTGATCATATTACACCCATTATTTCAAATTATTTAATTACTTTTTAAATTATTATTGCATGCTTATTTATATTCAGTAATTTAAATGCCTATTTTAAGTTCATAGATATTCCTAAATCCTTTGTATGGGCAAATTTGTTAATTGAATCATATACCTTGTCAACCTAGATAAAACCTAGTTGGTGCAATAGTGTGAACTAGGATCATCTGAAAATGTTGCTAAGACATGCTTAGACCAAAAATGTTGATTTGGGGAATTTTAGCCAAAAATCAAATACTGTTTAAATTGTATCCATGGCATTGGTGTGTTATGGAAATTTATAAATGATCTTGAAAAGTGAAATAAAATGATGGTTTGTACTTGGGCGAAATGGTTGTTTGGATGGTGCATGTCAATGCACCCGCTTATCTGGGTAGGGTTGAGGCCCATGGGTTTTGTGGAAAGTCGCCCAAGTCAATTGAGGACCCGACCTCTGGCGTTCCTTTGCTATGCCTATAATGGGCTATGCCATATCGTGCAACCACATGTCCTGTATGGGCAGAACCTGGCTGACTAATTTGCAAAGTGCCATCGCGGTCGATCCCGCGGATTGTGTGGGTCCATCTCGGATGGTGGTGTCGTTATGACCTCGTTAGTCCCATTGGCGTAAGAGGGGCCCCTACAAACTCTGCGGTTTCTATCCAGGAGGGATCTGAAACCTTAACGGGGTGGGCTCGGTGGGATGGCGCATTGTAAAGGCCTTGTCATGGACTCTAGACTTCTTACCTTGGCGGTGAGAGGTGGCATTGGCGGATCTTAGAACAAACTAGAGGAATCATGTCATGTGGGTAAAGTGTACAACCTCTGCGAGTGTAAAACTATTGAATAGCGCGTCATGATCATGGACATGCTAGCAAAGCCACTCAAAGTTAGACTTGGAATTTGATTTAAAAAGACTTCAACAATCGGTTTATCCAAATGGGATTTGGGCGGTTAGCCATTGTGATAGGAGGTATCCTTCACCATTCATGTGTGAATGTTATCGACTATAAAATTGATTTAGAAAATGAATTTTAGTTATTGAATAAGCTGCTTTGGAACTTAGTACAAGTATTTAAAGAAAATCTTGATTTATGCAAATCAACCATGTTAAGCCATCCTTTGTTACATCCATGTATGCATGTCATTACATTATTTGTGGGTGTAACTTGCGAGCACGGTAGTAGTGCTCAACTTGCTTTATTGCAAACAAATTTGAGAGGAGAAGGACTTACGCCATCGGTGTGGATCTCGGCGACTAGGCCGCTTCGATCGATTGCTGTGGCGATCGGTTGGACTCCACTACATCTTCGTCTTCATTGTGTGTTTATTTTATTGTTGGCTGTAAGCCTCCTTTGTAATCAACTCTGTCATTATTTATTAATAAAGTTGTGATATGATTTTGTTACCATATTTGTTTACTGTGTGGACTAGCTACTGATCATGGGACTAGTTCAGAAATACACAGAGGATTTGGGAGTGTTAATCCCGGGTCTTACAAACCCAAAGCCTACCAACAAGGACTACGACTCTGCACAGACAGAGGAGGACTTCACCTTGATCCAATGCCTCGGTGTGAGAATTTTCGCCCAAGTTACATTCTGTACTGGGTGGTTTGCCCTTTTCTCTCTCGGGTTGGGACCTTACGGTCATGTCCTCGTATCTAGCTCATGAGTACTTAAGAAAATATACCCTTATATTCCTTTGATCGCGACCTCACGATCATACTCAAGTAGGTGAATTCTTTAGGAATCCTGCAGGACGATTCCCGATGCCATATAGGTATCGAATTCATTAAGAGCTATTGCTCAACCTCCCATACAGGAAGAGCACTGCAGCTAATGGAACCCTTAGTTGAGCTCTCTAATCCCACACAGTTTGTTGTCCTAGAGCCTAGTTCACGGGATCTCCAATCTACTAGGATAGGTTACCACTAATGTGATCCTTTACACGGGTATGAGCCGCATTCCCTTTGACGCTACAAACACGAAGCGAATACGAATCGAAATGAATACAGTCACAAATATTTCCCGGAACATGAAAACCCCTTAAATTGTTCGCATTGCAGTAACTGAAACAAATAATTAGTTTATACAAATCTAAATATTCATCAACACAGTATATATGTACATGTTTACATCCACTCCCTAACATGTTTTTAATGTATAATAACTCAATACGATCTCCTTTATATGCTTTATTTACCATTTTTGCTTACTCGATACCTATTGACTACCTCGTAAACATTGTATAATTCTTTATAAAATAATGTTTATTAATATTTATTTATATATATGCATAATGATTGTGTTTTGGGACTCCCAAGAAAGAACAATGATGAAAGGAGTCATGTTTGGGCAAAATCCGGAGAAATATTAGGTGTTCAAAATACTATTCAAACATTTGGACATTAAATGGACTCAAATAAAAATATTCATGAATACAAAGTCGTAGATCTCATCGAGAGCTACAATTTAGCCTACTCATTTGCCAAATTTGGATTTCGAACGAGAAAGTTATGGTTGTCGGAAGACAATGCACATGCAGCCTCAAATAGTATCTCTGGATATCCGAAGCCGTATTCGTATTCGACGGAAAGTGCGCTACCAAATTTGTATTCATTTTCGATCCGACGCTATCCGATAAATATCTGAGCCGATAGCATCCGTATTAAAAAATGATCAGGATCAGTCAGAAACTATCTGAACCATTTTCATCCCTACGTGAGACTGAGTGATGCCCACGTGCACAACTTCCTCGTGTGCCATGCACAACATCATGTGCTTCTCTGGATTTTGGATTGGAAACACACAAGGTGGCAATGACATTTGGGTCCGTTTTAGAAAATTTTGCAATGCTCGCTGACAAGTGGGTTCGTACACGCTCAACGTTAATCTCATTGCACTCGTCGGTCCATCTGTCAGCGGGAGTTACAGAATTTTTATGTTAGGAAGATGGTTTTGTACAAAATGACCTCTTGGTGTGCAATTTGCAAGAGCCATGTTGCTGTCACCCATGTCTTTTTTAAAACAAATAGGCAAGAGAGCTGCATATTATATTAATAAAGCAGGAGAACAATAGATAAAAAGATACAGACACCGATACAATTGGGAAACACCCATTTCTTACACTCCTGATGTTGATGACCACGACCCCCTCTCCTCTCAAATGGTTGAAGAAGATGGTGATGTTCATTGGAGGAGTATAATTTTAATAGGCTTCAATGCGTCCATCATCTTCAGATAAGCATTCAAAATTAGGCAACACAATTGTCACCACCTTATGTACAAATGACACCTTATCAGGTCAAGGACTTAGGGCTAGGGGTGCAATCGAAGTGGATACGGACGGATATTGCTCATCCCGCATCCTATTCCATTTTTTTTCTCAAAATCGAAGTCGGACACGGACAATGTCGGATATGAATACGAATACGGTAGTCTCGGTCACGAATACGGAGCGAATACATGCCGAACCGAATACGGATTGTCTCGGTCACGAATATTTAGTAGAAACCATATATGTCGCACATATAAAGATCATTCAACCATACTACATGTCCAAAATGCAACTACATTAGTAATTCAATAAGCAAATTTTACTACATCACACTATCACGGTGACTAGTTAAAGAAGTAGTAGCAAGTCATAGTGATAGCAGTACAAAAGGTGTCCAAAATGTAACTAGTCAACTACATAACAGGACAGATACAACATATACAAAGCCTACAGACCAGTATCTATAACTAGTTAGGGATACGCAGAACATTGACTGGCAACAAGTCTGTAGCATCCTAATTTTCGAGATTTTCAAAATATTTTATTTAAAATAAGATTTTATAAATTTTTCATATTTTTTAGTATTTAACAAAGCTTAAATAGAATTTTCATAAATAAAAATGATTTAATATGAATAAATCAAACATCCATTAAATTCAAAAGTATTTTTATTTAAGTTCCTTGTGTTCAAAAGTATTTTTGTAAATTTTCTGTAATTTTTCCGAATTCATTTGGTATTTTTCTTGGTTTATTTGGATTTCCTACATTTTTCTAAAAAAAACTGAAAATCCTCGTGGGCCGATTTCTTTCTCCAGGCCACTTGGCCTAGAGTTTACCGGATATCCGAAATAGTGTTTACCGGATGCTATCCGATAAAATATCCGGATAGCTCCGAATTCGACAGATACCTCCTTCCCGAATCTGTTTCCATATCTGGCAAAAACTATCCCGCTCCGAATCCAAAATTCGAGAAAAATCCTGGATATCTAGTTTCAAGCTCCGAATAAGATCCGAATTTATTTGGACAGACAGACGATCGAAAACTACCCGCTCCGTTTACACCCCTACTTAGGGCTCTCAAGTGGGAGAAATCTCTAGATCTTAATCTAACAAAGTAAAGCCGTACCACATGCACATGGAGTGGTGCATGTGCTTTATGTGCGCGCAGCCCTGCAGGCATGAGTGCAAACTAGATACCCTCGCGCGCCTTGGCGCTCGGAATCAAAGTTGAACAACTATGATTGGTACTATGGAGTCGTTAGTGATAGAAGGCATAGAGATACAGGCGATAGATATGATTATATAACATAGCTATGGTTATGTTAATTACAACAAGTAGAGTATTTATGTTTATAATCTGTTCTCAATCATCATTTTTTCCGTTAGGTTTTGAAACCTACTATAGGGCAGATAGCAGAATGGTCAGAAAATTGATACGGACATAATGCATAACCAATGCAATGATAAGTCAAAAAGGTAAGGATAGTTGGTAATATGCACAACTACAGCAAACCTGATACAATATAAGAGAGTGTGATAGCTATATAAAAAATATACAAAAGCAGGTAGAGCTAACACTATATATTAAACTGAGCATACTTAAGTATTGTTTGCCGAAGGTTTAAAAAGGACAACATGTTGATGTCGTTCTTGAGTCCATAGGATAGGAAATATACATAATAAGATGATATAATACTGAGCAAAGCAAACTATATGCTTTGCCGATTACAGCTGTCGTTTTATATGGTGCGCTGTCTGTTACATAAGCGCATGTAGGCGACAAGCAAAACACGTCTCATATGATGATGTAGACTGCAACATAAGCGTGTATGCACCAAGCAAAACACGAACAAAACACATGCTTCATACGATGTGACCTGTTCGGAAAATAGAACAACAAGCAGTACGAAAACCGTACGTATAGATGGGGCAACTAATCTTTTTTACACTGGAAAAATATGAGTTTGTTCCAATGTAATGTTCAATACTATATACCTTTATTTATTTTTTTCTCTTTACTGGTCAGCCTTTTTTCTGTTGTATCCACGTAGGGTGGTAAGTCATCAGACAGTGGGCTCTGTGGTCTGTAAAGCAGCGACGGTATGTAAGAAAGTGCTATGCACAGGGCCAGTAGTATGTTAGAAAGTTTTTTTCTTCAAATTAGCTGACAACATCGTCACAAGATAGCTACGGAACAATATAAACTGTTGGGTAGCAATAATATGTAAACATATTGTCTATTTACAGTACATGGATACTACAATTATCTAAGTGAATGATGCCGTTACAAAGTTTGTGGTAAAGTCTGCCTACAGGATATACTGATGGTTTGTTATTGCGCTATAAGCAGCGCCTCAGGATGAATGATTGTTAATAGTGTTCATTGTACAAAGTATATAGCAGTATGTACAGCCGAACTTCATACCATATACAGTTAAAGATCGTGCAATGTAAGCTTTTGTAGAAGCATATTTTTTAAGAGATGATTGTATGTCGATTTTAAAGGATAAAGTCTATAATTGGCAAGCTTTAGTTCTATTTTAAAGCATAATTTCTGATGGGTTAGTATAAAGTAGCAGATTATGCAGAATCAATAACATAACCATCGGTATGGAAAGCTTAAAAACTGTTGGTATGTTTTGATCTATTTTTTAATAGATGAGTATAGCAGTTTTTAAAATATGCAAAGCTTCCCTTTTTTTTCCAGTGATACTAAAATAAGTCAGCTAAACATCATTATAAAAGTGGTTAAACAACCTGTAAAGAAAAGCATATATAACCCCAAACAAGGAGTCAACTAATAACAAAGTTGCAATAAAGAAACCGAACCAAGCACCTGATTGAACCATCTGACGTCGGTGTTTTTTCCTATTATGTGGGGCATCGTCAGCAGGGACACCAGGGGAAATGTAGAACCTAAAGAAATAAAGCAAGGGGAAACTAAAAATATCAAATTAGATCTATCTTAGAATATTCAAAAAAGCCTTATGAAGTCATCGTAATGTTGGTACTTGGTACCAGTGGTCACCTTAGCCTTGGGCATTGAATCTGAACTATTGAATATACCATAGACCAGATAACACCTACAAGCAGCAAAACTTCTTTCTCAAGCAGAATCTGGGTATGAAATAAACATTAGAAAAGCAATAGGTTATCGACATAGCAAAAGAAATGTATAGTTAGCATGACCATGATACTATAGACTTAATTAAATATAGAAGAAGACTAACTGAAGCTTCATGTAGACCGGCATTTTAAACCATCTGCCCATGATACCAACACATGTCGACATGTTATGCAAAAGTTCAAAAAAATTGGTGAAAGAATCCCTTCAGATAATCTTAATACACTAATCAAATCTGATGGAAATAAATGTTTGCACCAAATGTGGACAAATAAAGCTACTATACATCAACTAAAGCAAAAAGGAAGAGTTACATGTACCTAGAGCATATTTCCTACAATTGGCTATAGCAAAGAATTATTTAAATGCTTGAGGAGACTATCAAGGACCCCTGTATGGCTCTTATTGTCTGCAGAGATCTTCGCAAATAGACAAAAAGAGAAAATTCATGGAAAATAACATGAAAATCTGGAGTAGAATAATGGCTCTAATGACACTTCCCTATTCGATTTGTCATGATTTTTTTCAAGATACAACAATGTAGGAAGATCACTGCATACTTACAGTATGGCCATCAGCTATTTGTGCGAGGGAGGGGTCACTGATTATGGACAGGATTGGTACGACAAATGCATATGAGTCGCCAATGATGGTAGGAAGGCGAGTGCCAAATAGCATCTGGAGCAGTGTCCTAATCCCAGTCACAAATAGTAGTGTTTGAACCATTCTGGCGTTGTCATGCTTTGGTTACAAAACAAACAACATTTTTGCAGTCAAAATAGATTCTAGCACTGAACCATTAACCAAATGACTTGAAACAAGGAATGCCACATCTTTTAGCTATCTTCTATAACATTTGAGAATTGAGATGGTAGAAGAGGAAAAAAAGTGACAAGAAGTTTTCTCTCATGCAATGAATTTGTGGTTAATCTATTTTTAGATTCAGAAGATTGAATTCTAACAACTGAATTAGTAATTCAACTAAATAAATAAGGAGGAAATCCTCACATCATTTCCACCCATAAGAGCATGAGCATCTCTAAGCCATTATGAAACACTGCACATCTCCAAGCCTACAGATCTGATAATATTATTGTAGGATACATACAGGAGGTTAGGATATCTTTTCATACCACTTGTTCAGGATTTTTTTTTAGAAAAAGCATAGACTGAATTTAGGGGCTGGCATTACCATGAAAGCCTGTGAGTAGAACAACATACACAGAGATAAAGAGTTGGAATAGAACCAAGAAAGATTGTATTAATAAAATTGATGTAATCACTAGTTGTTATCTGACCTTGATCAATATCCGGCCTACAATTTGTACACTCAACCTTTGTGGCTCAAACTGCAAAGGGAAATAAACCATTAAGCAAACATATAGATGGAGTCATGATCTGGATAAAAATGGTTCATATGGAGACTCATTGTTACCTAGTACAGACGAAGAAGGCTTAGATTGTATAGCTCTGAACACTATGATATGATCAAATCACAAAGCAAAATGGAAGCAAAACATCGTTAATTCGCGCAATCCTAACGCTAACTATCGATGCCATACTATGCAATATATACAATGCAACATTCCCAATCTGTACACAGGAATCCATTATACATGAGTCAAAGACACTTGTAGGACTGGAAAGGTGACTAGAGGGGGGGTGAATAGGAGCTCAATCAATTTTTCTTTTAAGATTGGATCCAACACATATTTCACTCCAATAGCTATGAGAGCTATGAAAATCAATATATATAAGCATAGCGGAAGACTTGTACTGAAACCCCTTCAAACCCCCAAGAGAAACGACCAAAAATTTTAAAAATATGTGCTAATGAACAGTACCAGTTGTACCGGATGAGCAGTGCTAGTCGTACTGCAATTCGGAATAACCGGATGAACAGTAGCGGTCGAACCACAGTGAACAGTAAAACAAGCGAATGAATAGTAAACAGCCTGAAAACAAAATCAAAAATTGACGTAACTTTTGATCCGCAACTCCAAACTTCACGAAACTTGAAACACACCTTCCTAAGGATGTCAGAAACCTATTCCATACAACGATCATGAAGATCCTTCCTAAAGTTCTGACCTTTTTCCGTTCGAACGAAGGTTGCTCCAAAAACCGAGTCAAAACCAAAATATGATCCAAACACTTGCTCGTGGGTGATTAATGATCAAGATGATCTTATATGGTCTCCCACATGTCACAGCAAGTAAGATCAACACAAGAACTCAAGGGAAGATCATCGAATCATCAAAAACACAAAATTATCAAAGAAAGAGAGCAAGAACAAGGATAAACTCATCTTCGAAAAACTTGTTTGGATTGATTCGAGATTGATGGATGTTTACAGCCACTCCATCCTGGAGGACAAAGCTCAACCAAGGAGCACACAATCAACCAAACTCTCCTAGATCCCTAACCTCTCATCTTTCTCTCCAAAACCCTAAAACACCAACTAGGGTTCACAAAATGCAAGGGTTAAGGGCTGCTTGACAGCACCCTCTCCTATTTATACTAGAGGCTAGCATCTAGAGAATATTCTAATTTGGGCACCCGTTAAGCCCACACACAAACGAGTTTAACTCACGATGCATCTTAAAGCGTCGTCTTCATCTTCTCTTGACCTAAACCGCTTATCCTTGCGTCGTCTTGCGTCGTGGTTTAGCCAAAAGGTCTCCAAGGCAGTATTTATGTGAAATTATCAAAATACCCCTTCTCGATCCTTCTCTGAAGACCGAGTCCAATCTTGGTGAAGCAATCGCCTGCTTCGCCACGTGTAGGTTGATCAACGGCTCTCATCATGTCGACAAGTCTCTCCCGTCTGGCTCCCACTGAAACTACCATGGAACTTGCACCGACCCCCGCACCGCTTAATCCAACCCGTCGCACCGAACTACCCATTCGGTCATCCTTGTCCATTCTGCACCATGCTTGAGTCCATTGACCTCACCCGGCATCCTCGATCGTTCTGAACCTCAGCTCTCCAAGCTTAGTCTCGATCATCCTCGCTGTTAACGGTCGTTGACCTCCAAGCAACCTGCATAGCAATAGACCAAAAAATCATTTCCGGGAACAAGTTCTTCACAACTTGACCCACGTTAGTGAAAACATGCATCATGCAACACATATGCACTGAAGCATATGAACTTGACCTAACCCAAAGCCAATTCTCCAAAATGGTCGACAATATGAACACAAACGGTACTACCACCATGTTACCAGCGGTACTACCGCACTACGGTCGTACCGCTCCAATAACAGCGGTCGTACCGCTTTTCAATGACCAAAAACTCCAAAACAACTTCTCTGGAAAATACGTACTGCTCCAACCCGGTATTACCGCATCACGGTACTATCGCCATTCAACTTGCGGTCGTACCGTTCTGCGGTAGTACCGCAGCTTACTTGCCGGTACTACCGATTAACCTGACACTTTGTTGAAACTTCAATTTCGACAAAACTTCAAAGCAATTGCCAATTGTATCATCATCCTAAGATCATGAGTATATCCCCCATGATATCCACAACACTACAAAATAAACATTCTAGAAACAAAATCCGTGCTAGCAGGGTGTGCGCATGTGTTCGTGTGTGTGATCGATCACCAAGCTGCAGATTGAATATCTGAGTAGGAGTAAGAACAGGTACTCTAATAGATAGTGCCCAACGCATAGATGAAGTGGCTGCAGCAACCGTGGCGCCTCACCACTAGGGATGGCAATCGGGCGTGGCGGGTACGGGTAGTGCTCGCCCATACCCATACCCGCGACCCCGATTTCCCCCCACGGGCATGCCCGCGAAGGACGACGGGCGAAAAACCTCGCCTATACCCGTCGTCATGGTGCCTCGCCACTTGCACGCCTGTACCCACGAACCTCGCCCATGCCAATGAAGTGGTGAGATCAATGGTCAACCAGAGTAATTTTGCATAGGACCAAAAATTTCTAAAAGAAAGGCGAAGGATGTGAGATGCAATCATAACATTCTTATCGGCTGAACCAAGCAAACATATGCCCCGATATTGCGAGATAAAGAGATTTTGTTATACCACAACATCAAGGAAACAAAAGGTACAATTCCTTGCCATTAAACTAAAATCACAAGCGAAGCAAAATAGCATATAACTGACCTTACTCTTGACCAAATTATCGATGATACATTAAATTTGCGATATAAGAGATCAAGATTTCTGGGCTAAAATTACAAACAGAAGATAAGAATCCGATAAGAACAATCCAGCAAATGACAACTGCAATCATTTGTTATTTATTTATAGATATAGCATGAATTCAACAAACCAGAAAAAGGGGTCATACTGATAGATATCAAGATTCAAGCATCATAGCATAATCACAATATAAAAAAGATCAGAGGTGGTTATAGTCACGAGCAATACAAGTGACATGCTAGCAATAGTGAGTTAATTACAGAACAGTTTGAAACACCAATTGCATCAACAGGGTCTATGACTGTGAGACTGACATGCAAGTTCAACAACTAATCAAGTTCATCAATCATCAGTTCATCACACATCAATCATCACACATCCCCAAAGGGGCTTCTCATCACGAAGGAATTCTGGAGCCTCCTTGCTGTTTCTTGCCCATGCATTCAGACAAAGCCGGAAGCATGCATCGTATACGCAACAAAAGATTCCCAAAGATCGAAACTTCTGCTCACCAAAAAAATGTTCCTGGATCGCCGCCACCCATCTGGCTCAACTGCGACATGACCTTGTCGTCGGCCTCGTCGCTGGAGCACACCCCGTCCTCAACCGTGTCGGAGAAGTTGCCATAGCAGCAGTCCTCAGGCACACCCCACGACGCGATGCTCTCCTCCTCATCACCCTCGGAGTTCGCCGCGGCCAGGAGCACGGAGTGGCAGTCGACGTGGCCCGAGTGGCGCGTGCCGATCCGCACCGGGGCGAGCTCTTGGGGAGAAGATCTTTGCTGCCGCCGCCGCCTGTGCATTGCGGGGCTCCTCGACCGCGATCTTCCCCATCAAGGCCGCTCACCATGTGCTTTGTCGCGTCGCGGCAGCAGAGAGGAGCGTCCGTGCCATGAGGAAAGGGAGATCTAGATCTGGCTATGAGGAGAGGGGCGTGAGGATTAAGGAGTGACCGAGTGAGGAGGGGGGGCGGCGGCCGGGCGTGAGGAGGGAGATCCGAGGGCGGCAGCTAGGCGTGAGGAGGAGGCGGCGGCAGGCGTGCATGCATGAGGAAGGCGGCCGAGCGTGCGGAAGGGGATCTGGAATGGATTCTGGAGGATAGGGATCGGGGAGGAATAGGATCAGAGAGGGGCTGGGAGGACGGCGGCTGGCGGGGAGGAGGGCGGCTAGCCTGGAGGAAGACGGCCGGACGGGAGGCGCCGGGCGCGGTTGGCCGGGAGCCCAGGAGGAGATCTGGAGGAGATGGGCTAGGGGCTTGGGGGCTTGGGGGGCTGGGGCGGTTCGGCTGTGAACTTACCGAGCGGAGCGACCAGCGAGGCTAGGGTTTTATGTACAGTGTGTGCGGTCCCACGTGTCAGTGAGAGATAGCGGGTAATCGGGCGAAGCGGGTACGGGTGGAGTTTACCCATGCCCGCGCCCGTTTACCCGATGGGTAAGGAATTGTGCCCGTTTTTATACCCGTGGGGAAAGAAAGACGCCCATACCCGCCTCCATTAGGGTATTCGCCCGCGGGTACGCGGGTAATCGGGCACAATTGCCATCCCTACTCACCACCGACATAGCTAGCCATAGCAACCCACTCCAGTACCCTCATCATGCATAAGCAACAAATCAACCCACATTAGATAGTAAGTTAAGCAAACCAAAAAGAAAGATCAGAAGTCACAAAAAGCGGAAGGCAAGGGGAAAACAAAATCCAGGCCAGGGTCGAGCCATGGGCACAGTCTTGCCGAGGCCGAGGCACATGGCGAGGCGCGATACTGGCCAGCAAGCGGCGGGCACAATGAGAGAGCCAAGCCAAGCCTGGGCCAATGAGGAGCGAGGGAGGCGGGCCGAGCCGAAGCGGGCTTGGCGGCGGAGGCCGAGCGGCCACCCGTGGCGCAGAGCAAGTCAAGGGGAGGAGCAGGCCACCGAGCGCAGGCGAGCAGGGGGAGGCCGGCGGTGGCGCCGGGCCACCAGGGAGAAGCCGGCGGAGGTGGCACCATGGGCACATTTTGGCCGAAGCAAGTACCAGGAGAAGAAAGGGGAGAGAAGAGGAAATGAGAGCGGAGGCGACGAAGAGAGGGCTGGGTTGGGGTTGGAGTCGGCGGCATCGGGGATGGGGATAGGCCACCGGCCGAGAGCAGGGAAGATAGGAGGGAGGGGATGGGGGCGGGGGCGAGGGAAGGGGGGGCGGCGGCGGAGAAATCGGGATGAAGGGGATGTAGTGGAGGGGTGAGAAAGATAAGCGCAGCGCAGCGTGGCCCGGAGGAGACCGTGAATGACCGGCCATTAAATGGCACAGAAGAGCAAAACAAGACTGAAGGCGGACGACTTGCGCGCAATAATGACCGGCCATTAAATGCCACAGAAGAAGGAAATGAAGACCGTAAAGATGAGAACAGGTGACGAGATCGAACGACGAGAATGAGAAACGCAGGCAATCGAACGGACCATAAAAAAAAACCCAACGTGGCCACCCTCCCAGAACTCGAAGTCAGCCTCCTTTTATATATAAAGATTGTTAGGATTTACTTCTCTCTCTCTCATCCAATCCCCAAACTTTTAAGTACGCACTAAAAAAATGCCTTTAAAATTGTCAATAGAAAAATATTATGCATCTTTACAAATCAGGGAAAAAAGAAAAGGTATTTGGATAGCATCATCAAATATTTATTCCAAAATTCCAAAGAGTATATAGAAACGACGGATAAATCAAAGCCACGTGTACATGTGATCTTACACACTATCCTTCTTGTTAAAGTGCTCTAAGATTCATACTACAATTTTGCAAAAAAAAAAAAAAATCCCCCTCCCTTTCTTCCTTCCCCTCTCATCCTCCTCTCTCCTCTCTCCTCCCTCTCTCCCTCCATCCGGCCGGCGAGACGTGTCATGCCGCCTCGTGCCTCATCTCCGTCTGCCGCGCCGTGAGTCATCGAAAACCCTGCACCTTGCCAGAACCTCACTGGTAACCTCGCCTTGCTGGAAACCTCGCTAAACCCCGTGTCGCCGCCAAAAACCCTGGTATGACGAGGTTTCAAGCGAGCTTTTTCGACGAGGTGCGGGGTTTCTTCAGTGTGCACCTCCATCTTGTATAACATTGGATGAGAATATCTTCATATAATAAATAAAAGGAATAAGTCCGGTTTACTCTCTCAAACTATCAGAAAAGTTTGGTTTACCCCCTAAACTACAAAACCGGTTATTTAACCCCCTAAATTTGCGAAAACCGATCAATTAACACCCCACAGCGGTTTGGAGCGGTGGTTTTGCTAACGTGGACGTTTGAGTGGGTGGTTTTACTGACGTGGACGCATCTCTCTCTTCCTCTCACCCTCTCTCTCTCCCCCTCTCATCCTCTCTCTCTCTCTCTCTTCCTCATCGCTACAAGAAAGCAGGACGCCGCCGCCCACAGTCCCTCCCGCGCCCGCCACCGCCTCCGTCTTCTCCCCGCAGCGTCGCTCCCTCCCTTGTTCTACTCTACCACCGCCGACCTCTACGCTAGCACCCACCCTCCCGCGCCCGCCGCCACCGGCTCCCCCCCCCCCGGCGTGGCTTCCTCCCCAGGGTCTCCCCACGACGCCACCCTCTCCTCCGGGTTCCTACGCCGCACCCGCCCCACTGCCGCCTCGCTCCTCCACCCCGGCGTCGCTTCCTCCTCAGGGTCTCCCCACGGCGCCGCCCTCTCCTCCGGGCTCCTATGCCGCGCCCGCCGCCACCTCCACCTCCAGCTCCGCCCTCTCCTCCGGGCTCCTATTTCTCCACCTTCTCCATGGCGGCTCTCATCCGGTGGCGCTCGTCGGGCGCTGTTGGCCGCTGGAACTGCGCAAAGAAGTGCTCGAGCACGGCCTCCGCCGCGCTAACGTCGTCGCCTCTCTGGTCGGCGGCGGGAGATAAGAAGATCGGCCGCCGCCTCATTGAGTGGGACCCGGCTTGTCGGATCAATCGGGCGCGTGTCGGCGGCGGACGCCGACGTGGTTCGCCACGCGCGAAGAATCGGGCTGAACCGGCCGGTGACCGACCCGCGTCGCCGAGGATCATGGTGACGATGGTCTCAAAGACGCCCATTGCCGCGAGGTGTCTCGAACGCCACCGAGGGGCTCTGCGCTGGAGGCCGCCGTTAGCGGCTTCTTGTTGTTGATGCTATCGGTCGAGAGGTGCTTGCACGCGTGAGCGTCTGGCGCCTCGCCGATGGCGGCGGTGGGAGGAGCCTCGCGGCGGGCATGGCACGCGCGCGGAAGGAGGTCAGAGGAGCGGGCGGTGGCGCAGCCGAGGGCGCTGACCGGCGACGCCAAAACACGCACACGTGAGGGCATGGCACGGGCGGACCAGAGAGAGAGGCGCTGGAAGCGGCGCAAGCGGTGGAGGCGGCCAGCAGGGAGCCGACGGCGACGGGGCTGCGCCATGGCGCCATGCGCACTTTTCTTGGCCGGAGTAGCAAGCAAAGGAGAGAGGAGTTGGGGGAAGAATGAGGAAGAAGAAAGCAAAGAATGACATGGCGTGTTGTACGCTGACATGGACAGCCACGTGTGTCACCCCGTGTGTTGTATGCTGACATAGACAACCACTGTGCAAAACCACCGCTCCAAACCGCTACGGGGTGTTAATTGACCGGTTTTCACAAATTTAGGAGGTTAAATAACCGGTTTTATAGTTTAGAAGATAAATCAGACTTTTTTGATAATTCGAGAGTGTAAATCGAACTTTTTCCTAAATAAAATACAGGCTCGCTCAGTCGCGAGATGCACCTGATTTTATTTTGTGTTATGATTTTTTATGGGTCAAATATTTAAGCAGTATATTTCTCCTTAGCAAAAGAAAGAAAAATCTTTATCAGAGAAGTTACTGTCCACTGATGTGAGTAAGCTAGTCAATCTGATAAGTTGAAAAGAGCACATAAGTGGACAGAAAAGCCTACCTATCCTAGCGAGTGAGTAGCTAGTGCAATTGCAAAGGGCGGGCTGTCCGTGCCTCATGGGCACGGGTACGGACGAGATGCGGCCACTCCGCCCCGGGGCACGGATACGACGGCTCTGGCCCTCCATAGGCATTGACGCGCTAGGTTCGGTCTTCAGGGACCGGATTTTATACGTGGGGGGTGAGAGAAAGTTCGGCCGTAGGGTCTCTAGAGACTAGACTTCGCCGGTCTTCAGAGACCGGATTTTATATGTGACGCGTGAGAGGAAGTTTGGTCCTACGAGACACAATGGAGGTGAAATCTGGATCCCTAGGGACTGGATTTCGCTAGATATCAGTCGTTGGTAGTACTGTAGTGTCATTTTTAGTATTATAGATAAAAAATGACAATATTGCTATTACAATCCGGCACCGGTGCCATATCAGCCAAAAACTTCTCCCGATGCCTCCGAGGCCTACCATAGCAACGCGGTAACGCCATTGGAGTGGTCTCCGTGAACTGTTCATCTCTAAGTTTGCAGCACTTCAAATCCTTCACCTGCTCTTTTATGGACCAAAAGAGATCACGATATCGCATAAGGATGTACTACTTGATTCCATGCAATTATTCAGCATCTACAGTCCAGTTCATTGTGCACTTACCAGTGCATGGACATGTATATCGTTTATCAATTGTTCGATTCAGTTTGAAGTTCAGACAGGGAAGTGGATGCACATGGCCATGCCTTTCGTTACCATTAAAAGCCATCCGATCGAGCCACAGAAAGCTGATATCACATTAGGTGACAATTCTCAATATCACTCCAGAGATTAGGCAACCAAATTGTCATCAAGTTTTGTACAAATGGCACCTCATCTGGTCAAGTTAGGGCTCTAGTTTGGCATAAATCACTGGATTCAGATCTGACAAACTGAAGATGCACAACATGTACATCAGACAGACAGACATACGACAGTTTCTTTTGGAATCGATACAAGTTTCACCAACCTTTTGAGTTGGCAATCAAAAACCTTAGGATCTCTCACTCTCTACTCTTTAGGCTGGGAGAGCTTTTGACTCTTCTATTATCTAAAAAAAAAATCAGGAAGAAACGTACAAACTGAATGACATGCCCAATTAAATCCATATTCCAAAATGTAAGAAAGTTTAAGAAGGAGGGTGTCTGTAAGGTAAGTGAAATATATATACACAAGTCTCAGAATTATTTGGAGAAAGAGATTGCGTTCGAGCAGTTTACTTTGAACATGTCAACTCCAGTCCAATTCATTAAATATTGGACTTGTTTATTTTACATATTTACTATGGTGAATTCTTTTATAATATCGAATCTTGAGTCTACTGTACTACAACTTCGCTGGAAACAACGTCCAGCATTCACGCATTAGGAGCCTGTTTGCTTCGGTTCCTGGAACGCCCAGTCTGGTGAGGACGCTGCCGGAGATTTCCCTGGCACTTGTTTGGTTGTAATTCTCGTCAACTCCCTCGTACAGACAGGCAGCCCCCCTCCAGGCACCCCTCCGTGCCTAAGCGTTCAATTTCAACGCCTGGGAACGCCTAGGAGCCAAATAATATTAGCCCTAAACTATTTTCATGCTATTTTTATTTCCAAACAATCTGTTGGGCTAATATAATATAGTTTTCATGCTATTTTTTAACTTTATATTTTCTTCAGGCCTAGATCTTCAACCAAACACCTGTTGGCGCAGACTGTCTCAAACACACACTTTCACGGTGGACTCACACACACAAGCACGGTGGTTGGTTTGCCGGAGTTGGGAACGAGATAGCGGAGCTAATAACCAAGCTGAACACAAAACGGAGGCATAAGATTATGGTGCTAACTGCTTGCACCTTTTCTGTGTATTCTCTGGCTAAAAAAAAAACTTGCTGCTCGTACACGAATAAATAGGCTAGCTTAGCTAACCAGTAACCAACTGACTCCTGATATTGTGCCACACGCACATGATCCAAACAAACTAACTAACCAGCTGACTGCATGTTGCCGTAGCTAGCTGATCTACTTAACTAACTAACTAATTGCATGCAACGGACTCCAACTAACAAACGCACACGCACATGCAGGACTCCAACTAATTAACAACTCATGCAAGTAAAATACTAATCAAGATTAGTGTCTAACATTTCCCCCCTAATCTTGATTTGCCCTGTTCCACACATCATCAAAGCAATGCTGGTTCGTCGTCAGCATCCGTCTCAATGAGATACGCCTCCGCTTTCTCCCTCTTGTTAGGCTTCCGGCATTCTGAAGCAAAGTGCCTATAATCGTTACAATTAAAATACCTTACTTTTGCCTTGTCAACACGTCGGTACAAACGGCCACTGCCGCCACTAGAACCACCTGAGGAGCCTTCACCTTCATGCTTCGACGATTGGGCCTCCCACTCTGCGCGCGTCAGGAGCAAGTGCTCCTTTGTCTCCATCGCCGTTGCTGTAGCGACGTTCTCCCTCTTCATGCGTCTTCAAGCGCCCGATTAGCTCTTCGATCGACATATTTTTTATGTCACCGAATTGCTCAATCGTGCTGACGACGGGAGAGAATTTCCTGGGTACGGCACGAAGAAACTTCCGCACGATGTAGACCTCTTCCATCTTGTCGCCTAGACCTCGTATCTTGCTGACGATTGTCGTCAACCTCATCGTGAAGTCATCGATCTGTTCGGTGTCCCTTATGCGCAAGTTATCAAGCTCGCTTTTGAGGTTTTGTACACGCGCCTCCTTGACACGATCTGCACCGAGATGCATTGTCTTCAGGGTGTTCCAGGCCTCCTTTGCGGTCTCCTTCTCTGCTAGGAGCATCAGCATGTCTTCCGGCACCGCGAGGAAGATTGCCGCAAGCGCCATTTGATCTTGCCTCTCGCTCACCTCCTCATCTACGATTGCGTTCCACACGCCCTGAGCGCGCATGAACACCTTCATCTTCACAGCCCAAGTCGTGTAGTTGCTCCTCGTGAGCATAGGATACGGGAGGGAGATGCTGCCCTCGCGTGCCGACGCCTTCGGCACGCTCCCATCGCCGATCTTCATAATGTCCCCGTCGCCGGTGACGTTTCTCGGCGAGCTCGGACGCGACATGGATTAAGGTGTACATGAACACAAGCTCTGATACCAATTGTTGGCACAGACTCTCTCAAACACACACTTTCACGGTAGACTCACACACACAAGCACGGTGGTTGGTTTGCCGGAGTTGGGAACAAGATGGCGGAGCTAATAACCAAGCTGAACACAAAACGGAGGCACAAGATTGTGGTGCTAACTGCTTGCACCTTTTCTGTGTATTCTCTGGCTCAAAAAAAAACTTGATGCTCGTACACGAATAAATAGGCTAGCTTAGCTAACCAGTAACCAACTGACTCCTGATATTGTGCCACACGCACATGATCCAAACAAACTAACTAACCAGCTGACTGCATGTTGCTGTAGCTAGCTGATCTACTTAACTAACTAACTAACTAACTAATTGCATGCAACGGACTCCAACTAACAGACGCACACGCACATGCAGGACTCCAACTAATTAACAACTCATGCAAGTAAAATACTAATCAAGATTAGTATCTAACAACACCACATCCTCAGACTTGCCTGGCCGAACAAAAATTATCTACTTTTCAGTCTACCTCCAGACACCAGTTTTTTTCAGGCATAGAGCCTAGGTCTCAATCCAAACAAGTCCAGCTCTACAGCAATGTTGCAGGCACTCGTTCTGATCATCGTTCTCAGCCACAACGAAGAATTGAGAGAACCTGCAAGATGCAACATCCAGTAACTACAAGACTTCC
The DNA here is from genome assembly GCA_036346405.1 of Phyllostachys edulis. Classification (NCBI taxonomy): domain Eukaryota; kingdom Viridiplantae; phylum Streptophyta; class Magnoliopsida; order Poales; family Poaceae; genus Phyllostachys; species Phyllostachys edulis. The sequence continues at coordinate 38,569,886 of CM070568.1, read as the reverse complement.
ATGCCATTTGTGTCGATGATTGAAATTCAGGGAGGCCAAATGGAGGCAAGAGCTTACAGTTCTAAGCCACTGGAGTTTCACGTCCATATGAACCATCACTCGCCATGACTTCCCTCGCTCTCAGATCAGAGCTCTTGTCATCTCTTTTATAGGCCAAATTAAGGAGATTGTATATATCCTTTCATAGTCCCTTGGAATAATCCTGTAACACAAAAACTCCCGATGCCTCCTAAGCCACTGGAGTTTTACATCCATTTATGAACCAGTACTCGGCATGAGTTCTGTACCTCTCAGCTTAGAGCCCTTGTCTTTTCTTTTGTAGGACAAAACAAAGGAGATTGTATATATCTATTTTTTGAAGGAAGTGAAATGCACTACGTCCTCACAAAAAGAGAAAAAGAAACGCACTGTCTGATTCCATGAAAATTAATTTGTATTCAACATCTGCAGACCACTTGAATGTGAACCAACCAGTGCAGTGCCATGGCCTGGCCTGCATGTTAAATAAGCCGTTCAGTTCATTAGTTCAAACCAGGATGTAGATGGACGTGCATTTTGGTTTAAAATTGGAAGCCATCTCTCAAGAGGGAATCCATTAACCAATTTGGTGATTATCTGTACATGTCTCATGTTAGGGAGCAAGACGTGAGGCGTGGTAATAGGCACGTGAACAGCACCGTGGTACTGTAGCGATATATGAACCGTATCACTGTCATACATGCTGATTGGTTTTTTAGAATAAAGAATAGTTAGTTAGGTAGTTATTTTAGGATTCCTTATCTATCAAGTTATTGTTAGGGATATGATCTTATCTATTAGGAATATTATTTTTAATAGTTGGAAAAGATTAGATTGGATTGATAGGTTTCTTTATAGGTTATTTCTTAAACGTCAAGTTGGATTGCTCTTATAAAAGGATAGTATGTATTCATTATCAATCAAAATAAACAATGTTCTTAGTCTCTCTCCATCTTTTTCAACCAAACCCCAGAGTTTTGGTGGTGGCATGACCAACCGTTCAATAGAGAGTGTCCTACTCTTGGTTTTCAGACCTGTACTCAACCAACCCGTACCACAACATCTCAAGTAATTTTCAGTGCCAAATTTATTCGAAGAGGCGAGTTCCGAACCCTGATTGACCCATGCCAGCGTGACGGACCGAAACAAAATGTACTAAAACTCAAGTTCAATTTTGCATCAAGTTCAAGTTCAATATGAACCAAACCAAATTTTAGAATCAATATAAGTTCTCCAACCTTTCACGGAACATTTCAACTACGCTCCAATTCGTAAGGACTGGACTTTTTGTTTTGCATAGCTACTATCGTCAGTGGCGGATTCACCAAGGGGACACGAGGGGGCTAGAGCACTGGCTCCACTCGTCGTATCCTTGGTACCTTCTAGTACCTCTATCATTATTTGCATCACAAATCTAGTTAATTTTATTGTTGAAATTGCTACTTGTGCATATTTTTGGGCTTTTAAAACGCACTATCCATTATTAAGACACTACATTTAATGTATTTTCCATTTTTACTTTGTTCCTCGTAATTTATGTATCAATTTGGATTGCACATAATATTTAAATATGGATTTGCTAAGTCACCTCATAATAACTTTAATTCACTAGCACCCTATCTATTTTCGTTCTGCGCACGCCACTGACTATCGTGAACTCTTTTATAAATGCGAATTTCACGGAACATTTCAACTACACTCCAATTTCAACTACACTCCAATTCGTAAGAACTGGACTTTTTTGTTTTGCATAGCTACTATCGTGAACTCTTTTATAAATGCGAATCTCGACTCTTTTTATGACTTGAAAAAGAAAATACTTCACCAAACTTATTGGCCGAGCACGACAGCCTCTTGCGTGTTTCCGGGCTCTGGCTGGTTTCCATTTCGCTTTACCCCATCATCGAACTCTTTCTACCTCGATGCCTGTAGAAGAGCTCCCGATGCCTCCTAGGCCTACCATTGCCAAGCCACTAACTAGAGTTTTAGTTCCAGCACTCACCATGGCTTCTCTGTCTCTGTCAGCTCAGAGTACTTGCCATCTCTCTTTTATAGGCCAGAGGAGATTCTACGTATCCTGCTATGAAACGTACTATCTTCCTTGCAAAAAAGAAAGAGAAAGAAATGAAATGAAATGTACTACCTGATTCCATGCATTCTTTCAACATCTCAAGTGTAGTTCAATGTACACCTACAACCACTGCATGGACGTGTATATCTGTCCATTCAATGTTGAGCTTGCAGGTTTAACTTTTAAGTCGCTCAATTCATCAGTTAAACCAGCAAGCAGATAGTCGTGTCTTTCGGTAACTAGCAAACCAATGCATGTACTGAAAGTCCATCAACCTCACTGCCTCAGTAATTAACAAATTCATGCTTATTCTTTAGCAATCCTTCCCCAAAGCACAGTCCTACGTTGGAAGTCCAGTATTATGTTTCTTGTACTCCTGGTGCTGATGACTTGATGGCCTCCTCTTCAGTGTCTGAAGAAAAGGTTGGTGGTTGTTGGCATATTATTTTTACTCGGCTTCAATGGATCCACCACCATCAGATAAGCACCACCTCCTTATGTATACAAAAGACACCTTGTGAGGTCTAGAACTTAGCCTCTGATTTTGCAGGAATCTCTGGATCAAAATACGACAAAGCTAAGCTGCACTACATCTAAATGGGGGTGTTGGAATGTGTTTTTATGCGTGCAGTCGTGCAGGTATGCTATATATATATATATATATATATATATATATATAGTCATGTGTGTAAATTGTTAATATCTTTTATTTTCTCAATCAAAGTACATTATACATTAGCGTCGAATAGTATCAAATGAATATTTCAAAATATAGGAATGGCTCAAATCTGAAGAATGTCTTGGGGTTATTAGAGAAAAATACATGAAAGTCAAAAATTATTTGGAGGAAGAGAGATTATTCACACAGCTTCCTTCCAGATTTGAACGCTATCATTTGTATCACCTCTTGAAGAGTATTCTGATTCACTGGAGTCAGCAAGATAGATCAAAATCGTAAGGTACTAAAACTCTACTATGTGGGAATTTTTGGATGACCCTTCAAGAGGCAACAATTAGTTACCATATCACAAATTCACCACGTTTTATTCGACTTCTGAATAGGAAGATTCAGATGTGAATTGCAAGAGAAGTCATGGGGAAATACCATATCACAAATTTTTTAACGGAAGAAGGTAAAGATGTCTCTACCTTTTGAATGGCTGGGCAATGCCTTCTCGGGTTCCGGTAACGCAAGAGTTCCCGGTGCCTCCCAGTCCCAGTCGTACCTCCATGAACAGTTTCTTTCCATTTGTAGCACTTTCGCACCTACATCTGCTCTTTTACATGTACTAAAAGACAGAAAGAGATCACAAACTAGGCAGCCTAAACACAAAACGATTTGATCAAGCTGCACAGGCAAAACAGAAAAACAAAAAACACCCCTCCAGAAATTAGGCGACAATCATGAAGACCTCTCCAGAAATTAGGCAACCAAATTGTCGTCACGTTATGTGCAATGGCACCTTATCAGGTCAAGTTAGGGCTCTAATTTTCCACACAGCTCAGGATTCAGGTCTGGCAAAATAAGGCTGCACTACATGTACATCAGTACATGGGGTGGTGCATGCTCGACGTACTAGTGTGCGCGTGTATACGTACGGACATAAGAATTGATTCATATGTCGAACAGTTCAATCAATATCGCAAAAATGTAAAGATGGTTCAAAACTCCTTGAAAATGCTAGTCGAAAAGAATCTCAATTGAATTCTACAACCCTTGAGCTTTGTTCCCGACATCTCGTATAGAAACTTTTCATATAGGATTTGAATCATCCACATACTCACTGTAAGGAAATACTAAGGATCATTGTAATTGTCATTCCTACATACTTCACATAATGAGTTTACTCTCCTTCAGAGCACCAGTAAGCTATGATATTCTTTTCTCTGTAGAACCATTCAATTTCTCTTTGTTGTTTTCGTTTCTAGGTGACTTATTGCCCATTAACAATTGGACTTGCTTATTTTTCATAGATGGCATGGTGAATCTTTATGTAACTTTGCAGCAACACATCGTTTTTAGTCTTCAGCTTTGCAGCAACATATCGTTTTTGGTCAGATCAACCTTTTTTTTTATCAGATCATCTCAACTCGGAAAGATTGCAAAAAGTCCCAACCTACTCAGACATAGTAATTACACAAATTTTGGAGAGAATTTGGAGGTACCTGCGAAATGCAGTAACTTGTTACTATCAGGACTTGCATGACGTTTGTGTTCATATCTTTAGAATGGCAAGGCAATAACTTACTGTATTGACTCCCACACCTAGTCGCCTACCATAGCCAAGCGGCCAGGCCGTTGCATTTTGAGTTTCACATCCATATGAAAACCTGCACGCACCATGAGAGCTCTTCCCATCTCTTTATAGACCAAAAGAGATTGCATCCTGCCATGGAATGTACTGTCTGATTCCATTCAATTATTTGGCACCTGCAGTGTCTTGTTCAGTTTGCACCCACCACTGGATGGGTGTGTGTCGCTGTCCATTCTACGGGGAGCTATTTATGCCTCATGTTTAATCATCTCTTCAGTTCATCAGTCAGTGGCGGAGCTAGAAATTAAATGATAGGGGTGCACACTTCGTTCTTCGTACTCACAATTCTATAGTTTATACAATAATTCTATAACATCATAAATCCAACACATAGATTTCAAATTTGTCAAAAGCATAATACAAATAGTTCAAATAAAATCTTACATGAATAGAAAATTACAAAATATGCAAAGAAATTATAATATTACTTTACGCGTTTTCATGCCTTGAAAACGTTTCATTACATCATTTTCATTAACCTTCAAAAAAATTTCACTCTCAATAAATGTGACTAAACAATCATTCAAGAATTGATCGCCCATACTATTTCTCAACTTATTCTTCACAAGAGTCATAGCGGAAAATACTCTTTCAACGCTTCTGTCGCCACCAGTAGGAGAGCAATACCAATTTGAGAAGCAAGTATACCAACTTGTAAACTTCATGCTTTTTTGTTTCAACAAGCTTAATAGAAAGGTCATCAAGATTGTTAAGGTCCTTAAACCTATCATCACTTCGCATGTCATCAATGAAGTTATCAAGTTGGAAAGGGAGTCTCATCAAATCTGTACTTGAAAACTCATTGGGATAAAAATTTGCAAGGTTAAGTATTTTCTCCTTATCAAATGCTTCAAATGAGTTGCGAGGATTCAAAGCAAACATGCACACAAGCAACTCCATATTAACTTTATCAAACCGGTTGTCAAGCTCTTGCAGAACATTATCAATAATGCCAAGATATACTTCCCTTCTGAAATGATCATCATTTGTTTGTTTGGGAAAAAAACGCTTTGATCTTCCAAAAGGCACATATTTCTTATTTGGCTCAGGAACTTTAATACGATGTTTCACACAAAATGATGTAACTTTTTCCTGAAGAAAACCTTCCCAGCCATGATTTCTCATATGTTGCAATCTGTCCTTAGCCAAATTAACAAGTGTCATAGCATTAATAATATCTTGGTCCCTCTTTTGCAAAGATTGACATAAATCATCTGTGTACCCAAGTATGACTAGCATCAAGTTCGCCATGAAAACAAAATCAAATGACTCAAAGGTCGCCACCATAGCATGGACTTTTCCCCATTCATTCTTTAGGGAGGATCTTTTCCGATCTTTATGAGTACTTTATGGATTGTAGAATACAAACCAATAATGTGCAAAACAGTTTTGTAATGAGAACCCCAACGCGTGTCACCGGGCCTAGCCAACCCCATCTCTTGATTCAACCCTCGTCCACTTTCAATTTCACCAGAATCTAGCGCTTCCAAAACTTCCTGAGCTCTAGTGTTTCGAAGCATTTCATGGCGCTTACAAGAAACTCCAATAACATTTAGCAAATTTGATAGTTGGTCAAAAAACCAAACACAATCTGCATTGCCCTTAGCAACAGCCACAAGAACTAATTGGAGTTGATGTGCAAAACAATGGATGTAATAAGCAGAAGGAGACTCGTTCATAATCAAAGTTTTCAGCCCTTTAATCTCGTCTTTCATGTTACTAGCCCCATCATATCCTTGCCCACGGATTTGAGTAAGACTCAAAGAGTGATCAATAAGTAAAGACTCAATTGCATCCTTAAGTGACAAAGAAGTGGTATCAGCTACATGAACTACTCCAAGGAACCGCTCACATACCCTTCCTAGTTTATCAACATAACGCAAGCAAAGAGCTAGTTGTTCTTTTTGGGATACATCACTTGACTCATCAGCTAGAATTGCAAAGTGGTCATCTCCAATATCTTCAATTATTTGTCTAGTAGTTTCCTTGGCACAACAGTTAATAATTTCCTTTTGTATGGGATGGGAAGTCAAGATGCAATTTTCAGGAGCATTTTTCAAAACAACCTTATTAACTTCTTCATTACTTTCTGCAAGCCATTTCAAAAGCTCAAGGAAGTTTCCCTTGTTACTAGATTGTTCACTTTCATCATGTCCACGGAATGTCAATCCTTGACGCAAAATAAACCTCAAGCATCTAAGTGAATAACTGAACCTTTCCTTGTAAAGACGCTTGTCTTCTTTAGTTCGCTTCACAATAACATGAGCAACTGAAGTTTTTGGTTTCACAAAGAAGTTAAATTTCTCTTGAGCTTGATTACGGACACTTCTTATACCACCCACATGTTTGTCAAGTGCATCATATTTATTCCAATTTCTCCAACCACCTTTAACAAAGCTATCACCCCCCACAATTTTCTCCTTGAGCAGATAATGAGACAAAGCAAAATCGACATCCTTTTCGACACTATATTCGATCCAATGGTACTTATCAAACCAATTAAGACTGAAGTGACGTCTTTTACCTGATATTTCCCTGATAGGAAAATCATGTGTATAAGGTTGGCATGGCCCTTTCATAATATATCCTCTCCGAACAGCATCTTGATCATTGACATCATAGCTTGTGATGGGTGTCCTTTTCCCTGGATCATGTGGAAGAAGCTCAACATCATAAATGTTTTCCTCACTGCGAGGAAGTGTATTTGAAGCTCCTGCGCTTCTCAGCTGGGGTTAGGGTTGGTCATTGACAGCAACCACAACATCAATCACAGCATCAATATTCTCCGTTTAAGAAGAAGTCAATTGATTCCCACTTGCTTGAGTTCCTCCTCTACCTTCTTGAGTCTCCTCCACCCCTTGGACCCCTTCAACCGGTGATGAAGGAGATGAAATATTCTTTGCCTTCACTTCTCGATCCCGAAAAAAAGAAAGGATATCTCTATTTCTCTTCATGTCTCTATAATCTACATTGACATATTGCAACACAATTTTCAAATTTCCATTCACAATTAAGCTCACATTTACGGATTAACATAACAATATAATATGAACATAATAACAATATAACAAAGGGCAAACAACATACGACTACGCGCTCTGGCATACCAATAAAGCAAAATCGGCTACAACATACTAATAAAGCAATAACCAATTTAGCAGTGAAGCCTCCAACAGTTCAATCACCTTATAGACCTAGCACTTGGCAGCCCTGGCTTATAATTGAAACCCAACTGACCAAACCAACTTCCAACCACAGCCGGTCAATACAAATTCAATCGGTCAACAACTTCTTCTCCACCCCCACTTCCTCTCCCTCCTGACTTCTTATCTCCACAGTCACAGACCACAGCTTAGCTCCACTTTCTTGATTCTTGAAGCAGTGAAGCTCCTGCCTCCTCCCAAGGCAGGCACAAGGCCACCGCCCACCGTGCGCTGCCCGCCCGTCTCCTGCCTCCCCTCCCATGGCCAGCCGCCTCCGCCACACGCCACGCCAGCGTCGCCTGCCGCTCCCACGCCGCGTGCCACCCTCCCGGCCTCCCGCGCAAGCCCCCTCCCGGCCTCCGCCGTCTGCGCCTACCGGTCTCCATGAGCAGAGATTAGGGTTGGAGTTTGGGAGGAGGAATCTGGAGGATTGAGTTCTTTGCGTTGTGGTCTTTGCTTTGAAGTCTTGAGGAGTGGCCGAGTGGGTCGCTACTCATCTGGGCTGGGCCGAAGAGGAACTCATCCTGGCTGGGCTGGGCCGACGCGGAACTCATCCCTGGTAAATTCTCAGAATTTTGGGGGTGCCGGGGCATACCCGGCACCCCCTGGTTCCGCCTCTATCATCAGTTCAAACCAGCAAAGTTAATGGCCAGGCCTTTCGGTGTCTTCAGGGCCATCCGATCGGGCATTGGAAGGCTGAGATGAAATTAGGTGACATACACCCGGACATAAAACTCTAGAGCATCAGGTAACCAATGCTTAGCCCAAACGGAAGAAAAAAAAATTAAAGTCGAAATCCTACACATTCTTGCCAATCATTGCAGTTCACAGCAGCATACATAACATACACGGTGCTTACATTACTGCAATAGAAAGCATTAGCATCGAATGCATATTCCAGAACAAAAAAAATGTCCCAAGAATGTATTTGTATGATCAAAGAAAAATGCGGGAAATTTCAAATTTATTTGCAGAAAGATTTTGTGTTTCTCTAGTTTCCTCTCAAGTTAAACAATATATTTCCACATGTGTTAGCTCCTGTGGAATTTTTTTTTGAATGCCCGGGTTTTCCCCATCCAGTCCGTGTTAAAGAAGAAAGCACCCTAATCTCGCGAGGCACCACGAGAGCCAGCGCTCAAACCGTGGCGAGCTGAGAGCTTATAACTCCCCTCATTTTTGCCAACTGAGCCCTAGCTCAGTCCTCAACAACCTCAGCCCTAGCTCAGGTCTCCGATCAAGGGAAAGCTGAGATCAAATTACGTGACAACCATGAACATGCCTCAAGTGATTAGGCAGCCAAATTGCCACCACGTCATGTAACAATGGTACCTTATCAGGTCACGTTAGGGCGCTGATTTTTTAAGAAATATCCGGATCCCAGTGGCGGAGCTGAAAGAGGTTCATGGGTACACATGAACCCCTAAATTTTTTGCAAGAAAATCCACTATATAGTATATACATGTAGTAGTAATACATCACTTATACACAAACTCACAAAGTATACTGTCCCAGTGTCTCAACAGGTTCAACCCATCCAATAGGCCAGGCCCAACACATACCCAATGTCAGCCCCAACTGGCCCATCAGTGCAAGTGTCCACTAACTCACCAAGGCAACCCAGGCATCAATCTGTGTTTCGTTCCCTTTTGCCCTAACCGCAATAGCAAACCACCAAAGCGCCATAATGACTCTGACGACCAATAGCGACATCTTGGCGTGGTGGCGGGTGGCGGAGGAAGCAAGCCGCAAGAGCGTGAGCGTGCAGCGTGCGGTGGCCGTGGGCGACTCATGAGGAAGTGGCGGCAAGACGGTGAACTAGGTTGGGCGTGCCGGCGTGGGCCATGGCGAGCTAGGAGCAGGGAGTAGCTGCCGGCGTCACGGCGGCTCACTGGCGAAGTGGATGAATCTGTATTATTCAATATCCGCTCATGTAATTTAGCACCACCATCACTAAAATCATGGTTCCGCCACTGCCGGCGGATCCAGACCTGACAATATAAGAGTTTTAAGTTTTTACGCTCATTCAGAGCACCGCACTAAGCTATGTGTAATCTTTTCTGTACCTTCATCTTCAGAAGGAGCTGGCTGTAGCAGCTAGCAAGTACACAGACAGGGGATTCACTCGAGTCTTGACACCATGACTAATCAGCTGCACATGACATAAAAACTGAAAAGTGAAGCTCACAGAGCAATGCATCAGCTCCATGATTGTTACCAAATAGTAGTTGAATGTCCACTTGAAGATGGGAGATGTTCCTGCCAAGTTCAGAAGAATCTGTAATTGAGACATTTTGTAATCACTACCGACAGAGAAGATCTCATGAGGATTACAGAATAAGCATAAATTTAACAGGATATATAGTTTTCACCATTTGAAGCATGGAAATTAAGGAATAGCCCTACTCTAGATTCCAGAACACCATGTCCATGTGCTGTAGTGCAGAATCAAAACCACCACGAACACATCACCGATGAAGGGGAAACCAAGAGCCGAACGGCATGTCAAGAAATGGCTACACCTTGGCCCTTGGGGAGTCGGATTTCGTCGACGATGAGGGAGGTGGAGTGGGTGTCAGGCTTTGCAAATCAGTAAGTTCAGAAAAGAGGGGCAAGTATGTTCAGAGTTCAGAAATCACCCGCACGTTCAGAGGAGGAGCAAATTAAATCGAGCAATGTAACGTCACGACTTTCACTTAACCCGCGGAAGGAAGCAAGCGACGGCTAGATCTATTCCACGAAGATCTAAGGGCTAAGAACGCACCAGTATTTACTATTCGGCATTGTAGACGTCATCAAATGTCGTCTTCTTGTCATTTACTATTACTACTGTCAAACTGAACCTCTTTTACTCTTTTAAGCTTTGGATGCTCCTGTAAACTTTGGGGTATATTAGACCCGATACAATGGAATGGAAGGCAAGTTGTTGGAGCATATTCTTAGTACTTCATAGAGTAAAGTCGTTCTAGGGTTTTGCTTCTTCGTTCCTCACGTATTCTCCTCAAAACTTCCCCAAATCCATTGTCAGATTTCACAAATCCTGACAAAGGTATCGAAACTTCATTCGATCTATCAAGTGTGGATCCGGATTTGTGAGGGTTAGCAGCAGGAGCTAAGTTGCTGCTGTAAAATTCCTGAAACAAACTAGATCTACGACTTGGGGGCGAGAGAAAAATACCGTCCAGAATCAGAAAGAGAAAGGCAGTGGTGCATGGTAGTGAAGACTCGATCACAAGGTAAGATGGCTGAAGAAGAGGAAGCCTTTGATGCAAGGTCTGAGGTGGCGGCAATCAGGGAAGAGCTCGCTGAGATGAAAGGGATGAGAGCCGAAATGGCAGAAATCAAATCATTTTTGAAGAGAATTTGTCCGTCAATACCGAAGAAGTTGAGATGAGGAAAACTACAGAACAGGTGAGTAATGCTACACTTCCAAATACTGGAAATGATGTGCCTATGAGTCATATTGCTGTTGGAAAGGGGGAACATTCTGGTAATGCAACAGAAGGAGTTGGAACCCCGCCAGTACAGTTTTATATTGAACCCAATGTTGTCACACATATTAGTGCACTCATTTTCACAACTGCAGTCAGGACAACAACTCAACCTGGATTACAAGACCTTAACCAAGGGATTTTGTTGACTAACCCTAGGAACCAACAAGGTGCGGAAAACTTGAGAAGTAATAACAATCATTATGGAATTAACTGGAACCATCCGTTCATGAGTAATCATCAGTACAATCCAATCACAGGGCAGTTCTTGAACGAATAATGCTTACATCAATACTCAGGGGTACAGCTGCTGGGAACTCAAGGGGGTCGTCCAATCGGAAATGGTGGGACACTCTCTCCATATGCAGAAGCGGTGATAAAAGGACCTAGGTTGGAAATTGCATACTTCAACGATGAAGATCCAATAGAATGGTTAAAACAGTGTGAGCAGTTTTACGCCTTATTTGGTATGCCTCATGAACAATGGGTGAACTTGGCTACAGCTCATTTCCAAGGTAGGGCCGCAAGGTGGTTCAAGGGAATTGGAGTTCCATGGCAGATAATCAATTGGAATCAGTTATGTTCAATGGTGGTGGATCACTTTTCTGAAGTTAATGCTCATGATGCGGTTGAACAACTTCAAAACATACAGCAGGGAGGATCAAATGTGTCGCAGTATGTGGACAGGTTTGAGGAATGTATGACTCTAGTGAAGGGATCACCCTTACCTGCAGGAGGCATTCATGATGAGCTGCTTTATTGGGGGATTAAGAGGGGAGATTAAACACGACGTTAGTGGGCAGAAACCGCAAGGTTTGCTTGAATCTTATTGGTATGCAAGGGTGTATGAAAAATATGTTGCTGCAAAAAGAAACAATTACTCTAGGGGTTACAACAAAGGGAAGTATCATGCTGGAGGTCATGTTCAGACCAGGAACAATCAAAGGGCAACACAACCAGTGACTAAGAAAATACCTGTTAACCGAACTGGAAGCAGTAATGGAGAGAAGGAGAAGAAGGCCTACTGGTACTGTCAGGAGCCTTGGTTTGTAGGCCATAAATGTAAGGTCAAGAGAACTCTCCATGCATTATTGCTAAGGGAAGAGGGTGAAGAACTGATAAATGAGGTAGAAGATAACACCCAGAAGAAGGATATATCACAGCGGATGATAGTCCCGATCTAGAGAAAGACCAAGAGTCAAAAGAGGAGTTAATGCAAATCTCTCAACATGCAGTAAAGGGAACCTCAGGACCAGCTACCATTTCTTTGATAGCTGTCATGGGAGGAAGGAGGGTGATCGCATTGGTAGACAGTGGGAGTACAAATTCCTTTATGAACTATGAACTGGGACTCAAGGAGGGAGGACGGATAAGTTATGTATCATCCAAAAAGGTCATTGTAGCTAGGTGAGGAGAATTGAAAACTAACGCAGTATTGGAAAACCTCAAATACAAAGTATAAGGGGTACAGTTCCAGAACTTCTTTCAATTACTGCAATTGGGTAACTACGATATGATCTTAGGGGCTAATTGGATTTATGAACATAGTCCCATTGTACTTGATCTGAAGAAGCGACAATTGTCAGTTACAAAATGGGGGAAAACCATGACCTTCAAGGATTTTACTGATCCTATTGACAAGTGCATGATTGATGCAGTTAAGCTGTATAAAATGATTAGGAAGGGAGGAATTGGCTGTATTGTCCAAGCAAAACTGGTGCAAGAAAATGAGGAACTCATCGAAGACAAGGTTCCAACAAATATAGAAGGAATTGTGGATAAATACACTGATGTTTTCACTGAGCCACACGGATTACCACCAAAGAGACAATGTGATCACTCCATACACTTAACAAATGATGCTGATCCACCCAATATTCGGCCATACCGAATCCCTCACAATCAGAAGGAAGCAATGGAGAAAATTATCAAGCAATTAATGGAGAACAAGGAAATTAGAAATAGCATGAGTCCATATTCTTCGTCGGCCATCATGGTGAGAAAGAAGGATGGGTCGTGGCGCATGTGTGTTGACTATAGAAAATTGAATTCAATGACTGTAAAGAACAAGTTTCCGATGCTGGTTATTGAAGATCTCTTGGATGAACTAAATGGAGCTTGCATCTTCACCAAACTGGATTTGAGGTCGGGCTACCACCAAATCCAAATGAATGAGACAGACATTCCCAAAACTGCGTTCAAAACTCATTTAGGACACTATGAATATTTGGTAATGCCGTTTGGGTTGACCAACGCCCCAGCAACATTTCAAGCCTTGATGAATACCATCTTCAGTGAGCACTTGAGGAAATTCATTCTAGTTTTCTTCGACGACATTTTAATCTATAGTCGCTCAATGGAGGAACATGAAAGACACTTAAAGATAGTGATGGACATTTTGAGAAGTAATCAGCTGTCGGCTAACAGGAGTAAGTGTGCATTTGCAGTAGCTCAAGTGGAGTATTTGGGACATGTTATTAGTGGAGAGGGGGTTGCAACCGATCCAAGGAAGATCACTGACATTCTCCACTAGCCTAGACCGAAAACTATCACTCAACTCAGAGGGTTTTTAGGTCTGACTGGATACTATAGGAGGTTCGTCAAAGGATATGGACAACTTTGTAAGCCCTTGTTGGAATTACTAAAAAAAGATGCATGGCAATGGCAGGATCAGCACACAGCAACATTCGAGAACCTGAAGAAGCTAATGACTGAGTGTCCAGTGCTAGCTTTACTGGATTTCTCACGAGCTTTCACAGTGGAAACTAACGCATGTGGAACGGGAATCGGTGGTGTACTCATGCAATCAAACAAACCCATAGCATTCTTCAGTAAAACTCTTGGAGTTAAAGCCTCGGTACAGTCCATATATGACAAGGAAGCAATGGCCATCTTGGAGGCACTAAAGAGATGGAGGCACTACTTCTTGGGAGGTCAATTAATCCTGAAAATAGATCAGCAAAGTTTGAAATATATCACAGATCAGAGATTGACCAAAGGAATACAACACAAACTTTTAATTAAGCTATTAGAATTTGATTACAAAGTGGATATAAGAAAGGAAAAGAAAATATTGTGGCAGATGCGCTATCAAGGCAGGATGTGGGTCATAAACCGGAAACACCATCATGCTCAGCTATAGTTACAGTCTTACCTGAATGGGTTCAGGATGTGAAGGCAAGTTATATTGGAGATAATGTGAGCCAGAAAATCAGGGAAGATATACAACAAGGAATGATGCAAGGAGGTGAATACACCATTGCCGAGGGACTCATAAGATACAAAGGGAGAGTTTATGTGGGGAGTAGTACTGAAATCCGACAACAGATACTCCAAAACTTCCATTCTTCTCCTATTGGTGGACATTCGGGAAAAAGAGCCACCTACCAAAGGATCAAGAAGCTTTTCTATTGGCCCAAGTTACACTGAGAAGTGGAGGAGATGATTTTGGAATGTCCAATGTGCCAAATCACCAAATCTGAGAACATTCATTTTCCGGGGCTGCTAGATCCCTTGGAGGTTCCAGAAATGGCATGGTCCCATATCACAATGGACTTTATAGAGGGATTACCAAAATCAAGGGGAAGAGATGTTATCTTGGTAGTAGTTGACAGATTGACCAAGTATGCGCATTTCATAGCACTATCTCACCCATACTCAGTCCAACAAGTGGTGCATTTATTCATGGACAATATATTCAAACTCCATGGTATGCCAACGGCTATCATCACTGATCGGGATAGGATCTTCACAAGCCATTTGTTTCAAGAGATCTTCAAGGCCATAAAGGTATCACTTCAGTTCAGCACCGCTTATCACCCACAATCAGACGGGCAGACTGAACGAGTAAACCAATGCTTAGAGGGATACTTAAGAAGCATGACTTTTCAGCAACCTTGAGAGTGGCTGACTTGGTTGACCATGGCCGAGTGGTGGTACAACACAACCTATCACACATCGTTGAAGATTACTCCTTTGTAGGCTCTATATGGGTATCCTCCTCCGCAAATTGGCGAACTTACCATTCCTTGCAATGTATCCGAGGAAGCAAAGGTAACCATTGAACAGAAGGAACAAATCTTTGCAACGAGTCAAGGCCAATTCTGACAATCTTAGGCAAGAATCAAATACTTCGCTGACAAGAAGAGGTCAGAGCGAAGCTTTCAGATAGGGGACATGGTATACCTCAAGATGCAACCATATCGACAGAACGCATTTGGGCTCCGGGGGTCTTTAAAGCTGCGAGCAAAATACTATGGACCGTTCAGAGTTCTTGAGAGGATTGGAAGGATGGCATCTAAAATACAACTACCCGATGATGCTCAAATACATCCAGTTTTTCATGTGAGCCAATTAAAGAAGCACAGTGGAGTCAACGCGATACCAATGCCGGGATTACCTCTGGTTGGACCAGACGGCAAGGTAAAAATAGCTCCAATGGCAGTACTTCAGAGGAAGGTGATTCCTAGGGGAAATGAACCCGTGGTTCAATGATTGATTCATTGGGAGAATCTCTGTCCAGAAGATGCTACTTGGGAAGATGCATCATTCATTCAGAAGACCTTTCCAAATTTTAATCCTTGAGGACAAGAATTGAGTTCAGCAGGGGGGTATTGTGAGGCTTTGCAAATCAGTAAGTTTAGAAAAGAGTGACAAGTATGTTCAGAGTTCAGAAATCACCCGCGCGTTCAGAGGAGGAGCGAATTCGTTAGGCAATGTAACGCTTCGCTGACTTTCACTTAACCTGCGGAAGGAAGCAAGCGATGGCTGGATCTGTTCCACGAAGATCTAAGGGCTAAGAACGCACCAGTATTTACTGTTCGGCATTGTAGACGTCATCAAATGTCGTCTTCTTGTCATTTACTATTACTACTGTTAAACTGAACCTCTTTTATTCTTTTAAGCTTTGGATGCTCATGTAAACTTTACGGTATATTAGACTCGATACAATGGAATGGAAGGCAGGTTGTTGGAGCATATTCTTAGTACTTCATAGAGTAAAGTTGTTCTAGGGTTTTGCTTCTTCGTTCCTCACGTATTCTCCTCAAAACTTCCCCAAATCCATTATCAGATTTCACAAATCCTGACAGTGGGCAGCGGGTTGGGCAAGCGGAGGCACCGTAGAAGCGGAGGTCGGGTCTGAGGGAACGGAAACCTCACGAGATCCAGACCTCTAGGAAGCCGTGGATGAGGAACCCCGGCGGCGCGGCTGCGAAACCCTTCCTGGTGACGTGGAAGGGAGACGCCATTGTTGGCTTTATTTCCAAGAGGACCTTGCCACAAACTATCTCCAACTCACGTTAATTTATCCTCAATCTGAACCACGCAATGCAGATCGAACGGTCCATGATCGCGAATAACATCCGCGATCCAAACTTGGGAGGTGTAAAAGGAAAATAGCGTATATAGAGAGGGTCCTTCGGAAAACATTGCCTCCAATGCACACGATTTCCTCCTCGATCCGCACAGCATTGATCGAACGGCCCGTGATTCGCGATCCAAACATAGAGGGTGTAAACGGAAAACGCAGTATGTTGTGAGGGTCCTTTGGGAAAAAGCTCCTCCACTACGTATCTGAGCCGCACAGCTATGATCCAACGGATCACGGAGGCCGGGAGTGGGTGGAGCCGTCGGACTCGCCGTCGCAGCCGCTCCAGCACGCTGCGCCGCGCCTCCCACCGACCTCGTCGCCAGGTGCGCCGCCTCCTCTCCGCCGTCGCTTGAGTCGTGGTACGCAGACGATATCCTGGATATATATGTATGTAGGCCTCGCCCGGTTGCCGACTTGCATTCATGGGATCGATTCTTGGTTTCATGGATACTTGAGAGGAGGAGATCGGTCATCAGTACAGTTTTGGTCAGAAACGAACTGCCGTGAAGACAAATGCAACCTTCTTACTCTTGATGTTCTTGTTTGGCTCCATGCCATTGTTAGAACCTGGAAATTCAGAGGCTGGTTTCTCCATCACAATCAGATAAGCACCCAAAAATTAGGCAGCAAAAGTTTGTGCAGTTTCCTTCCAGTGTGACAATATGTTTCCTCAGGTGTTAAGTGCAGCGTGGCTCAGATATCCCCAGCCCACTCGGCAAACCAGAGCGAGTTGGTGAGTATAGTGATGACCCTGCGAGATGCAACAATGAGTTACTACTTACTACTACCATAAACACACCGACACCATCTTTAAGTCGACTTTTAGCTGAAACTTTAAGTGCAAAGTGGTGAGGCAAGAACTTACTATATCTTGATTCCGTAACACGAGAGCTCCTGATGCCTCCCAAGCCTATTGTAGTCCATAGCAAGCCACTGGAGTAGCTTCCGTGAACTGTTCATCTCTCAACTTGTAGCATTCCTGCTCCTCCATCTTCTCTTTTATGGGCCAAGAGAGATCAGACGAGGATGTACTGTTTGTTCTCATGCCATTATTCTGCATGTGCTGTCCATTTCATTGTGCATGTACCATTGAATGGACGTGTATATCGCCATTCAATCGAGGCTGTAAAGGTTTAATCAATTGTTCAGTTCAGTTTGAAGTTCAGACGAGGAAGTAGATGGTCCTGCCTCATGTTACCATTAGAGCCGTCTAATCGAGCCACGGAAACCTGATATCAAGTCAGGCGACATTTCTGAATCTCTCTCCAGAAATTAGGCAACCAGATTGTCATTACGTTATATACAAATGGGACCTCATCTGGTCTAGTTTTGCAGAAACCTCTCATTCCGATATGCAAACTGGAGATGCACAGCACGTACATCAGGCAAACAGTAGTTTCATTTTTTTTTACGTGAAAAAGGTAGAGACCATTATTTTGAAATGGTTGTGAAAGGATATTACAATGCCTACGGCGTCAGATCTTGAACAAGTTTCATTTGGAATCGATACAAGTTCATCAACCTTTTAAGTTGGCAATCGAAAAACCTTAGGGGTCTCTCTAGTACTCCTTAGAAATCAGGAAGAAACATAGGAATTGAATGACATGCCCAATTAAATCCATATTCCAAAGTATAAAAATTTTCATGAAGGGGTGTTTGTATGATAAGTGAAGATATATATAAAGAGCGAGCCTCAGAATTATTTGGAGAAAGAGAGTTCGTTCCAGCAGTTTACTTTGAACATGTCAACTCCACTCCAATTCGTTAAACATTGGACTTGTTTATTTTACATATCTTTTATAATATCGAATCTTAGTTGTACTACGACTTCACTGGAAACACCGTCTAGCATTTACGCATTAGCTCTGCAGCAACCGCAATGAAAAACTGAGAGAGGCTAAAAGATGCAACAAATAGTTACTACAAGAGTAACATGCCATTTCTGTCGATGTTTTTCCACTTAAACTCGAGGAGGCCAAATGGCGAGGAAAGAACGTCTTGATTGCAAACCTGGTAACACGAACACACCCGATGCACTTATTCCATGCAACTTGAATCTATTAGCCAATTTGGTGACAATCTGTACATCTCTCAAGTAATTTCAGTGCCAAATTTCAATCCCCTTTTTTGAAGTCCAGTATTTATATTGCTTTTTGCACTCTTGGTGTTGATGATTTGATGTATCCTCTCCAATGGCTTCAACGGATCCATCATCATCAGATGAGCATCGAAAATAATTAGGCGACATAATTGTCATCACCTTATGTACAAGCTAGTAGGATGGCCGCGTACTTGCGCGGTTAGATTTGTTTCAAAGTTTTGTACAAATGTTTGAGAATATATTTACGTATCTTATAGGCTATTTAGATTTTTAAGATATTCTAAACATTGAAAATGACAATAGAAGCATGAAGGAAATTACAACCCGATGAACGTAATTGAAGTATGCGTTTTGAAAAAAGAAAATAATTGAGCATAATAAGTTATTTGGGTTCTTAAAAATTAATCACTCTTCATCATACATAAATCATGTAGCTGCAAGTCCCTATTCGTGGTCTCATTTGACATCATTCGTGTTATCCTCGTTATAACTTGTATTTTTATTCAATTTTTTAGTAATTTTTTTATTTTTTTTTATCCATAGGAAGTAATAATAGAAACATGTGACCTTGAGAGTGAACTTGGTGACTTGTTTTATGTCTCCTCCGACATCATTCATATCATCCTCATTATAACTTTTATTTTTATTCAATATTTCAATTATTTTTTATTGGAGTTTGTGTACAAATGGAATTGCTACATTTATTTAATTTAATCCGAATTTTAGTTATTTAGGATTTTAATTTGGAATTAGTATGAAAATCAAATAGCAAATTTTCTTTTATATTTTATTCCAAATTTCAGTTCTTTTTTTTTGTAATTAAATATCTGAATCCAATTGCTATTTTTTCTTTAATTTTTATTCCGAATTAAATTTATTTAGGGATTTTACTTTGGAATTAGTATTGAAATCAAACTGCTAATTTTATTTTATTTTTATTCTGAATTTAAGTTATTTTTTGGTTGGTTTTGTATACAAAACTAATTGCCAATTATTTTTTATTTTTATTCCAAATTATAATTGTGGAATTTGTATCAAAATCAAATTGCTAATTATTATTTATTTTTATTCTAAATTATAATTATTTAGGATTTACATAGGAATTTGTGTGGAAATCAAATTCCTAATTTTGTTTTATTTTTATTTTGAATTTCAGTTTTATTGTACTTGATATGGATTCTTTTACTTAGGAATTAGTATAGAAAGCAAATTGATGATTTTATTTTATTTTTATTATGAATTTCAATTTTATTGTACTTGATATGAATTCTTTCTTTTAATCTAGACTGTTATAATCTAGACTCATCACAATCGACGGTGTAGATCTTTCTCTTTTTCACCGATTAATATGGGAATTTCTAATCCTCAAGAGCGAACGTGATAGTTTCTTTTGACTCTACTTTAATAAGATAATAAATTCACGATGCCACTTAGCCTTGCCATAGCCAAACCGCTAGCTTTACATCCAGCACTCACCATGACTTCTCTCTCTCTCAGCTCAGAGTGCTTGTTATCTCTGTTTTCTAGGCCAGAGGAGATTCTACATGTCCTGCTATGAAATGTACCATCTTCCTTGCCAAAACAGAAAGAAAGGAAGAAAAAAAGAAATGTACTATATATCTGGTTCCATGCATTCATTCAACATCTCAAGTGTAGTTCACTGTACACCTATAACCACTGCATGGCCGTGTATCTGCCCATTCAATGTTGAGACTGATAGTCTTCCATTTGGTAATTAACAAACCAATGCATGGACGTGTATATCTGTCCATTGGATGTTGAGCTTGCAGGTTTAACTTTTAAGTTGCTCAATTCATCAGTTAAATCCATCAAGCAGATAGTCGCGCCTTTCGGTAATTAGCAAACTAATGCATGTACTGAAAGTCCATCAACCTCACTGTCTCAGTAATTAACAACTTCATGCTTATTCTTTAGCGATCCTTCCCCAAAGCACAGTCCTACATTGGAACTCCAGTATGCTGTTTCTTGTACTCCTGGTGCTGATGACTTGATGGCCTCCTCTTCGTGTTTGAAGAAAAGGTTGATGGCCGTTGGCATATTATTTTACTCGGCTTTAATGGATCCATCACCATCAGATAAGCACCACCACCACATGTATACAGATGACACATCGTCAGGTCAAGAACTTTAACACCTGAAGCCCAATGTGCACCTACCAGTACCATCGTATATGAGAGACCATGTGGAGGTCGTCCCGTGTGTGTGATGAGTAATTGACATAGGTTTAGGAAGTCGAGTTTGGTTTGGGTGGTTTGGACCATGTCGTTGCGTGGTGCAACAGGCTCAGTCGGTTTGGTCAAACTTGGTCGTATGGGATTAGGATGCATATTCTTTGATTCGACAAGTTTGGATTTTGTCATGGTAAGTTGTTGGTATTTACGCTTTCATGTATCGGCGGTGCTATTTGATGTGTTTCTTATGCGTGTATTGCGGGACATCGGGTGGAGTCGTGGCGAGACACGGTGGACCGGACTAGGTGCAGTGTGTGAGGTCGAACAGTCGGGATGTGTCAAAGACGCGTGGACTCGAGGTGGTTGCGGCGTCGCGAGGCGAGGCGCGAAGCTTCCCGAAGGTGCGGGGAGGCGAAACGAATTTCGCAAGGCTGCACAAGCGGGAGCGGGCTCCGTTGGATTTAGCGGGCGTAACGGGTTGGAGACCCATTAGCCAAGGGCTATAAATAGGAGTGAGTGGCTGCTTGTATTGGTGGGCTTTGGGAGATAGTTAGGGTTTACTAGGGTCAAAAGAGGCTTTAGTGGTTGAGGGAGTTGGGACATTAGGGTTCCTAGAAAAAGAGCTCTCCTGTGGCGGCGCGTTTGGAGAGGGCTCCGGAGAGAAACCTGTACCGGCAGCAGTAGTTAATCGCCAGTCTTCTCTTGCTTCTGAAGTTTTTTTTTTATTTGCTTGATTGGCTCCCATCATTGATGTGTGTCGGAAGTCTTTTTCTTGATTTGTTTACTGCCAATCTTGTTCCTGTATGATTTGATGTTGCATCCAGATACCATCCTGTAGTTCATGGTTGGATGTGTGTAAGGCGTTATCTTTTATATCCAGCAGTTTGTTTGGAGATAATTTATTGCTTGTCTGCTCAGTATGCTGATGCGTTCCTTGCTGTGTGTTCTGATGAGACTGAAGATTTTTTTTTAAATTGCTAGTGATCGATCTTGTTATTAGTTTGTGCTGCCTTCCCAATCCGACTAAAGGTCTTGGTTTCCTGTTTGAGATTATAGTTTATTGCCTTGCCTTGCCTTGCCTTGACCAAAATCCGGAGTAGCCTGTTGAAACTGGAGGTCATTTGGCGGCAGCCGGAGTGCCCGCAAAATCTGATGCTTTTTACTGGATTCCATCGGTTTGTGAACCCAATGCATTGAAGTGAGTTTAGTTTTTTTTTATTACTAGTGCATACCATCAATGTTGTGACTAATGGATCGGCAATTTTTTATTGCTTGATGAAGTGACCGATGGATTTGTTTAGTAGCTTGGATTGCTATCCCTGTTGCGTCTGAATCTTTGTGCTGTCTGTGCGGTTCGCTGTTTAGACTTACTTTTTAGCTTGGACTGCCATCATTGTCTGGACTGAATCGTTGGGGTTAAAATGTTGTGCTGGTAGAGAAACCGAGCGCTGAGGTGCCTGTGGAGATTAGTGTCTTGTGTGGCTGCCTTTATTGATCTGACTGATTTCTGCTTGTTTAATTGCTGCTGGTTCTCTGGTGTTGGTTGGCTCGGAAGTTTTGGTTTATTGGCTTGAGCTCCTGGAAAAATCAGATCAATGCAGCGGCTTGTTTGCTGTGTCCGGCCGCACAAACTGGAGCCTGGCGGCGTCTTCTTGATTCCCCCGCAATATTGCTTTGTTCTTTTGATTCGAGTGGATCTGTGCTGCTGTTCCCTGTGGATGAGGAAATCGATGTTTTGCATGCAGATTAAACAGCGGTATTTTCAGTTGAATTTTTCTTGGTGGTCTCGATTTATGCTGAATTTTTCGATGTCACATGCGTTCAAGTTTCAGCAGAATTAACTCTCTGTGAATTACTTTGTTTTGCTTCTTCTTAAAAAAAAAATCAGTCACGTTTTCTCGGGCGATTTTTAAGAGAGCGACATTCACCCCCTCTGTCGCCATTTCGGTCCTACAATTGGTATCGAGCCGGTTAGCTCTTTTCAATAGATCTTAACCGGTCTCAAGAGCCGTGGCGATGGACAAGTACTCGACCAAGCGCTTTGTTTTTGATGGCATCGATTACCCTTCCGGAAGAGCCGAATGGAGACATACATCCGAGCCGGGGTATGCCATCTGGCGAAAGGTCAAGGTTCGATTATTTGTTCTGCCGATGAGAACATCAATGCCGGAACATGGTTGATGTTGAGGCGAATGCAAAGGCAAGGAACATCATCATCCGGGTTTGAGTCGTAGTGAGTTTGACCGCATATCTCACTGTCGTCCGCCTCGATATCTGGGTGACCCTCGGCGCATACCATGAGGGCACCACCCGGATCAAGACGATGCAGACGACAGACCGGGCTCAAACGAGAATACAACAAATTTGAGATGCTTGTCGGTGAGTCCCTAGATGAGTGCCGCGCGTTTTCACAAGATCTTGAGCAACCTCCGGCGGTCGGTCTCACATACCCGACTCGGACAACGCTCGTCGATGCTCACGGCACTTGATCTTCGTGTTTGGGAAATGAAAGTGACTACCATCAAGGACACCACGGACCTCTCGACCTTGACTCTTGATCTGGCTGTACTCGCGTCTCAAGACTCACGAGATTGACATTGCCTCTCGAAAGTCGAAGTCACGATCGATGGCCCTAGTCACCAATCCCGTTAAACCGGTTCTCTTGCGATTCGTTGTGTGGTTTCTCCTTGTCGCTCTCGTGGCGTGGCGATGATCGCTTAGAGCACTCGAGGATGAGCGGTAGCCCTCCTAGCTCGGAAGTTTTCTCATGCTTACAAGAGGAGGAGGGACGAAAGAGGGAGGACCTGTGATTTGCTTCGAGTGTGGTGGCCCCAACCACATTCGGCAACCGCCCCAAGCTTGAGAAGGGCAAGAACGACTACGGCGGTTCGGGCAAGAACGACTCTGGCGGTTCGGGCAAGAACGACTACATCGACAAGAACCGCAACAAGAAGCCTCCAACTCGGGCGCCCAACAAGAAGAAGTTCCGCAACCGGCAAAGCCAAGAAGCTCTTCCACCGCCTCCTCACTGCTGGCGACCTCGACCTCGGCGAGGTGGAAGGATGGAGCGACGATGACAGAGACGGGTGACCAAGAGCCCAAGGATGGCGGCGACGACTTCTCCCACATGTGCTTCATGGCCTCGAGGGCGAACTTCGTGACAATGGCTGTACTCCGACTTCGGACGAGGTAGATCCCACCTCGAACAGCTCAATCATGCTTTTCTTAAGCTAGGAGGTTTTCATGCTAAAGCTAAGGCTAGGTGTCTTTGAGTTAGAGAAGGAAATAGATAGACCGTCACTAGAGATTATTGCTCTTACATCCGCCTTCTAGTGATGATTGTGATACATGCTCGCTTTCTTTGGTTGATATGGAGAAGTTAAGGACCTCACATGATAGTGTGTCCTCCAAACTTGATAGTGTTAAGGTGGAGAATGTTAGTCGCTTCTTTGAGTTAGAGTTGAGTAGGATGGTCATTACCCTACTTATTCTTGATGAGACTACTTCTCCCACCTCATGTGAGGGTAAGGACATTCTTTGCTAGAGGATCTTATGCCATGCTCCTTGATCTGCCTTGAGTCTTGTGAAAATTGCAATAACTTGAAGATGAACTTAAAGCAGGCGGATCATAAAATTCTTTGAACTACAAGCTTCTTTACTTGAGCCGATTGTTTCATGCTTGAACTGTCCTAAGTTAATCTGCTTGAACTTGAGGTCGTGTCTCAAACAGCTTTCAAGATATGATTGATCATGAAAGGAAGTTTGCTCGGTTTGCTTCTAAGGACCTGTTAGCTCACCATGCATTAAGTGTAACAAACTAAAATCGACTTGATTGCTTTGGATGAGAAATGTGTGAAGCTAACTAAGGATCTTCTAGAGAAGCCACATTGTGCTTGCAATATGATTGTGGAGAAGGGGAGAAGCCCTGTGGTAAGGATGAGGCAGCTTAGCAACGTGAACCAACCGGCTAGCAAGAGGGATCGTCCCTTGAGTCGGTGTGCGTGCACAAGCCATTCTTCCCTCTCTGCCGTTCTTCTTTTGCTCCCTTACCTTCTGCTTGTCTCTTCTTTCCCTGCTCTTCTTGCACCTCTCTCTTTCGGAGTGTCGAGACCTTATGAACACTCTCGAGAGATTTGTAGGAGGCAAGAAGAAGCTCAATCTTATTCTAGACCAATCTAAGATCTGCAGATTTAATCGGGGTCTAGGATATGACTTCTTTGAGGACATGAGGAAGCATCCACTGCCGTGCTCGGACCCATAGCACCGTGTGTGATCGAGATCGAGCCAGGACCGAGAAAGTCCATTTCAAGTCGGCGGGCTATGTCCAGGGATTTCTGACAAGAAGGTAATTTCACATGTCGCTTCTACCTCTCGAAGGTGAAGTATCACCGCACCTTCGCCGAAGGATGGACACACAATCGTCGATGCTTGAGCGCCAAGATCGCGGCGTAGAGACCATGTTGAGTCTCTTAGGCGCATTCGGGGTCGGCCCCGGACTTTGAGTGCACCTAAGACCAACACGAGGTCTAGGCTTGTTTCTTCTGATGGGTTTGTGCAGCATCGAGGACTTGGTTTTTCCGAAGTTTTCTGGTTTTCGTCCTCATGCTGCTTTCAGTCGTGACTTCCGCCGTCCTGAGGGTAGATCTCGTTTTCCCCATCGTGATAGCTACTCATGGCGTGTTCAACATGTTGCGTGTGCTCGACTCGCTCGCAGAGCGATCGGACCCAAAGAAACGACCGAATCTACTCTTAGACCTTCGCTTTGAGTTACTGAGAGCGTAGGGTAGATAGAGGTCGATCGTGCTTGACTACTTCATCGCTTTCGGCGTGTTATTCAAGATTGGGTGCCAAAATCATTGTTGATTTATCGATCTTGAGACTTTACTCTGTTTGACTCGGGTTCGCCGGGTAGGGAAGGAGAAGGTTTGGCTTGTAGACTCGGTTGTTCTCGTCATATATGACCGGAGACTCCGTTGGTTCTCCTCCTAGCCCGCGCTCCGGTGATGAGACGATCACCTTCGAGACGCTTCGTCTGGCGCGTCATCGCCAAAGGTCTTGTCGCGTATTAATGCTTCGTTTATTCTTAAGGATGTTGCCTTGGTTAGTAAGTCTGCGGTACAATTTGCTTTCCGTTTCTCGGCTTCTGATGACGGTTTCGAGGTGAGCTTTAAGAAAACAATTGCAAAATTCTTGATTCTTGGTAGTCCGGTTTATGGATTTCTCGTTATGGGAGGATCTTTCGTCTTTGAGTTCTCTGAGTCTTCCGGCGATCCTCTCGGTGTTTAGTTGCTACGAGTCCCGCGATCTCTCTTTCGGCATAGGAGACTTGGTCATATTGGATTTGACCATTTGACCCGAAAGTTAGCGACCATGATCTCATTCGTGGTCCGCCAAACTCAAGATGGTCAAAGATCTTGTTTGCACTCCATGCTTAAGACAAGGCAAGATGGTTGCCGCTTCTCATCCTCCGGTCCACATTACTATGACCGATGCAGACACATTGCTCCACATGGACGCAGATTGGACCAAAATCTTGATCGGCGGGGAGGAAGTGGTATGTTCTTGTTGTGGTCGATGACTTCTCGAGGTACTCTTGGGTGTTTTTCTTAGCCTCGAAGGACGAGACATTTACACATTTCCGAGGTCTTTTTAGTAGGTCATCTGTTGAGCTCCGGGTGCCTTACGAGCGATCCATGATGACAATGGCACGGAGTTCAAGAATTCCTACTTTGAGAGTTTCTGCGGTGAGGCAGTGTAGAGCACCGCTCTCTTCTCCATCGTCCCTCGGCAAAATGGCGTTGTGGAGAGGAAGAACCGTACCTTAGTCGAGATGGCCGGGCGATGCTTGATGAGTACTCTACACCGAGGAAGTTTTGGGTGAGGCCATTGCGACCGCGTGCCATGTTTGAATCGAGTTTTCTTGGGCACTCTTGCACCGCACTTCTTATGAGTGAGATATGGGCGAAAGCCAGCGTCTCTCATTTTCGTGTGTTTGGTTGCAAGTGCTTTATTTTGAAGTCCGGGAACCTAGATAAGTTCGAGTCACGTTCTGTGGCGGTATCTTTCTAGGCTACTCGACTTCTTCATGAACTTATAGGGTGCAGGCTGCGAGTCTAGCGAATGGTAGAAACTCGCGAGGTGACTTTTGATGAGGCGGTCAGGGACTAGGCCAGATATCTCGAGTTCTTTAGAGCGGTCCGAGACTATCTTTGTGGATGATGAGGACGAGGAGGCGATGGTTGTTTACTCGATCCGGCTCCTTTTCCTCCCTTGAGATGCCTTCTTCCACGGCACCTCAAGGTGATCACCTGCCTTCCGTTCCTCTGGAGCTAGTGGCTCTGTCCCCGCCTCGTCTGCACACGAGGTAGAGGCCACTTCTTCTTCTCATCCAGGACCTCCCGACATATCCGGAAAAGGCATCCTTGAGAGAGATCATTGGAGATCTTTTTCGAGCGTGTTACCCGCTCAAAATCGCTTATCTCAATTCTGTCTCCATTCTGCTCTTCATTGCCTCTTTTGAGCCCAAAGATGTTTCTCATGCTTTATCGATGAGTCATGGGTCAATGCCATGCATGAGGAGCTAGAAAATTTCGAGAGGAACAAGGTCCGGTAAACTTGTAGAGCCCCCACGAGGCCACAATATCATTGGAACCAAGTGGGTGTTCAAGAACAAGCAGAGAGGATGGGGTAATCATCCCAAACAAGGCGAGATTGGTAGCTCGGGGGTTTTCCTGTGTTGAGGGTCTAGACTTTGAGGAGACCTTTGCCCTCAGAGCTCGACTTGAAGCCATTAGAATCTCGCTTGCCTTTGCGACTTCTAAGGGTTTCAAGCTTTACCAGATGGACGTGAAGAGTGCCTTCCTCAATGGCCTTATTGAGGAGGAAGTCTCGTCAAACTGACCTCCGAGTTTCGAGAACCCCAAATACCCTAACCATGTCTTCAAGCTTTCAAAAGCGCTGTATGGACTTAAGCAGGCTCCCAGAGCTTGGTATGAGAGGCTTAAGTCCTACTTGATAAGTCATGGTTTTGAGATGGGTAAAGTTGACAAGACCTTGTTCATCCGCCGGCATGGCACTGACCTTCTGCTCGTCCAGATCTATGTCGATGACATTATCTTTGGCGGCTCTTCCCATACTCTGGTTTCCCAGTTCTCGGATGTCATGAGCACCGAGTTTGAGATGAGTATGATGGGTGAGTTGACCTTCTTCCTTGGCTTCCAAATCAAGCAGACTCGGGAGGGTACATTTCTTCATCAAGGAAAGTACACTCGTGACCTCCTGAAGCGCTTCGATATGAGTGATGGTAAGCCTGTGTCGACTCCATGGCTTCTCTGACCTATCTTGACCCAGATGAGGATGGCGAGCCGCTTGATCAAAAGGAGTTTCGCGGATGATTGGCTCCTCTTGTACCTCAACGCCTCGAGACCGGACATACATTTTTACGTGTGTTTGTGCGCTCGTTTTGCTTCTCCTCGCGTTTCTCACGTCGGCGGTGAAGCGCATCTTCGGTACTGCGAGCTACCATTGACTATGGTATCGGTACTCTTCCTCATCTGTCTTTCCTTGAGAGCCTTCTCGGATGCGACTTTATTTGGTCAGAGGATAGATAGGAAGAGCACTTCCGACCGCCAATTTCTTGGCACTTCTCTTGTTTCTGGTCTTCGAGGAAGCGATGCGGTGTTACATATCCACCGCAGAGGTCGAGTACGCGTTCTTTGCGGCCGATTCTTTGTAGCCAAGTGCTCGGATGACTTCGACCCTACGGGACTTTGGGTTAGTTATCGGCGTTGTTCCACTCTTTTGTGATAACACTTCGATTAACATTGCCAAGAACCCAGTCAAAGATTCGGACCAAGCACATCGATATCCGCTTCCACTTCCTTAGAGACCATGTAGAGAAGGGCGATATAGTGCTCCGGTTGTGAGAGTGACCACCAGTTGGTGACATTTTCACCAAGCCATTGGATAGTTCGAGGTTTTCACTCTGCGGGGAGAGCTTGGGGTGGTTTGTCCTTATGGACCTGTAGTGAGGGAGCTTTGGGTTTCTTGCTTTACTATATTATTTATGCTCTTGCTCCTTCTTTGTTGCATTGCATTTTGGGTGCATTTGGGATTAGTCCTCCTAGCATAGATTAGAGTGCTTCTTTTGTCTAGTTGTTTAGATTTACTGCTCTTATCTTGTGATTCTAGGATCTTGCTTATTAGTCATTACTTATCTCACTAGGTTGAGCTCACTCACTTCTTGTAGGTTCTAGCGAGGTTGGGCCACCCTCGGGTAGGCAGGCGTGTTTGCTCCTAGGTGTGTTAAGTGGGCGCTTGATAGTCCTAGAGTCATATGGGGTAGATGAGAGTCGGTGTGAGCCATAGTATTCTCTATATCTTATCTATGCTTTAAGGATTTTTGTTTTATGTTTTCTTTGCCTTCTCGTTTTATTGCTTTGGTTCAGGGGGAGTTCATTTGGGAGCTTCTAGAGCTTAATCTTGACATAACTCAACTTGAATTAAAAGTTGCATCTCATGTTGAGGGGGAGCTGGATCTTCTGCATTTCTAGCATTCTGCATTGTAATATAACTACATTGAGCCTTGATTATTATCCTGCCATGACATGTTTACAATGCTTTACACCTTGCCATGACTTGTGCTTATTTGCTAGATTTATCATGACTTCATATGTGTAGCCTAGCTTTTGCCATGATAAATTAATTAAAATTGCTCAACTTAAACTAAAACTTGTCATGTTAGCACTCGAGATTAGTCTTTCTTGAGCTATCCTTTTATGATTCATGCCATGTCAAATAGGCTGAGTAGAGTGATGAATCTATATTGAGCCTTAGATTGAGCTGTTTTAGTCTCTTGATGATGCATGAGTTAGTCCAACTTGTTAAAAGGCAAAAGATCTCTTTTGTGCGAAAAACCGATCTCACCAATTCTCTCCTATGAGACGGCTTGTCATTGCACTTGGCATGAACTTAGGGAGTTTTGGGTGACCTAGACTATCTTCTTAAGCTTCTCGCTTGGAGTAGTCGCATAAGGCTTGAGACCTAGCACATGATAAAACAAAAATCAGTTGGAAACCACCATGAATTTCAAAAGAAAATATGTTTCATGTGTTCAATGTGCTTAAAGCCACAAAAAGTATCATGTACTTTAACCAATGTTTCTATCTTGAGCATAGCACTCTATTTGGTCTCAATTTAAGCTTCTTAGTTCCGCTTAGCTTATTGACATGGCTGCATCATCCTTGGATATCTCTAGCGAGACTTTGCTCATTGATGACTTGACTTGCTCACATAATGTACCTCATTTTCAGATTGTCATCTATGTGTTCTAGCTAGCTTATACATATCTTGTCATGATCTAGATAGACTTTTTATTAAGTTATGGCTTGGTGTATTACATTATGGTCATATTGGATAATTCTCATGGCTCTAACTGCTAAGAATAATCAAACTTCAGCCATTTCATCCATTAACATGTCATATTCTCTCTATTGCATCTTGATGCGTTTATTGCCAAAAGGGGGAGAATAGAGAAGAAAAAGTCTGTTGGGAACAGTTTAGAGCTTTGGAGATCAATTTGCTCTTTCAGTTGTTGCTCTAGTGTTCATACATCGACATGGTCATTTGTTTCACTCTTCTTCTTTGGACCATGTTGGTTTAATCAAACTCAAACTCAACTTTGCGCTTTTTGGAGTTTGTCAATATACTCATCAAGGGGGAGATTGAGAGACCATGTGGAGGTCGTCCCGTGTGTGTGATGAGTAATTGACATAGGTTTAGGAAGTCGAGTTTGGTTTGGGTGGTTTGGACCATGTCGTTGCGTGGTGCAACAGGCTCAGTCGGTTTGGTCAAACTTGGTCGTATGGGATTAGGATGCATATTCTTTGATTCGACAAGTTTGGATTTTGTCATGGTAAGTTGTTGGTATTTACGCTTTCATGTATCGGCGGTGCTATTTGATGTGTTTCTTATCTGTGTATTGCAGGACATCGGGTGGAGTCGTGGCGAGACACGGTGGACCGGACTAGGTGCAGGTGGCACTGAGGTCAGAACGGTCGGGATGTGTCAAAGACGACGTGGACTCGAGGTGGTTGCGAGCGCGGCGAGACGAGGAGCGCGAAGCTTCCTGAAGGTGCGGAGGAGGCGAAACGGAATTTCGCAAGGTCGCACAAGCGGAGCGGCTCCGTTGGATTTAGCGGGCGTAACGGGTTGGAGACCCATTAGCCAAGGGCTATAAATAGGAGTGAGTGGCTGCTTGTATTGGTGGGCTTTGGGAGATAGTTAGGGTTTACTAGGGTCAAAAGAGGCTTTAGTGGTTGAGGGAGTTGGGACATTAGGGTTCCTAGAAAAAGAGCTCTCCTGTGGCGGCGCGTTTGGAGAGGGCTCCGGAGAGAAACCTGTACCGGCAGCAGTAGTTAATCGCCAGTCTTCTCTTGCTTCTGAAGTTTTTTTTTTTTATTTGCTTGATTGGCTCCCATCATTGATGTGTGTCGGAAGTCTTTTTCTTGATTTGTTTACTGCCAATCTTGTTCCTGTATGATTTGATGTTGCATCCAGATACCATCCTGTAGTTCATGGTTGGATGTGTGTAAGGCGTTATCTTTTATATCCAGCAGTTTGTTTGGAGATAATTTATTGCTTGTCTGCTCAGTATGCTGATGCGTTCCTTGCTGTGTGTTCTGATGAGACTGAAGATATTTTTTTTTAAATTGCTAGTGATCGATCTTGTTATTAGTTTGTGCTGCCTTCCCAATCCGACTAAAGGTCTTGGTTTCCTGTTTGAGATTATAGTTTATTGCCTTGCCTTGCCTTGCCTTGACCAAAATCCGGAGTAGCCTGTTGAAACTGGAGGTCATTTGGCGGCAGCCGGAGTGCCCGCAAAATCTGATGCTTTTTACTGGATTCCATCGGTTTGTGAACCCAATGCATTGAAGTGAGTTTAGTTTTTTTTTTATTACTAGTGCATACCATCAATGTTGTGACTAATGGATCGGCAATTTTTTATTGCTTGATGAAGTGACCGATGGATTTGTTTAGTAGCTTGGATTGCTATCCCTGTTGCGTCTGAATCTTTGTGCTGTCTGTGCGGTTCGCTGTTTAGACTTACTTTTTAGCTTGGACTGCCATCATTGTCTGGACTGAATCGTTGGGGTTAAAATGTTGTGCTGGTAGAGAAACCGAGCGCTGAGGTGCCTGTGGAGATTAGTGTCTTGTGTGGCTGCCTTTATTGATCTGACTGATTTCTGCTTGTTTAATTGCTGCTGGTTCTCTGGTGTTGGTTGGCTCGGAAGTTTTGGTTTATTGGCTTGAGCTCCTGGAAAAATCAGATCAATGCAGCGGCTTGTTTGCTGTGTCCGGCCGCACAAACTGGAGCCTGGCGGCGTCTTCTTGATTCCCCCGCAATATTGCTTTGTTCTTTTGATTCGAGTGGATCTGTGCTGCTGTTCCCTGTGGATGAGGAAATCGATGTTTTGCATGCAGATTAAACAGCGGTATTTTCAGTTGAATTTTTTACTGGCTGGTCTCTGATTTATGCTGAATTTTTCAGTGTCACATGCGTTCCAAGTTTCAGCAGAATTAACTCTCTGTGAATTACTTTGTTTTGCTTCTTCTTAAAAAAAAAAAATCAGTGTACGTTTTCTCGGGGGCGATTTTTAAGAGAGCGACATTCACCCCCCCTCTGTCGCCATTTCGGTCCTACAGTATACACGTCCAAAATAATGTTCTACATGATTTGATGCAATTATTTAACAGCTAAAGCCCAATGTGCACCTACCAATACCATTGTATGGATGTGTGTATCAATCCATTCAATGTGGAACAGAACTAGACCTCATGTTTACTCAGCTGTTCAGTTCAGTTGAAGGTTTAGACCAAGAAGTAGATGGCCATGGCCACCATGCCTTTATTATCTTCAGAGCCGTCTGACCGAGCCTCGGAAAGCTGATATCAAATTATGTGACACCCATGAACTTGCCTCAAGAAGTTAGGCAGCCCAATTGCCATCATGTCATGTAACAATGGCACCTTACGAGGAGGACATGTCAGGGCTCTGATTTTGAAGAAAGAGTCCGGATTCAGACCTGCCAAACTAAAGTCTTTTTACTCTCATTCAGAGCACCACGCTAAGCTATGTGTAATCTTTTATGTACCTTCATCTGATAGCAATCCGTTATTGGAAGCAGAGAGCTTGTAAGTAGCTTGTAAGAGCTTCCAAATTGAGCAGCTTCTCAACCTGATATAAATCTTCAGAGGGAAGAACTGGCTGTAGCAACTTTCAAGTGCACCGACAGGGATTCATTCTTGAAATCGGCCGGTTACCGTTACCAGCAGTAACTGGATTTACCGGTGGTAACCGGGAACGAAAAAAACGGCGATTCATCGTTACAAGAAGAATCGGATTTACTGTGGTAACCGTGAATGTAAAAATCGACCGATTACCGTTACAAAGATGGCGGATTTACCAGTGGTAACCGAGAACAGAAAAACTGGCTGGTTTTTTCGGGTTTTGCAAATTCAAATTCCAATTTTCGAATTTTGACTGATTTTTAAGCAAATTCAAGTGAAATTCGTCCGGATTTTTCCGGAAAATCCGGTAACCGGTCGGCTTTTTTTTCCGGCCCGTGACCGGGATTTGGTCCGGTACCGACTTTTAGATCATTGCTCTTGACTAATCAGCTGCACAAGAAACTCGTAAACAAGTTTCCACACGAAACGCGTGAGCAATGCATCAGCTCCATCATGTGTGCTACCAAATAAATGTCCACTTGCTGACTTGCAGATGGAGATGTTCCTGCATGCCAAGTTGAGAATCTGTTGTCGGGACATTGTGTAAGCACGAGTGAGAGACAACTCCGCGGATCCAAAATGAAATCGATCAGATATTACTATACATGTCATCATATGTATATGAAGTGAATTGATATAAACTATGGATTACGTACCTCTACGTATATAGATTTTGATAAGAAAAAACAATATTGAACCAAGTGTCCTATACACCTAAAGCTTCACTTGGATCTGCCTACAGGAGACGGAGAACATCTCAGAGGATTACAGAATGAGCAGAATCAAAACCACCACGAACACCTGGCCGATGAACGGGAAGCCAAGAGCCGAACATCACGTCAGTTTCGCCTCTATCTGAACCGCCCAAGGTTGATCGAACGGCCCATGATCGCGAGTAACAACCGCGATCCAGACCTTGGAGGTGTAAAAGGACAATACCAAACATAGAGAGGGTACTTTCGAACAAAGTGCCTCGAATATAGAGAGGGCCGAGCCAGACGCGCCGCCCACTGACCTCGTCGCCGGGTGCGCCGCCTCCTCTCCGCCATAGCTGGTGCATCCCGCCGTCGTTTGAGCCGTGGTCGGCGACAACGCACGCAGATATATGTATGTGCGCCTCGCCTGGTTGCCGACTTGCATTCATGGGATCGATTCTTGTTTAAGGATACTTGAGAGGAGGACAAGATCAGTGCAGTATTGCTCCTTCCAATCTATAGCCTTACCATCATTCTTTCTCTTGATGTTCTTGTTTGGCTCTTCACCATTGTTAGAGCCTGAAATCCAGAAGCTTGTTTCTCTTGTGTGCTACACTGCCAGTAATACATTAATCCCACTAAACACTGCGCTATCTAATTCCACGCAATTATTCAGTACAGTCCCGATGGGCAAGTCGACCACTAGCTAGGCCTCCGTCCGACCAAAAGCCCTGCCATCCACACCCCGCCGCTAGCCGCCAGGGGCGCCTACCGGCGGCCACACAAGTACATCGGTCTCCCACGCAGAAAATACTTTTCTCTTGAGGAGGAATGGAGGGGGAAGGGGGAGAGAGAACTCATGGAAGTGATAGCTCCCGCAGAATTACGATGGACCCAGATCAAAGGAAATCCCAATGTGCTCAAACATGCTTGTCAGGTATTCATTTAACATCCTAGGCTAAAATCCGCTTAATGTCTAGCCCACCATGTGTATCCGTCCATTCAATGGGGAGCCGTAGAGACCTCATGTTTACTAGTCCAGTTCAAGGTTCCGACTTGAAACTGGGAAACTGTGACAACACCAACCACTGCATGTCACAGCAGCACAGATGTAACATAAGCGGTTCTTACGGCAACAGAAAACCTTAGGCCTCTTCGGTAATAAGGAAACAAAGTACTTAATAATATAGAAACCCCCAGGGCAGCTACTGATTTTCGTATTTCAGAATACAGGAACGATTCAAGGTGTTTGGAATCTGGATGATTAAAGAAAAGTATGGGAAATTTCAAAATTATTTGGAGGAAGAGTGTGTATTTTTTGCATCTTTCCTGCTGCTCACATATGGGTGCATGTGCAGGTTAGCTCGACTCATCAGACGGACCAAACTCAGCTCCAAGCTGCAAAACGGAGAGCATGAAGGTCCTGCAAGACGCAACAATTAGTTACTGAATACACTATAAATGTATAACTCATCCACCATGTTTAACTCGGCTTGTCTCTGTTTTTCTTTAGTAAAAGTTGTTTAACTCGGCTTTCAGCTGAAACTTTCGAAGGCAAAAATGACGAGGCAGTATCTTACTTCACCACTACCATGTAACCCGAGAGCTCCTGATGCCTCCCATGCCTACCATAGCACGCCACTAGATTGACCTGCATGAACTGTTCATCTCTCTTTCCATAAAAAAGAAGAAGTTTATCTTTCTCAGCTTGTAGCACTTGCGCATTGTGCTCCTTCATCTGCTCTTTTTATGAAGCAGAAAAGAGAACGAATGTACTGTCTGATTCCATTCAGCTATTCAAGACCTGCAGTCGAGTTCAATGTGCACCCACCACTAAAATGGTTAAACTGTTCAACTCACCAGTTCAATGTCCATGCCTTTAGGTACCTTTGAAGCCACGGATCAAGCCACGTGAAGCTAAGATCAAACCGGGTGACGATTACATCTTTTGGGCAATTCATTGCCAAATTTTAACCCCGTCCTAGAGTTTGAGCGACTTCTACTTTCAATCAAATGGCAGATCAAGTACCGAAATACATCCTATGTATTTAAAATAAGCCAATGCAATGCATAGCAATTAGCAAGTTATTCAACATCATCCAACTAGAAAGTAGAAACTGTTATAAATAGCAACTTGTATTTCCAGGGGGCTAAAAGGCCAGTATATATACACAAAGTACAGGTGGTGAATATGCAAATAACTCCTCATAACAATGGGGAATAACACACTATACATATATCTCTAACCCCCCCCCCCCCGAAACTCATGGTGGATCAACAACACTGAGTTTGAAGAGGTAGAAGCCATACTGTGCTTGAGTCTGGGCCTTCGTGAAGAAATCCGCTATCTGAAACTCTGAAGGCACATACTAAAGAGTAATCATCTAATCATGCACACAAGACCTCATGAAGGAAGCATCAACACCAATATGCTTGGTGAGCTCATGCTTCACATGATCACGGGCAATACTGATAGCACTTGTACTGTCTGACAAAAGAGGAGTCGGTATAGTGACAGAAACACCAAAATCCTCAAGTAACCACCGTAGCCAAGTAATCTCTGCTGTCAAGAGAGCCATAGCTCGCAACTCGACCTCTGCTGCTCGAGCAGGACAACTGCTGCATTTCTTCTTCTTCCAGGCAATGAGAGAACCACCAAGAAAAACACAGTAAGCAGAGATAGACCGACGATCAAAAGGATCGCTAGCCCAAGTAGCATCCGAATAAGCCTGAAGCTGTAATGAGCTGAAGCGTGGAAAGAAGAGACGGCGAGAGATAGTCCCACGAAGGTATCGCAGAACTCGAAGAAGGTGGTTGTAGTGGACCTGAGTGGGAGCAGAAACGAACTGACTTGGAATGTGAACTGGATAAGTGATATCCGGACGAGTAACAGCAAGATAGACAAGACTCCCAACAACATGACGATAGCGAGTCGGATCAGAAAGAGGCTCGCCATTAGAGAGTCGGAGGTGACCATTGAGCTCCATGGGAGTCTCAACAATACGCTGATCAGTGAGAGAGGCGCGATCAAGAAGATCCTGAATATACTTCTCTTGGGACATAAAGAAACCATCTAGAGTGGAAGTAACCTCAATCCCAAGGAAGTAACAAAGAGGACCAAGATCTGACATAAGGAACTGCTCACTAAGACGAGCCTTGACAAAGTCAATGTACTCAGAATCATCTCCGGTAATGATCATATCATCAACATACAGAAGAAGAAGAGTCCGACCACGAGACGAAGTGTGGACAAACAGCGTAGGATCATGATCACTAGCTGAAAAGCCAACAGCAGTGACCACAGAGGAGAAGCGCTCAAACCAAGCACGAGGGGCTTGCTTAAGGCCATAGAGAGAGTGACGAAGGCGACAGACCATGCCCTCAGGAACAGAATACTGTAACACCCTGATTTTCCAAGTCCTTTTTAAATTTGTAAAATAAAATAAAACTATTTTGTTTAGATGAGAATTCGTAGTTGGTTCGTTGGAGAGGTTTAAGTTTCATGTTGTCACCTCTTCTGTATGTTGGCCAGCTCTCCCCTCAGTCTCTCTTTTGTGTTATGTTCGGTTTAGACCTTCTCTGTGGCCTGGACCTCCCCCAGCGGTTCTTGATGTTAGACCTCCCCTGGGGGCTCAGACCTTTCTCCCTTGGACGTATCAATATGTCCAAACCCCCCCCCCCTTCTCTTTGAATTTGATCTCTTTGGATCTCTTTGTTGGTTCGAATCTCTTTGGTTCAGACCTCCTCCGTAGGTCTAGACCTCCTCTTGGTTAAGGCGTGCCTATATGTTTAGGCCTCCCTTCGACTTCGGGTCCTTTGGACCTCCCCATCCATTGGACCTCCTTGCTTAACCTAGGAACTCCTGACCTCCAAAGATCTCCTCCCGAACCTCTAGGACCTCCCATTGTGGAGATCCTAGCGATTAGGACCTCCCTTGTCGACTCAGCTTCTTTAGACCTCCTCTCAAGACCTCCTTGAGCCCGTGGAACCTCCTTTCGTGAGAGCCTAGCGATAGGACCTCCCGTTGGTGAGATCCTACCAACAGGACCTCCTTTTGCAAGGATCCTCGGCCAGACCTCCTTGATGGGATCTTAGTTGTCGAACCTCTAAGTCACGTGGACCTCCTCCATGTGTCTTTGGACCTGCCCATGTGCGGATCTCCTCTGTGTATCGGGACCTCTTAGCCTCCAGACCTCCTCTTTGTGGATCTGGATGTAATTCTTGGAATGGATTGGTTAGCCAAGAATAAAGTGCAGATAGATTGTGCTACCCAGTCCATATCACTTATTAGTGACTAGGGAGTACAAGTGGAATATAAGTCCAAGACCTCCCCTAGAGCAAAACCCATTCTGACCAGTGTCAAAGAAGTGAAGATAGAAGACCTCCCAGTGGTCAGTGAGTACTTAGATGTGTTCCCTGAAGAGCTACCTGGTATGCCACCAGATAGGGATATATCATTCCTAATTGACTTAGTCTCTGGGACTACACCCATATCAAAAAGGCCATATAGGATGCCTGTGAATGAACTGGTTGAGTTAAAGAAGCAGGTCAAGGAACTGAAAAACAAAGGATTTATTAGACCAAGTTCTTCACCATGGGGAGCACCTGTGCTATTTGTCAAAAAGAAAGACAATAGCCTGAGGATGTGTGTGGACTATAGATCACTCAATGAGGTCACCATTAAAAACAAGGAATTACATCCAGACCTTGAGATTGCAAGACTATTAATTCTGCATGGAAAGGTACTCCAGAAATCTCTAAGGTGAGATCTGGGCAGAGGGTATTAGTCCTCATATCCATTCCCGGAGCATGAATTATCATAGGGTTAACTAGAGGACTATAGATAACCCATACTTCCCCACAAACTCGCTTGAAACAAAAGAATGGGAAGCTCAGAGTCAAATAAAACCAATCTTTGGTATAGAATTGACAAGGAACATACCCAGTACAACATCAGGTGCTGCTTGAGCTTCTTGGTAGTGACATGAGTGACCCGGCCCTTTGTGAGATGCGACTTTGGCTTCACACTTGAGGCGCTACCCTGGACTGAGACACCTTGACCAGATCGAGCTGGGGCAGGTGCTTGCTGCTTCTTTGGGCACCTACTAGCATAGTGCCCAATCTCGTTACAAAAAAAACAAGTCACTCCAGCAGTAGAGGTCGTGGAGGACTTCTTTTGAAACTGACTTCCAGAGGAGGTCTTGTGATGGCTTGACTTGCTCGAGCTTGCCTTCTGCTATTTGGAGGTCTTTGAGGAAGAGGTCCGAGAGACCTTATGCTGGGAGGACTGAGGTTGGGGGGTCTTAGACTTAGGAAAACCTCCAGAGCCAAACCTCTGTGCCGACTTCTTTCTTTTTCGGCCTTCCATCTGTTGGAGCTTACTTTCCTGCCGAATGGCCTTACTTACAAGTTGATGAAAATCAGAATGCTCTTGAGAAACAAGGTGGACTGAAATTTCATCATTAAGCCCTTCCAAAAAGTGCTCTTGCTTACTTTCATCCGTGGCAACATCTCCTGGAGCATATCTTGCCAATTGATTAAACTTATGCAAATACTCATTCACAAAGACGGTTGCCTTGCTTTAAGGTCTTGGAATTTCATCCTTTTAAAGACATCACACCGAGGGAATATGGGCACGACGAAAAGCTCGCATAAACTCATCCCATGTGATGGCACAGGCATCGAAGATGAGATTGACTAAAGTTATCCCACCACTCGAGATCTTTGGTCCACTAAGTTTGGTGAGAAGCAAAAGAACTCTCGCATGATCATGCATTGCACCATGTCCAATTTCACCCCACCGTCTGAGCCAATCATCGCCTTCTATTGGCTCAGTCTTTGCTGAAAATGTTGGAGGGCGACCTCATAAACTCTGCAATGCTGGACCTTGGAGGAGGTGGAACTTGAGCTTGAGGCTGGGCTACTGCTGCGGCTTGCAAAGACTGAGTGTTGGCAATGGATTGAGACAGCAAGCTTATAAGCTGAGCTTGATTGGCCATTATTTGGGCCCAACTAAGACCATCAACTAGAGGAGGTGGCAGCTGTGAGGTTGGGTCCGGCTGCACGCCCTCGACACCTCTATTTTGGTTACTCCACCGAGCTGGGTTCTCGGATTCTCCTTCAGCTTGCCTATTCTGGTTGTTTGAACTTCCACTACCATTTCTGGTGGTCACCATTTTGCTAGACTCCAGAGTTTGAGAAAAGAAAAGAAAAAGGCTAAGGAAGACTAACCAAAACAACCCACTCAACAAGGAGATCCAATGCAAAGAAAACAGCAGAAAGAACTTCAAAAACTGTTATAAATAACCATCGTTCTACTCGTGTCTTACCACTTTGAGGGAGTCTTTAAGCACCAAGCCTAACCCGAAAGACCTCTAGTAGAATTTTTCAAAGGTAAGGAGGTCTATTTGGTATTGCAAATCAATGTAAAGAAAGAGACCAGATAAGATCTGAATTAGGGTACGGATGAGTACCATTAAGGAGGTAAGAGTAGAGAGATGACCCAGATAAGAAAGAACATTTTATTCTTCTTGTTTATACAAAATAAGCTTTGAAGTTCTATGGCCAGTCTATTAGGTTGCGACCTGCAGTCAAATGGTTCTGATACCACTCTTGGTGATCTTAACCGTCCAGACCTCCCTTCTTTGGCAGGTCAAAGCATTAGGACCTCCCATTGGAGATCCTAACCGTTCAGACCTCCTGTCTGAAATTGATCCTTCGGCCCTAGACCTCCCTTGCGGGCGAGGTTCTCCTCTTACCTTACGGACCTCCCCGTTTGCACTGAATCTTGGCCGTTGGACCTCCTCTTTGGAGATCCAACTGTCAGGACCTCCCCTTTTGACCCAACTGTTTCTAGATCTGACTGGTCCCGCCTGCCAGGCTGACCCATTCTTATGTTTCCCCGCCACACCAGTACCATGGGCATTTAATGCATGTCTTGTTGCATTAAATGCGGCTTTGAAAATGGATGCTTCCATTGTATGGGGTCATTCTGGGGCACTATTGGTGTCCTTTCAAGTCTCCTCCCGTAACAGTACACTATGTCCTTTATTATTTTTCTTTGACATTCCCGTACCTTTTGCCTATTTTTCATACTCACCAAATCATGTACGCATTGAGTGGTTTTTTCACTTCCTTTGACTATAACTAGTCCCGGGAGCCCTCCATTGCCACCTTTTTCACACACTCAACATTATTGCTCACACCCAGTGGCTTCCTGGAGAGCTTTGTTGCCAAGAACATCGCCAGCAGCTTCTCTTCATCGTATTAACACCATTGGAGGCTCGGCAGGAGCTTGGGCGTTGACCTCAACCGCTCAGATTGCCTTCGACCTCCCCTTCACCCGTCACCTCCTTCTTATTGCTGGTAAGTTTCCTTGTATATTGCGCTGTTCTTGTTCTTGTCACCACCATAAGAGGTTATGTCCATTTCAAGACCTCTTCCTTTGGATTCTCTTTGGAATTCTATGATTTTGTGTGAAGATCACCTCTCTGGATCCTGCGCACTCATTATCCTCTTGGTCTATTGCTAGAGCCACCCCTCTGGTCTTCTGTGAGGACCTTCCCCATTCGACCTCTCCCCAGTAAGTTGGGACCTCTCCCAAAGAACCTATTTTGATTATAAGTTGCTTCTGTTGGTTGAGTTTTGGAGTTTCTTTTAAAAGTTCTTTTGGCTCTTTATTTGGAATGTGGTTTGAGTTGTCTTCTTTTCTCTCGTATAGAACGTGAAGGCACTGAGGAGCGTGAGAGCACTGAAGAAGAAGACTCTCAAGAGAGTGAGCAAGGCAAGTCATGCTCTTGATCATATTGCACCCAGTATTTCAATCTACTTATGTTCAATTTCAAAGTATAATGCATGCTTACTTCTACCAAGTTATTTCAATGCCTGTCTTTAAACACATAGCTATGCCTACTTCCTTTGTATGGCCACTGTTGACATTGAACCCAATCTGTTGTCACCTTAGACAAAAACCTGGGAGATACATTAGTGTGAACCAGGAACTATTGAAAAACCGAATGCTTAGACTTGCTTAGACCAAAAGTACTTGCTTTGGGAAATCTTTACCTTCATGACAAAATACTGTTTAAAATGTTTTAACCATAGCATTGGGATGTCATGGGAGTGTGAAAATATTGCTGGGGAAGCAAAGAAAATGAAAATTGATTTAGGCTTGGGCGAATCGGTTGCTTGGTTGGTGCAAGGTTTATGCACGAACTCTA
This sequence comes from Phyllostachys edulis, assembly GCA_036346405.1. NCBI lineage: Eukaryota > Viridiplantae > Streptophyta > Magnoliopsida > Poales > Poaceae > Phyllostachys > Phyllostachys edulis. The sequence goes on along the minus strand of CM070568.1, from coordinate 38,527,925 downwards.
TCCTGGATAAGGTGAGGTCCAAGGGTTTGTGATTGTCGCCCAAGTCAGTTGAGGATCGGTCTTTGAGCCGCCAATGCTAGGCCTATGATGGGCTATGCCAAAACCGTGCAACCACATGTCTCCAGTATGGGGTGTGGGACCTAGCTAAGTAAATTGCAGAACTTCCACATGATTGATCCGAGTTGGAGGAGGGAGGTCTTCTATGGCCGGTGGTCTTTTATGACCTATGTTCCCACTGGTGCAAGAGGGGGCCCAGATCCTGCGGAGTTGAATCCAAAGGAGACGAAACCTTAGCAAGGAGAGGCTGTGGTGGGACAATGCATTTCAAAGGCTTTGTCATGAACTCTAGACCTTTTACCTTTGGTAGTGAGAGGTGGCATCGACGGATGCCGGATAAACTAGAGGGATCATGTCATGTGGGTAAAGTGCACATCCTCGATCGAGTGTAAATCTATTCGAATAGCCGTGTCCACGGTCATGGACATGCTGGCAGCGGCCACTCAGAGTTAGATATTGATTTGGGTTTCTAAAAGTGTTTAACAACTGTTTTGGGATTTCTATCCCATGGGTTTTGGGTAGGGAGCCTTGTGACAGGAGGGTATCCTTCACCAACTTGTTGATGAATGCTATCCAACTGAGAATCAAGTTTTGTAAATGAATTTTATCTATTAAAAACCTGCCTTGGAACTTAGTAATTGTAATTGAAAGAAATTTGGCTTTATGCAAAGCAACCATAGTATGCCTTCATTGTATATCCATGTATGCATGTCATTTTGTTACCCCACGGTGTGACTTGCGAGCACAAGTGGTAGTGCTCACTCTTGCTCAATGCAAAATCTTATCGAGAGAAGACAACAATGAGAAGAGGAGGACCAGATTTAGTAGGTTGTGCCCTCCAGCCATTTTGCCTATGGTATAGTGGATGGACCTCTGTCTTTGTTCTTTTGTAAGCTTGCTTTTGGCCCAAGGCCACCCCTTTTGTAAGCAACTCCTTTGTTATGTTGTAAATAAAGTTTATGTCGTGGATGTTACCATTCTTGTTTGCTGTGAAGAGCTAGCTTAAGATCCTTGGGACTAGCTTAGTTCACACTGGGAGTCGTGGGGTGATCTCTCAGGCCCCACGACCTCCTCAGGTCAGGTCCTTTGACCTCTCTGGCGGGCCGTGGCAATAGGGACCTCCCCAGTGATTCCCCCTCCCCTCGGTGGTACCCTCGAGTGGTCCTGCGGGAGACTCGATTGGTACCCTAGGGGCAGATCCTACCCGAGCCTCGGGAGGTGCTACCGGACCTCCTGGGAGGTCCTAAGGGACGTCCTAGGAGATCCTGGGAGGACCTCTCGGGTGCCCTAGGGTTGGGTCGCCACAGACCTGACCTGAGGAGGTCGTGGCAATAGGGACCTCCCCAGTGATTCCCCCTCCCCTCGGTGGTACCCTCGAGTGGTCCTACGGGAGACTCGATTGGTACCCTGGGGGCAGATCCTACCCGAGCCGAGGGAGGTGCTACCGGACCTCCTGGGAGGTCCTAAGGGACGTCCTAGGAGATCCTGGGAGGACCTCTCGGGTGCCCTAGGGTTGGGTCGCCACAAATACCCAGGTGGCGGATGCATGTAGACCTCCTCACGCAACTCGCCAATAAGAAAGGCATTCTTGACATCAAGCTGAGAAACAGATCAGTGGCGAACAGACGCCACCGAAAGAAGAGTGCAGACAGTGGTCATGTGGGCCACAGGAGCAAAAAGTCTCGTCGTAGTCACGACCATACTCTTGCTAGAAGCCACGAGCAACAAGACGCGCCTTATAGCGCTCAAGAGAGCCATCAGAGTGAGTCTTAATCTTATAGACCCATTTACACGTGATGGGACGAAAGTGAGATGGAAAAGGAACAAGATCCCAAGTACCCGATGCGCTCGAGGCGACAATCTCCTCGGCCATGGCATCTTGCCGGTCGGGGTGAGTAACAACATCCGTGGGAGACAGGCTCATGAGTAGCAAAGACACAAAAAAAGCAAAAGCAGGCAGGGGCGAATCGATCAAGGTCGCGGAGAGCATAGCGAGGAGAAGATGACCTATCAGGGGAAGATGGAGCATCAGGAGAAGATGGAATATCAGGAGAAGATGGCTCATCTGGAAGATTCTCAACACGAGGTCGACGAGTGTAGAAGAGAGGGGAAAAAGGCACTGTAGGGGGAGGAGCCGGAGGAGCCACGGGAGACGAAGCAGGCGGCGACAACGGCGGAGAGGCCACAGGAGGAATATGTGGAGACTCGGTGGGGCCGGGTGGGCGAGGCAAAACAGAGATATAGGTGTATCTGGAAAGGTCAAAAAAGACAGAGACTCCACAGAGGAAGCCAAAGGAGAGACAGGACATGGGTAGAAGGAACGAGACTCGTCGAAAGTCACATCCCGAGAAATCCGCATCCGTCGACCAACAGGATCCCAGCACCGATAGCCCTTGTGCTCAGCACTATATCCCAGAAAGACACACTCAACGGACTGAGCGGTCAGTTTGGTGCGTTCTCGAGGGGCGAGGAGAACGTAGAAAACGCAGCCAAACAGACGAAGGGCAGAGTAGTCAGGAAGAAGACCACAAAGATGCTCAATAGTGATCGCACCCTGAAGAGCAGAAGAGGGCTGGATGTTTACGAGATAGGTGGCAGTGGAAACAGCCTCGGCCCAAAAGTGAGGTGGAATAGAGGCGGCAATCATCAGTGCACGAGCCGACTCAAGGAGGTGACGATGCTTGCGCTCAGCGACACCATTCTGAGCATGAGCACCAAGACAAGAGAATCGAAGCGAGAGTGCCTGCTTTCGGCAAGGAAGCTTGTGAGTAATGAGAGAGGTACTCGCCAGGAGAATCGAAGACGAAAGACACGAATAGGAGTGGAGAAGCGTAAAGCGAACCATAGTGGCAAATTGTTTATAGATAGACAAGGCCTCACTACGAAGACATGAAATATATCCAAGTGTGGCGAGAGAAATCATCTATAAATATGATATAATGTCGATGACCCCCTTTCGAAACGAAGGGAGCCGGACCCCAAACATCGGAATGAACAAGATCAAAGGGACGCTGAGACACTGACTCACTATGAGGATAAGGAAGTTGAATCTGTTTACCTAACTTGCAGCCTTGACAATCTAAAGACACGTCTCTGAGAGATGCACCCGAAGGCCACGACAAACTAAAGACGACGACGAGATCCACACAGATGACTAAGGCGGTGATGCCACTTCTTTGGAAAGAGCCGTGAGACGAATGGCGAAGCGAAGGATTAGGCGGCGACGGTGGCAGCGGAAGGAAGGTGAAGCTAGTCAAGCTCCCAGAGACGCAGTGTGAGTCAAGGCGCCGAGGGCCGAACCAACCGAGCTCCGTGTGGCGGTTCGAACACAACAAGAGTCGAGTCGAGAATAACACATCAACCAAGGTCGATGTCTGCCCGTGAGAAAAAGAAGCTACATGGTAAGGCGAGGAACATGAGCAATAGAAGGAACATGAAAAGATGAGTTGCTAAGAGGTCCTCGACTGAGAGAAGAAAGAGAGGTACCATCGTGATAAGAACAACGACAGGAGAATCAAGAGGTGTAATGAAAGAGAGTGGAAGAATCGAAGTCATGTGAAAAGATGCTCCAGAATCAAGAATCCACGGGGAGGTGCCTAACTGTGGAGGGGTGATTCGCGATGCGAAGAGAGTCGATGTGAGTAATCGCGAACACATCCGAGGAGAACACGAAGCGGCAAGCAGGCGTCGAAGTCTGGCTATCTCCTGCTCAGTGAGAGAAACTACTGGAGAAGTCGATGCAGAACCACCAGTGCCAGTGCTAGTAGAAGAATGACGTGAAAGATGTCACTTCTTCTTATAGCACTGGGACTCAATGTGGCCGACCTTATCGCAGTAGGAGCAGTGAGGACGGCCACCGCCAGATGGAGGGCGTCCACTACCACCTGTGGCAACCGCTGGAGGAGGCAATGTGCTAAAGCGTGGAGCAGGCGGTGTAGCAGGTGGACAAGCAGCGAGCACATAGAGGAGTGGCATCAGACCAGCACCACTTAGGCGAGTCTCCTCCGCGCGTATCTCGGTAAGAACCTCCAGGAGAGTGACATGAGGGTGGCGTGCAAGGAGTTGGGCACGCCTCTGCTCGAACTCAGGACGAAGGCGAGTAAGGAACTCGTAGACCCGCTGAAACTCCAGTCGGCATATGCAGCCCGGCAAAGAGCAGAGGAGGCGATAGCTAGCGGTCGGAGAGAGTCGGTGAAGCGACAGCGAGCTCGGCGTAAAAGCGTCAACAGTAGCATCACCCTGCTGAAGAGAGTGCTCCTGACGGACCACGGATAGGTACAGAGCATCACCAGAGGGCTCGTAGCGCTGATGAAGGTGAGTCCACATCTGAAAAGCTGAAGGGAGTCCCACAATCTCAGAAGAGAATTAGGGCTAGACACTAGCGATGAAGACAGCAGCAGCCCAAGCGTCGTCATCGTACCACTGAGTGTAGGTGGTCAGTCGATCCTTGTAGTAATCCAGAGCCTCCTAATAGGCAGAGGCAGCCTCATCATCAGCAAGGTGAGCAGCCTCAACAGCAGCCTTGTTAGCTATCGGGGGCAACGCGACAGGCGTAGGCTCCGTCGGAGGAGTAGGGTAAGGCGGGCAGGTGACATCGCCAGAGAGGATGCTCCAGAGACGAAGACCACGCATGTGGATGCGCATGTGAGACACGAAGTCGGTATAATTAACACCATCGAAGATCACCGGGCAGCAATGGAGGGAAACGGTGCCCGACGACATTGTAACAGTGACCAATGGTAGGCGGCGCTGGACGGCGCGGCGACCAAGGCAACGAAGTCTAACAGGTTAGATCGATGTTTTTCTCTTTTTTTTGAGCTGATTAAAATCGGCAAAAGGGCCTTGACCACTCGCAACACACGACCGCGCACGCACGGGAGCGGTCGGTGGCGGCGGCTGGCAGAGGCTTGGCGGCGGGCTAGCCCAGCGGCGGCGGCGAGATGGCGACGGAGGCAAGCGGCGACGTGGTCCAATAAAGCACCGGCGGGCGTCGACGAGTGGAGGCGCCGTCTGGCGGCGGAAGCCGCGGCGAGATCCGGCGGCAAGCGGCGACCGGTCGGCCAGAGCACCGAAGCGGCGGCAGCAGTGGAGGCGCCGCCGCGGGTCAGCAGCAGCCGGCGGTGTAGATCCGTGGCGAGAGAACTGGCGGCAGAGGAGGTCCGAGGAGTATCTTGGCGGCGGGGGAGCCGGAGGAGGCCCGGCGGCGCGGGGGATCAGGGGAGGCGCTCCTCACGGGAAAGATGGAGAGGTGCTCCTCACGGTGATGCCGACGGCGACGGCTAGGGCAGAGGACGAGTTGCGCATCCGGGTAAGAAAACCTAATTGATTCTGATACCATGTTATGAATAGCAACTTGTATTTCCAGGGGACCAAAGGGCCCGTATATATACAGAAAGTATAAGTTGTGAATATGCAAATAACCCCCATAACAATGGGGAATAACACACTATACATATATCTCTAACAGAAACTATGACAGTGCAATCACTACAGGTCACAGGATTCAGACGTGCTGTGGAGTGGTGTAAAGCATCGGGGGAGTATGTCCCCAAATTATTCGTTGAGCAGTTCATTAAGTATTGGACTTCCTTACTTTGCATAGCTTGTATGGTGAATTCTTTTACAAGTTGAATCTTAATTACTTCTATGGCTTCACCGGAAACAATATCTAGCCTTGAAAGGATTAGATCCGCAGCTTCAGCCGAAAGGAACGCTCGCCTCGCCTGTGTAGTAACCAGTTGCATCCGTGTCATTTGTGTCCATGTTTTTCGATTGAAATTCTGGTAGGCAAAATGGCGACCAAAGAACTCATAATCTTGGAAAACTCAGGATGCCTCCGAGGCCTACCATTGGCAAGCCGCTGGAGTGGCCTCCAGCTCCATGAACAGTTCATCTCTAAGCTTGTAGGACATTTGCTTCGCCATTGCCACACCAAAAGAGATATAATCCTGCAGATAATTTACTATTTGATACTATGCAATTATCCATTACGAACACAAGGGCTATCTTTTTTTAGACGAAAGGTCCCGAGGCCCCGCTTTATTACAAAGCGAAACTCACACACATATATACAACTAGTACGTCGTGGTTACCGACTTTGCAAGCAAGAGCCTAGGCGTTACAAGCGACAAAAGAGAAAACTACAGAGATGACTAAACTAGAACAGCAACGTTCAGTAGATTTCTGACGACCCCAATGTCACTTGGCAACTCTTCAAAGAAATAGTTAAAACCAGTATTCTTGCGTGCTTTTGCTAGGGTAGGTACCATCAAAAGAACACTCCACACATTAAATAAGCAATCTACTCAGATCAAGTTTTCCAGTAGGGAGCTTCAATTGAAAGGGCCTTCTCTTCAATCCTGCTTCTTCATGTTACTTTGGTTATAATAGAACCTTTTCTTTGGGTTTTTCTTTCTTCTTCAATGAAATGACGTGCAAAGCTTGTGCGTGTTCTTAGAAAAACTAGCCCGGAACTTGGCAACAGCCATCCTCATTCTGCGGGTGGCAGCAGCTTCTTCCACAAATGTAAACCGCTATCACAAGGACTATTTAATTCTGGCGATTCGCGGTTGCGAAGTCCAGCACTATACAAAATCCTGGCAGTACGTCACACACAAGCGCAACACGAGAGCTCCGGGTGCCTTCCAAGTAGAGCTGACCAAATGGGCCGGACCAAATGGGCCAGCCCGAAGCACGCTACTGTTGGCCCGGCCCAAGCACGGCACGGCCCGTCTTGTTCATGGGCGTGCCCGCCCGCACAGACCAGCCGTGCACGCGCCACCACCGCACGGGCGGGGCGGCCAAGACGCAACGAGACGATGCTGCACAAGCTGCCAATGAGGACGCCGGAGGCGAGGCGAGGGCGGGCCGCGCGAGCCGAGGAGGAGGCTCGCAGCAGCTGGGAGCCGGGACGCCGGAGCCGGCGCGGCGGCGGGCTCATGGCGCCTGCCGCCTTCTTGAGGAGGAGGAGGAGGAGAGAGAGGGCAGCGGCCGCCAGCGCCTGCAAAGCCAGAGCGGATGCGGACGACGAGGAGGCGACGAGGTCGTCGAGGGTCGAGGCGCGGCGCGCGCGCACGTGTGTTGGTGTCGTCGGCGGTGGCGGGGCCACGGGAGGCGAGGAGGCGCCGCCATGAGAGGCGAGGAGTCGACGCCATGAGGCGAGGAGTCGACGCCATGGGAGGCGAGGAGGCGGCGGGTCACCGCCATGGGATGCCGGGAGGCGAGGAGGCGCCATGAGGAGGCGAGGAGTCGACGCCATGGGCCCATGCGAGGAGGCATGGGTCGCGAAATGGTGACGGCGAGACGGAGGCGCAGGCGAGGCGAGAAGAAGAGAAGCGATCGGGCGGCATGGGCGAGGCGAGGAGAAGACGGAGAGAGAGAAGAAGCGGCCACATGGCCGGGCGTGTCGTCTCGTGGGTCAGTGCCCGACATGGCATGGCCCAAAAACGGCCGTTTTTGTTCTGGTTGAGTGATTTTTTTACCGTTGGGGCTTAAAAATAGCAAAAAAATTGAAAAAATTCTGAAATTTTTTCTATAAATAGGCATCATACCCCCCCTTCATTCAGCACTCCTTCATTCTCTATTCTCTCTTTGAAATTGTGTTGTGCAAATTCAAATCCGTGTTGAGCTGATTTGGCAAAATTCAAAAAATTTGTGCCAAAATTTGAAAATTTCAATTTTCGTCGGCAAGTTAGCGAAAGAGGTACAATACTATTTTTGTAATACTTTTATTGTCAATTATTATTATGCTAAGATTAAAGTAGTAATAATGTTAGTTTCGATTTTGCAGTTTCGTTATAGACAGTCTTTACGATAGCTTTGCTCTTAGTGAGTTCGGACTTTCATTCGGACGAAATTGCGTCTATGGAAGCTGTCATGCGGCTGCCTCAAATGAACCAGAGGTTTTACTGGGAGGAGCAAGTCATTGAGTTCCGTCATCGGGCTCGACATCGAGATCGTGCTCAACGAAGAACCGAGCAAAGAGGTCGAGGCCGTCTACATCGGGAGTGTGGGAGAATTTCGACAGGACAACCCGGCAAGACGCAGCGGGAAATGAGGTACCATATGCTATTTGTAAAATTTGTCGCCATGAATTGTCTGCAAAGTCTACAGATGGAACGGGGCACTTGCTTAGACATGCTACAAGGTGTCGAACCAAGCAAAGATTGGCGATGAGGCAGATGCAGCTGCAATACAACCCTGACGGTACGGTATCTAACTGGGACTACGATCCTCAGGTAGCCCGCCAATCTCTCTGTCGTTTAATTGCTTCTGAGGATTTACCGTTAGGCTTTGGCGAGTCTGCTTCTTTCCAAAATTATATTAGGACTGCGTATAATCCTAGATTTTCTTCCGTTTCTAGACAGACAACAACAAGGGATCTAGTGAAATACTATAATGAACGTCGTAATAAAATAAAGGAACTATTTAGTACGTGCACATTTTCGGTAGCCTTGACCTCGGACATATGGAGTGGTCGGGCTAGGGAGGATTATCTTAGTGTAGTTGCGTATTATGTTAATGACGACTGGGTAATGGAGAAAAGGATTATAGGTTTGAAATTAATTGATGTAGCACACACGAGGAAGAATATTGCGAACTGTATTCTCAAAGTCGTGGAAGACTTTGGTCTTACAGATAAAATATTCGCAATTATGGCTATGGACATTCTTACTCCAGTGTTAAGTACATATGCTGATTCGTTCTTGCTACATCAACGATGCGCTTGTCATATTATCAACCTTATAGTCAAATGTGGTCTGAAGATGTTGAGTCCGTATATTAGAGCTTTTCGCGATGCGATTTCTTTCTTGAATAATTCTAACGTAAGAATAGCACAATATAAGAACTTCTGCAGGGCGGTGGGTGTACGTGCAAGAAAGTTCGGTTTGGACATGGAGGTAAGGTGGAACTCTACTTACCTCATGCTTAAGCATCTTTTACCATACAAGAGCACTTTTTCTGTTTTTATTCAAACACACTATCCTAGCACTGACGGTACTTTGCTATTAACTGAGCAACATTGGTTCGTTGCTGAGAAGGTACTGTCATTTTTAGAAATTTTTTACGAGGCAACTGTTGCTTTGTCCGCTGTTTACTATCCAACATCTCCTATTGTTGTGCATACTATTTTAAAGATTGCTACTCGATTGAAAATGTATGAAAATGACTTAGTTTTACGTGAAATCATTGTTTCCATGAAATCTAAATACCTTAAATATTGGAGAGAAATCCCTTACCTATATGCATTTGCATTTGTTTTAGATCCTAGGGCTAAAATGGGTGCATTTGGTATTGTACTTGATCTTCTTAGTGATGCTACGGGACTAGACTATACTAACTATTTTGCAGAAGTTCGTTCTCGGTTATATGAGGTTTACCAAAGGTATGAAAATAAGTTCCGAGGAGTCCGCTCGCAACAACCTCCAGTAGCCCCCACCTCGAGTGGGAAGACAAGTATGTGGGCGCGATCTTGGTGCCTCTTCCTCCGAGTCCAGTCAAGGTCTTCGTCTTCTTCTTCTTACGCACCAAATACCGCTCGACCAAGAGCCACAAGGATCGGGAACTATCCACCTATCTCGACAAATGATACGGTGGATTTCAACGCAGAAAACCTTCGACATCTTGCAATGGTGGCAAGCCCATAAGTTAACATATCTTGTGCTATCCATACTTACACGTGATGTGTTAACTGTTCCTGTCTCTACGGTTTCCTCCGAGTCTGCTTTCAGTCTTTCTGAAAGAATATTGGAGGAAAGAAGAACAAGTCTCACAAGTGAGATGGTGGAGATCCTTCTAACTGTGAAGGACTGGGAACAAGCTGATTCGCGAACACAACATTCTGTGGAAAATCCAAAGTTGTCGGAGGTGTTCGAAAATTTGTACTTAGACAATGACACCGACACATAGAACAAAGATGTATCATATCTGTAGAATTGTAGAGCTATAGGTCAGACTTTTTTCCTTTGCCAAGGTTTTCTCATTTTGAGTTTTTACTTGGCGAAGGTTTTAACGAGGCAGCTAGTTGGACATTAATAAAGCTCTTTATTACATTTTCAATATGAGATTTCTAATTTTCGTGTCTATTTTAGAATTCTACATATTTTTATAATTTTTCTGGATTTTTTTTGGATTTTCTTGTTCTGATGGGCCAAACGGGCAAATGGTAGAAGCACGACCGACGGACCAAACAAGCCGTCTTGGCCCGATCATTTATGAATGCTGTTGGGCTATGCCTGGACCACAACCCCGACCCATGAGCCGGCACAGCCCGACATAAATAGTACACGGACCAAAACGGGCCGTGCCTAAATAGACCGTGCCTTGCCGGGCCCATGCCGTGCCGAGCCGGGTGGCCCATTTGGCCAGGTCTGCTTCCAAGCCTATCATAGCGAGCCACTGGAGTGGCCTCCGTGAGCTGTTCATCTCTCTTTTCTGTCAAAAAAAAAAATGAGTGTTCATCTCTCAGCTTGTAGCACTCGTGCTCCTCCATCTGCTCTTTTATAGACCAAAAGAGACCACAATATCACACAAGAATATACTATCTGATCCCATGCAATTGTTCATGACCAGCAGGCACAGTCCGGTTCGATATGCACCCACCACTGCTGTTCTGTTCATTTCAGACCAGGAAGATGGCCATCCAGCCATTCGGCATATTTGGAGCGATCAGATCGAGCCATAGAAGGCTGAGATCAAACCAGGTGACAGTTCTGAACATCTCTTAAGAAACTTCCGTGTCAAATGTTATCCCTGTCTCGATTTTGAGCATAAAATGCAGACGAAAAGGCCATCCGGTGTACTTACAAGTTAGAATAAGCCAAGGCATGCACTGAATATTCATCAACACCCTGACTCGGTAATTAACAAATGAGGTACTATTCTTTAGCAATTTCCCCAAAACATGCACCTGAACATAAAACTCTACATCACCATATAACCAAACCCTTGGCCAAAACGGGGGGAAAATAAAAGCAAAGCCCTAAGCATTCTTGTACCATAACCCACTAAATAGAAACTGTGACAGCGCCAATCACTACAGGTCACAGGAGTAAGGACTAACAAGAACAAAGAGATTAACATGCACAGCAGAACAGGTCACAGCACTCCTCTAGAGTCAGAGAAACCGGCTCGGGATGAAGTCGTGTACCCTGATCGGGTAGCTGTAGAACTCCTCGTTTCTAGGATCCGAGTAACCTTTCCGACGGTGCAGGAATGGCATGAACCACGAGAGCCCTCGGTCGGACTCGTGGCCCCTGGCTTCCAACGTATTATCCAGGACAGATGCAACAATCAACGCCACCGTTGGGCCAGAAGCGAACACTGTGTTTATTACGTCATTGAACTGCAATAACAAAAACATAAACAATAGGTTTAGAAGTCAGAATTCATGCATCTAATTACAGTACACGAAGGCACAGAATATAACTGACATATACAGCTGGTAGAAGGCATTGTAAGCTTGCTATAAAGAATTGCACATATAGTAGCATGCCATGTAAAAGGATTGCAGAATATACCCATCCTGCATTTGTTCGGGCAGGTCCACGGCCAGCAGAAGAAGTATACTCGTTAAAATATTGAGGGATCGAGATGCCAAGGAACAATGATAGTCCAATGATGTAGATATTCCTCATCGAGTTCGTGTTCGCAAATTGCATGTACGAGACTCCAACAGCAGCTGATATCAACAAAATACACTGATTAGGCTATAAAACAACAAAACCGTACCAAGTTTTTACTCTTGACTCTATACGAGGGCCCAAGACGGAAGTTCTAACTCACCTACGATGCCAAATAAGATGCAGTAAATTGCTGCGAATATTGGCAATGGAATCGACGCAAAGAAGGCCCCAAACTTCCCTGCAAGAATAAAAGTTCCCAAATTTGAGCCACAAAATTATTTCCCTTTGGCAACCAAAGACATGAACAGAAGACTACCAAATATGGAGAAGAATATCATAAATCCAGTTGATATCTGGATCACTCTCCTACTTCCAACTTTCGTTAGTCCAAGAAGCCCAATGTTTTCACTGCATTAAATATAATGGCAAGGAGTGCTTTCAGTTCACAAGGGCATAGCATAAATAATTCTGCGGAAACATTTGTCTTTAGAAACAATCAACTGAATCTGATTTGGATGCAATGTGATAAAAGTGCACCGGTATAGTATCGCTAACCATGGAGGAGTTTGTCAATAAGAGACTGGCTGTTGTGCTCTCTACGCAAATTTTATTGCATTGTTTAAGCAGGAACTGTCAAGTTATCCATGGTCCAGTTGGAAGCGATTAATTCATACAGGGCCCACTACACATAAAACCTCCTCCCTCTCTAATTCCATACCCATCTTTTCTCCCTCCCTGGACATGAGCAATACTCAGGCTGCGGCCAAGCTAGGTTGGGCTACTGAACTTTCTCCAGGGTGGTTCTGCTCCCCTGGCCACACCCTATGCACTTGGCTAGCGTGAGCTCGGTCAGTTCTACTTTCTAGGTAAACCCATATTCAAGCCAAAATCATGCCAACCCCAGCCTAACTTGGGTGGTTGGGTCAAAACATTGGGTTAGCTGAGTCTCCCAAGGCCATTTGTGTATTCAGGGATAGGGGTGGAGCCAGCACCAGGGCAAACCGGGACAGTTGCCCCAGGTAGGCCGAAGGCAACTAAGGATCTACCCCTAGGTGCCTCAGCATTTGTCCCAAGCACACAACAGCCATGGCAAGCAGCAATCGGCGATCGAAGATGATGAGGAGTGAAGGAACTTGGACCGACTGGCTAGCAATAGCATCCAAGTAATTGATTAAGGCCCACTGGTGGCCCAATTGACTGTCCAAGTAATCGAACACATGTATACAAGACCCACAGTAAAGAGTGAAGTGGCTTGGACGATGCGTCGATGGAGTCCAGTGTAGCGCATCGCAAGTCCAATGCAGTGAGGCGGTGTCAAGGGTGCAGCCACGGAGCAGGCTGCACGTGGTGTGTCGAGGGCACAGCCAGGGAGCTGAGAGCCGGCAGCGGAGCAGCTTCGAGGGAGCAGGCTAGTGCCACGAGGGTGCACCAGGAAATGGGCGACGCGCTGAGGGTGTGGGTAGGGAGCCGGGAGACCGCAACGGCGAGGGATGCCCCACAGTGTGTACACTAGGTGTCAAAACCCTAATCTCTATCCTCCTTCGGCACCATTGCCCCTTATCTTCACTAATCTCGAGGCAGACCTATAGTGGAATCCTTACCCACAGCTTCGAGCCTTCAGTTTTGTTTGGTAAGTTCTAAATAAAATGGACCAGCACGAATATCTATCATATGTCCATACCTGCCTCAAGAGGACACACTGTGTTTATTTATTTATTTGCAAAGGGGTGCACGAATTGCAGGTTCCACAATTAGAAGGAAAAAAAATAGTATCGCATCATCATCATTTATTTCTGGAAATCAAAACTCATTAATAAGTGAACAAATGAAAGCTGCACAAGTCCTAAAGTGAACAGGTGAATTTTACATTCGATTAGTTTTTGTGAGGGATCTCTCTATGTCATGGAAAGAAAATTGCACGGATTTTATAACACCATGGTTACTAATAGTTGGTTACTGATCAGCTGTAGGAAAGTATATCACAATGAAGTTTGTTGATGCACCTAGCTAGAATGTTTGACCCCCTTAGCTAAAATGTAGGTATACAAACTCTGGTCAACACTAGTATAATTTCTGATGTACCATGCGATGAGGTTTGAAGCATACAAATTTAACACAAAATTTCAGGAAGTTAGGAGGAGATTGCAAGTCCATGAAACTGCTCTAGAATAATCACCCCATAGATAGGGGACAAAAGCTGATATTCCCTTACACTGATACAGATGAACCAGCTGGAGCACCAAAGATGCCTTCCAGGAACATCCCAATGCCCTGTGTACAAACATTTTAATAGTAGCCCAGAAAATTTCAAATAATCACATTAGAACGCAAGAACTTAAACTAGGAGCTCTCCAACAGATCCATCCAGTCAAAACTTTTTGGTGAGTAACAGATGGAAATCATTCAGAATATTTACCAAGAACCATATTTCATGTCTCATTTATTATTTGTGAAAGATTAATTAGCAGAATAGTTGTTTCTGAATCCATTTTAGATACAAACAAGATTTTTCATTTATGTCGGCAATGTACACTGGAATAACATGGTGCAAGAACTAAGAATTAAGAACACTTAGCCATTATAAGAAAATTTCTGGAATGACACTCACCTGCAAACCAATACTTCGACTAAGGACATGAGCTGGAGGTGGTGTAGCACCGGCTAGACGTGCGGTTGCAAAATGTGCACCAGTTGACTACATGAGATAACAAAATTAGACACTACAGACAAGAATACGCACAAAAAAGAGAGAACAAATAAAAAATCATCTGATAATAGCATCAGGCCTTAGTATTGACCTCAAAAGCTGAAACAAGTACAGCACCCATCATTCCAAATGAATGACCAGCAGTGAAGATTGGTGTACCCCATTGGAAGGGGTATGGTATTTTGATCCTAAAAGCACATGCATGCAATGAGTAGATGAAAATAGCTTATTGAAACATTTACAGTTCTTAAAATCTGTTCATAACAAACATCATTTAGAACCATACCATGGTGCAGATGACATGAGATAAGACTTATCAGTGCGGCAGTGCTGCTGCGTCTTGAGTGAAACATGGTTGTATGCACCAGCAGCAGTAAGGATAGCTGCAAAGGCCCACACAATGCCGATACAAAGAAGCAACGAATACCTCTCAAACAAGAAGGTGGTTCGCCCATGGATATGCCTGAAGTAATGTGGCACATACTGCATACAACACATTAAATAATTGGTTTCCTACCTAGCTTCATAACATAACATTAATAGGAGGGCAATTGACAGATAATTCCCTCAAAATATATTAACAGAGATTAAGTCGTTACCTGTTGCACAACAACCGCCAAAATTAGCATTGGCAGCCCAATCTCCACACATTTTCCAACCTATGACAAATCAAACATTACAAGATTCCTTTATTTTATTTTTGTCTCTTTTTTCTGAACTGCTAAGTCTTGCTGTAAAAAATATAGGAATGGTACCTGGGGAAAGCCAAGTCCAAATAGTCCGAGACCAATGACGCAAACAACAGGGGTCATTATTACTGGACTGAATTTCCTGCAAAGAAAATCATGTGAATGTTAATAGCTTGAAAAATCTAGCATCAAAGGACTGCTATTGCAGTCTAAGAGCAAGTACTATAAGATGTGTACTTAGCATATGTCCCCCATATTGTGCTGTATCCAAGAATCATGTTGAGGATAGAAGCAACAATCAGAGCCCCTTGAGTTGCTCTCATTGTGTGAACAAATCTCTGCAGAAGTCCTAATAGGTTATAAGTATTTGTATTACAACGCAAAAAATATTTAATTGAATTCTAACAAAATCGATCATGCTTTAAACAAAATTTTCCAAAACGTAACAAGGAGCATGGATAAACATCCAGTTCCAACCAAAAAAGTGTTTGAGGAAAATTGCGCCACTCTACCTGGTGATTACTTGCAAAGTCATTTGGACCAAAGTCTCTCGCTATTGACAGCACTGGGACAACAAATGCAAAGGAGGCATTCATTATTGTTGGAAGCCGTGTTCCAATAAGTGTTTGGAGCAGTGTATTAATGCCACTCATAAACAGGAATGATTGAATAACACGAGCCTTATCCCCCTATTAGCAACAAGCACAAAAGCGAGAAAAATCAACACTAAATCTTCAAAAGGAAATTATACTTATGTGTGATAAAATGTTATGCATAACAAAAAATATATACTTACAGGAGTACCGCCCATTGCAGGAACGATAGTTGATGCAAGCATGACGGTAGAACCCAACATCACAAGATAGTGAAGGAATGCAAGTGCTGCCACCTGAACTGAAAACGAAGGCAACAATAGTAACTTAGTGCACAAGCTTTACTTATCCTAGTCATATCTAGGATCCGTTCAATTTTCAGCAGTATGTTTCATATCTAAGGACATGTACAATGTGAGATGCTTATATACGAATGCTTAAAGAAAGAGAATATAGACACGTCATCAAACACCTATGTAAAAGTCATTTTCTCCTATGCAAGCATCTCTTTTGTAGATGCTCAGATGATTGTATTATCTATTAATTATATATAGTTATATACATAAGCACATCTTAAGCATCGGTGCTTAATCAAGCATCGATGTTACAAAATAAGCACCTTACCTATCCTACGTGGCAAGAAAAATCAGTTTTTATTTGCTAAGCAAATGCATTGTACATGCTCTAAATATCCAAGATAGTGTCTATAATTTTCAATAGAGAACTCAGCAAATACTACAGCAGACGCAGCTTCTAACTACTAGGTACAAAATAGCTCCTCAAATTATTTAAGAATTAGGAATTTAGGATTCATGCAGTTCTTTTTTTTCAATACTTGGTCAACGTGGCCAAATAACAACCTTTATTGCACTAGATAGAGTGGTTCAAGTCACGCAGATTCATATCTAACAGAACATCCTACGATTCCTATCAGAGTTTATATTGAGGACAGTAGCCACAACTCTTTACAAATTACAAATTAACAAAGCATGCACCGATAAATGCCATAATCTCTTCAAACATAACAGGGGGAATTCACAAAATAAATACATCAATGAACTCAACTATAACCGGGGGAGTTCAAAAATTCATGTACAATAACAGAACGAATGTTACCAATGTACACGCGAAAGCATTGAATTTCCTCGCTCTAATACAAAACAAACAAATATGCAAAGGGGTAAAAGGAGGCAAGGATTCCTTACTCCAAGAAGGATTCGAATGGACGCAGTAGTCGAGATGGTGGAACTGCTCGTGGGGCGGGTGGATGGCGCCGGCGCCGACGGGCGGATTCATCATGGGCTGCATCACCATCGGCGGAGGCACGGCCACCGGCGGCGGCGGAGGCTGGTTCGTCTCCCCCATTGGATCAACAACTCAAGAACGCTCGCTCCTCCTTGGACCAGACTGCTGCACACAAGAAACAATTAGAAGCTTAAAGGCTTCACCTTTTCCCCCTTTTTATGCCAATGGAAGCTTCACATTGATTGCACAGATTTGGGTGTATTTTACACCAATAAATAAGATGTAGTTTTGAGCAATTAATGAGAAGCGAACGGGCAAAGAAACCGCTGATGAGAGTAACGCTCCAAAGGTTGCGATTTTCATTTTCTTTGGAAGGGAAAAAATGTCAACTTTTCAGAAGACTACACAGAGAAAAGAAGACAACACTTCACCAGTTTACAAGAATAGACCTAGACTTGGGTAGAGTGACATGTAGCAAGGGACTCCATGGAAGAAGATACAGATTTCTTGGGAGATTCATAGTGAAGATGCAAATCTTGAGGAATAAAAGACTAGACTTTTGTTGATTCATCTTTATTTTTTATACAACCATTGGCAAGAAAGGGACAGGCAAGAAACACTACGAAATAGTTGTGGAGAGCTCCACTTCAGAGATTGCTGCATGCTTGTTCAAAGAACAATCTCCAAAGAAATGCAGTGAAAAGGATGCAAGAATTAGAAAACCAAAGACCTCACAATCAACACAATAAAATAAGGGGAATTTGGCTATTACCAGTAACAAAAAAAAACGAATCAATAGCCGCAAAATAGAGAGGAAAACTTACAAAATTCAGAAGCTCAAGCTCCTGGTCTCTTTCCCACCTCCCACAAAGCACAAATTTTTCCAGGAAATGCAGAGAGTGGAAAAATATATGCAAACAATCGGTAAAAGTATTCACCTTAATTTTTCTTTTCTCTGTTTCTTCTTATCTCCTTTCTATGGCCCTCTCCAGATAACCAGCGGCAGTGGCAACAGGACAAACAGAAGATTTGTAACCTTGTGGGAACAAGGAAAAAGATTGCAAACTTGAAGATTTCACCTTTGTTGCCACACTTATCTCCACTTTTTTTTTGCCTATTTCTTTCAGAGCACTCCACTAATTACACAAGCAAGCAAAAAACTTGTGAGCTGTGACTGAGAGCCCTTGGAGAGGTGTTCCACTATTGGAGGCAAACAGTGTTTGTTGCTGGGGCTTGGAGCTTTGGATGGATCTAGCTATGAGTGCATTAAAAAAATTTGTTTTTTGAAAGTTGTATTGAATGCAACAGATTCCGAGGATGGGAAGCGTGTCTTAGCATTAAAATTGCTCTGTGGGCTAGGTGGTGACTCACTGGTGAGGTTCTTCTGCGCCTTCAGTTCCACGCTGCAGCGCTGCTTCCTCCGTCGTCCGTGCTAGTAGAAAACAAGCAATGGCGTCAACGCGTTTTACATGAATAGAAATGAATTTGATAATTTCTCTTAACATTCAGCTTAAATTAGATTATTATAAACTATAATATTAGTATTAGAATACGTGATATGGATCTGAAAAATCATGCGGAAGCCATGACTTTGTTTGGTCTGCTGTAGACTTTGTTTGGTCTGCTGTAGTCTACTCAAGCATATCTTTTTGTCGCTTGTCTGTCAATTTGGCTTGAAGAGAAAGCCGCTTCTGCTATACTCCTACTTGTGTAGATTTTAGCAAATGATTGCCATCTATACTTTCCACATGGACAACATAATTAAAGGGTACACTTCATTTGACAACTTAATGCTTGAAAAGCAAAACCTGCCGCCTTTGCTGAATGGAAGAACCTCCATGTATACATCACTACATCTTTTAAAGAGCATCATGCACAAACTGCTGTTGTAGAAGATCACAAGGTGCCGTTATTATTTTATGACAACATAAGCATGAGCTTTCAGGAACTCTTTAACACCACTGCTCATTTCTTTAGCGCGTTTGGCCTAAAACGGTTGACGACTTGCTGCATA
Organism: Phyllostachys edulis; assembly: GCA_036346405.1. Lineage (NCBI taxonomy): Eukaryota > Viridiplantae > Streptophyta > Magnoliopsida > Poales > Poaceae > Phyllostachys > Phyllostachys edulis. The sequence goes on along the minus strand of CM070568.1, from coordinate 38,508,996 downwards.
CTTAACTGTTCAAAGGTTTGCTTGACAAACAAACAGTATGATTAGAGTAAAAAATGAGTAATCAAGATCCCATGATCCTGGCACTTCACTGCTCGCAAATGATTAACTTATGAGGTTATTTTAATTTTGTTACTCTTTAATTGGGGAAACCTAACCTTGTGCTGGCCAGATCACATGAGCTGTGAAATTTGGCCATTTGCTATGTAGGTTTGGAAAGAAACAGAGGAGGAGGCAAAAAGTACAGCTGCTAGCTCACCAGACAAAGAGCATGTTCCTTCATAGCTAAAGTTTTTATTTTCAATATTTTTATCTCAGAGAAATATGTAGGACCGAAACGACGACTAGAAAAGGTGAATAGGAGCACGATCACTTTTTCTCCTAAATTAGATTCAATACTAATTTCACTCCAATAGCTATGGAAACTATGAAGATCAATATACAAGCACAGTGGAATACTTGTATTTAACCCAAACAAAACCCCAAAGAGAGAAGACCAAAATCATCAAAAACTAGAAACCGATATAGTTGGGCGGTCAGACCTCTCAAATTGGCAGGACGACTTTTTTGCCTAACGGTCAGACCTCTAAAATTGACGGTCTGATCGGCAGCACAATGAACAGTGAAATCAGTCCGAAAACCAAAACACAAATCGGTCTATCTTTTGATATATAACTCTAAACTTGACCAAATCTGAGACACACCTTCCTAAGGATGTCAGGAACATATTCCAATCAAGGATCGTGTAGATCCATGTCAAAGTTCTGACATTTTTCTATTTGAGTGAAGGATGCTCCAAAATCGAGCAAAAACGAAAACTTGATCCAAACACTTGCTCGTGGATGATTGATGATCAAGATAATCTTAGATGTATTCCCACATACCACAGCAAAGAAACCAACAGAAAATCAAAGTATCAAAGAAAGCCTCAAAATCACGAAATAGAGAACAAGAACACAAAGAGACTCATCTTTGAGGAATCATGCATAAATTGATTTGAGATTGTTGAAGATTTACAGCCACTCCATCCAGGAGGACAAGAGCTCAATCCATAAGCACACAATCAATCCAAAACTCTCTAGAACCCTAAACCTCCACTTTCCTCTCCAAGCCCCTAACATCAAAACTAGGGTTTAGAAATGACAAAAGGGTTGAGGAGGTGCAGCCACCTCCCTCCTCTATTTATAGTGAGGGCTAATCCTTTTAGAAGAGTTTCTCTATTGGGCATCCGTTAAGCCCACACACAAACGGGTTTCACACACGCACGTATTTCAAAGCGTCGTCTTCAACTTCACTTGACCTAAACCGCTTCTCCTTGCGTCATTTTGCGCTGCAGTTTAGCCAAAAGTCACCAAGACGGTATTTAGATGAAATTACCAAAATACCATTTCTCGATCTTTTTTGCAAAGACCGAGTCTCATCTTCATGAAGCACTTTCATGATTCGTCACGTGTAGGTTGATCAACGGCTCTCATCATGTCGGCAAGTCTCTCCCGTCCGGCTCCCACCGAAACTTCCATGGCACTTGCACCGACCCCCGTGCCGCTTAATCCAACCAGTCACACCGAACTGCCCGTTCGGTCATCCCTGTCCATTCTGCGCCATGCTTGAGTCTATTGACCTCACCCATCATCCTCGATCGTTCTGAACCTTAGCTCTCCAAACTTAGTACCGATCATTCTCACCGTTGACCGTCATTGACCTCCAAGCAACCTGCACAGCAATAGACCAAGAAATCGTTTCTGGAAACAAATTCTTCACAACTTAACCCACATTAGTGAAAGCATGCATCATGAAACACATATGCACTGAAACCCATGAACTTGACCTAACCAAATAATCATCGTCACCGAGTTGGCCGACGAACAAGACAAAACCGGTCTGACCGCCACTTTGGCCGGTCTGACCACCCCTTAGCCGGTCTAACCGCCAGCTGTTGACCGGTCTGACCGCCCAGCTGGAACTTAGCTAAAACTCCTCCTTGGAAAACCGAAACCTATTAGAATTTTCAAACCAATAGAACTTTTGCCTGGAAACTCCAAAAATTATGAGACCAAGTGTAGAAGAATCTCCTCTCTTGCCTACACCCTCTATTTTTGGCCTAACTCCAAACTCCAAAATCTCTTTATGAGCGGTCAGACCGCTGCCCAAAAGTCGGTCTCGACCACAACCAGTTCACTCAGTATTCTGGTCGACCGCCACACAGTCAGGCCATCATGAACAAAGGTTGGTCGACCATTGAAGCCTCGACAAAGACTTGAACTCCGTCGAAAACGAGTGATTCGATAAATCTTTAACAGCATTGCCAATTATATCATCATTCTAAGATCGTGAGCATATCTACATGATATCCATAAATTATTTTCTTGCAATCGGCGTAAATACGCATAAAAAATTAATATAATATGGTTTTAATTCGCAGGAAGTGAAGTCGGCACCGACCGGGTAGTGAGGTGACTGTACATATATATTGGGCTCCGGCAATTAACTTGATAGTTTATTTTTGCTGAGAAAGAACAATTAATTAGCGTTGTTTTTCTTGAGATTAATGATTGGGTTTAATTAATGACAATCGTACAACCACACATCACATCAAACTAAAAGTACGACAGGAGTCTTGCAATGCAATTTATACACACGGTTCCCGTATCGACAGTCTGACCGTGAACATCACAAAACGAGAGAGAAACGAAAAATACACATGTACTACATATGTTGACAAACTATATACTGGTACTGTTCAAAATAAATCATTTTGATTTGGTATATGAGCGTGCCAATAAAAAAAACTAGGAAAAGACTTTGAAATTATGGTACGGGGTGATGACTCTTTTTACGTGGTGTCGTCTGGGATAGAATGAGGATTACGACTGAAAGGAATGTGAATCATGGATTCATCGTCGCTTTTGTGAGTGGTGACGATCAGGCTCGACACTTTGAGAGGGCGATCAGCATCAGCTTTCCTCTCCACCTTTGGCAAATGTTCTTGTCTTAATCTGAAAGCAGAACAATACTCCTGCAGTAGCGCACCAGCAAGTACCTTTTGATCCTAAGTTGAGCAGCCAGTTGAATTTAAGCCCTGACCGGACGGAAAACATTAACAAACTAGATTAGATGGTAATAGCCAGTGCGGTTTAGATGGTGACTTGAATCGGCTATTGGATGGATGATGATGAGTTTTTTTTTTTTTTGCTAAAATATCACTGTTGGTATACGAAATAGCAAATTTAGCCTTCTCCACGTATCAAACCCAAAAATGGCTTGTCTATACCCCTGGGGGCTAGACCGCCCCTCATCCGTGCCCCTAGGCCCCGGACCCCTTGTTGTCTGCATCCGAGGCCGTGCCTCTGGAGCACGAACACCTCCCGGTCTCTGTGCCACGCGCCCATCCCATCGTGCTCCCACGTCCAATCCCATTGCTGCTCCCTTCACTCGGCCGGAATCAGATTCTCTCATGCCAACGGCACGTCTCATCACTGCCCCCCCCCTCCGGTCCCGTGGCTATAAAAGTCCGGGTCATCGCTCTCAGCTCTCAAGCACTTGCAAGCAGAGAGACAGAGGGGGGAGTGAAGGGAGATTGACGTTTCGCCTTAAGTTTTTCGTTTTGCATTGCCGATTGGAGAGTGTTTAGAGCGGTGTTTACGGTTGCATTAGTAGAAAAAATATCCTTCAAGGCAATATCATCGAGAAGAGGTATTTTTCCGTAATTAACTATTCGTAATTAATTAGTTGTATTTAATTAAGTCATGATTTCTTTAGTCATAATTAATTATTGGGAGTTATTAAAGTCATAATTAATTGTTCGTATTTAATTTAGTCGTAATTAATTTAGTTGTAATAAATTAGCATAATTCAATTAGTTATAATTAATTAGTAGTATTTAATAAGTCATAATTAAATCACTTATAATTAATTAGTCATAGTTAGTTAGTTGTAGTTAATTAGTCGTAATTAATTTAGTCATAATTAATTAGTCCAAATTAATTAATCATAATTAATTTAGGCATAATTAGTTAGTCCAAATTAATTAGTCGTAATTAATTAGCCCTAATTAGTTTGCCATCATTTTATGTTAACGGTAGTATTGTAATATTTATGTCTTTTTGTACTTCATTTTGTTTTAATGCTTCGTTTTCATGTATATTGGCATTCTATTTGTTCTGAACTGACTCAGCATTTAATCTCTTGCAAGTCAAGCATCTACCGGAGCTACTCGAACCATTTTATGATGAACATCACTGTAGCAAGTTGTGGATCACCGGGGACAAGGATGGTCCTCCATCCCTCATGCTAAGGTCAGAGAAGTATTACTGGGAGCTTAACCCTCGCTACGTTCCACTCCTTCGGAACACGGGCTTGTTGCCCTTTGCGATGATGCTCCATGTTGACTACTACTTCACCCTGGATGGGAGTCTCATATCGGCAATTGTTGACAGATGAAGACTTGAGAAGCACACCTTCCACTTTCGGTGAGGAGAGATGACGATCACTATCCAGAATGTCTCCTTCTTGACCGATCTGCCGGTCACGAGAAACGCACTTGTTCCACCCTGTCCGCCGACGGATTGGAAGGTCCACTTGGCGCATCAGTTTGGTCTAGTTGTCCCAGACAGGGCCCGTGATGTCCCTCGAACATGGCTTAGGCATTTCAGTTGATGCCTTGCGAATGCACTGAACGAGGTTGTTAGGACGCACCTCGTCGCGTACCTTTTTCATCTTTTCAGTTGGGCCTTATTTCCCACCACACAGGGTGATTGGGTGCACCCTAGCTTCGCCCACATCCCCGAGCCTTTGGTTGACACCAAGCCTGGGGAGATGCCCCATTACAACTTCGGATCAGCTGTCTTTTGCACCACGTACATGTGGTTATGTGATGCTTCGCAGCGCGGCACCGGTGTGAAATCGGCCATTACCGTCTGCTATGTGCTGCTGCAGCTGTGGGGAGTTGGGAGCACTTCGTTGTTGGACGGCCCACCTTTGGAATTGTAGTGCACCCGTACGTTGAGTTCCACAACCTGATAGACGAGCCCACTGTGGGCACCCATTAGACTGCTCACAAGTTACTTTGGGCTAGAGACAAACCGGCAAGGTGCTACCCCATGTTCCACAACAAGTTTGAGACGTTGCACGATGACAACATCATACGATCTCAGTGGAGCCCATAGTTCGTGAATACGGTAGCGCCACACAGACTATCCGTGCAGTGCACATAGGACACCAGGTTCTGGGCGATGACATGCCACCTTGTTTTTTCCATATGGTGGGGAGCCTTACACGCCGCAGTGTGTAATGCAACAGTTCGATCTTTACCAGGTTGTGCCCCCTCCCGATGGGAGGATGCTCGAGCTGTCCACTTGTGAGTGCAACTCCATCGAGTAATGTTTACAGTAGCCACCTACATCCGTTCTTCTCACATAGATCATTCTTGAATGCAGACAATCGAGGCTGGGCTGACATTCTAAGAACTGGCAGGCAGTACAGCATCAATGGACTACGGCTTGGGCGAAGACGGCACATATTGAGGTTCTATAGGATCAGCGGTCATACTGTAACGACCCGACCTGGGGCACCCGAGAGGTCCTCCAAGACCTCCTGAAAAGTCCACCAGGATCTCCTAGGAAGTCCCTCAGGATCACCCGAGAGGACCTTCAGGACCACCCAGGAGGTCTAGCAGGGCCACCTGGAGGTCTGGAGTCCTAACCCGAGGAGGTCTTGAGACCTAAGATTTCCCCAAGGGCCACGATCAAATGAAAAGGAGGATCCAACGGAGGAGATGAAACAAAGGGAGGGCTTGACGGTTAAGATGAGATCAAAAGAGGTCTCAACGGTCAAGATGAAAGCAAAGGAGGTCTCGACGGCCAAGATGAACCCAAGGGAGGTCCTGACAGTCCAGATGGAAGCAAAGAAGATCTCAATGGCCAGGATGAACCCGAGGGAGGTCCCGACGGTCAAGATAGAGCCAAAGGAGAGGAACGACAGAGAGGAAGAGGCGCGGAGGAGCAGAAGCTGAGCGGACACGAGGGAAGTTCAAAGGAGGTTCAGATGGACACAGGGAGGTCCAAACAGAGAAGGTGGTTTAGGTCAAAAGGAGGTCTAAACCCCGAAAAGAGATTCAAACCAACAAAAAGATCTGAAGAGATTCAAACCAACAAAGAGGTCTAAAGAGATTCAAACCAACAAAGAGGTCTGAAGGAGGTCTGGACTAGAGAGAGATCCGAACCACAAAGGGAGGTCTGGACCCTCAGATCCAGACGAAGGGAGGTCTGGACCATCAGATCCAAACGAAGGGAGGAGGTCTAAAGAAGAAAGAGAGAACTGGACCGAAGGAGAGCACGGAGCGAACAAAGGAAAGGAAGAACTCCAACAAACTCAAAAAGAAACCGAACTGGTTTAGTTGAAGTTTGATTTAGTCCTTTAAAGTTCTATTTAAAATCTCAAGTTAAGCTTTGAATTCTCATCAAAACAAAATAGTTCTTTTTATTTTGAAATTCCAAGAAGGCTCAAAGACTACGGCGCTACACATACGACGTTGGGACTTACTGTGACTACATCGAGTGGTACGCACCATGTGCGTGCACCAGACTCACTCGTCCTCCACCAGAGCGTGCGGAGCATGTTACACACTAGGACAGGCTTCAACACTCGTTTGATTGACACGGAGCTTCGTGGCGTGACGACACTATAAAACACTTACAACCTATGCTCGCTTCAAGGATGATATTTTTACTATTTATTACTGAACATCTCTTGTCTATCACTTCACTTCGACCGGGGCTAGCAGATCACACACGCATTTGGGTCTGTCGTCCACAGCCGCGAACACATCGTTAATTTTGGGGCTTCTTGGGACTCTCAAGTCCATCTACAAGGAGTCCAACCAAATCTTCAAGAACATGAGCTGCGGTCGGTCGAGAGACGATGTGCTTCAGGCAGCTCACCGAGTGGACCGATCTAGCTGACCTCCTAGGTCAGCGTGACCTAGTGAGACTGGCAGCTGTCCTAGCACTCCCCATTGGTCATCTGCACTTCGGATCGAGGGGGTAAGTTATGTTCAATATATGTCTTGGTTGTTTTTTTTTTGCCTTAAGTTATGCTAACATCATGCCATCTTCTAGTCACACTTCTATCAGGAAGCATCATTGTTGCGCTCAACGTTTGCATGGCCTAGTCAGACTAGTGGTCGTCCTAGCGCTCTCGTAGGTCACCCGCTGTAACATCCCAAAAATGCCAAAATACAAAAATATGAAATTTTTAAAACTTTTTATATGATTATCTGTTGCCATCATTTTGCCTGTATTTTTGGGAGTTACTTGAATTTCAATTTTCTTTTTGTCGGCACAAGTAATGTACAATAGAAAACACAAACCCTAAACCCTAGTAACAGAAACCATAAATGTGAAAATCCTACAAACCAAATTTCTAAAAGCAATAATATCAGGTGCAAGTGAATCATCATAACAAAGTGTTACCCTTGAAATATTACATGAAATGAAAACATTAAAGAATCGAATGCGAGGAATACAAAACTAATTAAAGATTAAAATAACCTAAAACAAAATATGGTAATACAAACTTGATATGGTTATATTGTCAATAAGATAAGAAATGAATTAAAGCATGATTTGAAGCTCTCTTCACATCAAATAGAATTTTTTTAAATTTTAATCCTTGTTAAAATTTTATTTTAAAGTTAACCCCTCACGAACTTTATTTCCAATTCTGACCCCTTTGGTCACGCCACCTCCCATGGCGTGAGAAAAGAACACTGTCAAGCCACCCAAGGCGGCGTGGCCAAAACTGCCACGCAAGCCCTCGGCCGCGCGCCGTGCCAGTGTAGAGCTTGCGTGGCATGTGTGGCGTGACAAGTCTCCCTTATCACGCCTTTGTATTTGGCGTGACAGAGCCCGATGCAGAGGAGACGTTCGGACCGTCCGATTCCAATCGGACGGTCCAAACAGGCGGAGACGTTCGGACGGTCCGAACGTACCCTTTGTCACGTCATTACGAATGGCGTGGCAGTAGTGCTGTGTCACGCCATCCAAATTAGCGTGACAGGGGCTACTTCCAGTTTGTTTGTAAATTATGGCAGTTATTCCATTTGGATTTATAGATTTGGAACCTGTGGTAAGATGGTAACAAAGTGACTTCCTTTTGAAAGATCAAAAACAATTGAAGATACAGTGATGCATAACACCATGTACATGTAACATTTAACAATCCACGACTTGAAAATAGAGACCTCTGTACGTAACCAAATATAACACCATCCTTTAAGCGGGAGTAAATACATATGTGGACCGTAATATTTTTGTGCTTTGAAAACCTTTGACACTTCACAATATTTCGTATGTGTCCTGTATGATACATAATGCATGCTGGAAAAAAATGACTAATATGTGGATTGTGTGGTACAACTTGAGGCACAATTATTAAAGATGCATAGACATCCTAGTGGAATGATAGGTGGTGCTCTTCATAACTTTGTGGTCGTAGACCAAACCGTAAACTTCCTGAACTCGTTTTTTTCATGTTGTTGGATGCCTTGCTACGCGAATAATTGAATACAAAAAGACGACGAGATTTAAAGTTGCGAATTAAAATAGACTTCATAATAAAGCTTGGAATAACATGGCGCACATGGTTTGGTTACGTGCATAAAAAACAACATCATGCACGACGCAATAAACCGAAGCTACTCCTACGATACATATGCGCCTTTTTTGAATGGAAATAAATTAGACCTTCCGGGAACTAGCACGGAATGGTTCGACCTACTGCGTGGACTGGGACCATTTTCCCTTCCTTGCTAGCTCAGCGTTGAACTCCTCGCCAGCCTCTTTGGCCTTGGCCGCCAATTCCCTCTTCCTCTCGCGCTCCCTCTCGTGAGCCTCACGCTCCCTATGCCTACACGCCTCGAGATGAGCTTGTGTCTCCTGACGTATGCACTCGTTGTGCTCGTCGTTGCGGCGTCGCTCCTCCCGCATCTCGCGGTCTCTTTGGTCATGCCACTCATCTATGTCGAGAGACCACTAGTCATATGGGTGGATCTCGTTGTCAATCCACTTGCGGTAGTCACATAGCGGATTCGGGGACTACAGGCAGACGGGAGAGGTTGTTAGTGCGTACTTTGAAAAAGAAATAGTGCGGGAACATACTGTAACTGGTCCTTACTGGCTGCCGATAGGTTCTCGTGTCCCAACGTCGGTCGGGATAGTCACTGAAGTAGTTCGCGCAACCCCAGTAACGCATGCCCAGGCTGAGCGGGTGCTTGGACTTGAAGAACTTGCATCTGTCCCTACACCAATAGAGGGGCGGTGTCTCCCCCTCTGGCAGGTGTTGCGACGAACGCTCGGTTGAAATGTTCGGGATGGGGTTGCTGCCACGGGGGGCTTCATTACGAACACGTGCCATGTAGGCACGCATATCTTGTTCGATCCGGGCCCTAGTAGCCCTTGCTCGGTTGTCCTCCTCTCCAGCAGCCCTTGCTAGCTCGTAGATTTGGTCCCATTGCCTCTGCCTGTTGTCCATCCCAGCGTGGTGAAGGAAGCTCTGGTGTAGTAGCCTGTGAGGCATGGAAAGGAAGCTCTGGTGTTGTAGTGTTAGGTTTGGTTGCGTAGTGTTCTCTCCCTGATCTCTTCCACCCCCTTTTATAGGCCACATGGTTAGCATGGTGTGGTAAATTTTCTGCAGAGACCTATCTTTTGGTTCTGAAAAGCTGAGGACGTAGAGTGTTGTCATGTCGATTTGAAAAGCTGGCGAGGCAGAGTGTTGTCACGTCTTACTTTGTAGAGAGAAGTCATGTCTTGCTTTGCAGCGTGCTGTCTTTTCGGTCTGAAAAGCTGGCGAGGCAGCGTGATGTCACGTCTTTCTTTGCAGAGTCATGTCTTTTCGTTCTAAAAAGCTGACGAGACGATCAGGGTTGTCAAGTCAATCTGAAAAGCCTAAACCCTAAGCATATACCCTAAACCTAAACTGCAAACCCTAACCCAAAACCCTAAACCAAAACCCTAAACCTAAAAGCCTAAACCCTAAACCTAAACTGCAAACCCTAACCCTAAACCCTAAACCCTAAACCTAAACCTAAAAGCATTTGGATTTATAGATTTGGAACCTATGGTAAGATGATAACAAATGGATTTCCTTTTGAAAGATAAAAAATAATTGAAGATACGGTGATGCATAACACCATGTACATGTAACATTTAACAATCCACAACTTGAAAATAGAGACCTCTGTACGTAACCAAATATAACAACATCCTTGCTACGCGAATAATTGAATGCGAAAAGATGACGAGATTTAAAGTTGCGAATTAAAATAGACTTGATAATAAAGCTTGAAATAACATGGCGCACAGGGTTGGGTTACGTGCATAAGAAATAACATCATGCACGATGCAACAAACCGAAGCTACTCCTACGATACATATGTGCCTTTTTTGAAAGGAAATAAATTAGACCTTCCGGGAACTAGCACGGAATGGTCCGACCTACTGCGTGGACCGGGGCCATTTTCCCTTCCTTGCGAGCTTCTCCGCCCGTGCCTAATGATAGAAGGTGCCTCGTACTACCCACATAGAGTGTTGTTCAGTTGGACGCCTCGAACGTGGCTGGCCGTCGTTGTAGTGGCACACACATATGCAGCTAGGGTTGGCGTAGTAACATGTGGGATCATAGGAACTTCCTATGTTCACGACCTCCTCGTTGCCCCTCTCGCGCTGCATCTGTTGGCGGAGGTCATCATTTTGCTCGTTGAGATCGTCAATTCGCGCCTCCAACTCAAAGATTCGGTTCCACAATGTATCCACGTGCATTGCAACATGTCGTTCATGGGGAGGATCGATCCAGCGGACAAAGTTGCATTTCGCCATCTGTTGCAAGGGACGGTTAGTATGGAGGATGTATTAGTAGTAACATAAACAAAACTATTTACCCCAGAGTGTGGGCATCGGAAGAAATGTCGTCTGCCATCGAAAGGGCCGTCCAAGACCTGCACGACAGCGTCCTCCCCGTGTCCGCATTTCGGCTATTTCGGTTGAGCACGCTTGTTCGGCATCAACCGGTAGTTAGGGCCTAAGTCCTCCCTCCTTTCGATGGAAAGGTCTTGCTTCGGCGACCTCGTTGGACTGGTCCCTCGGCGTCTGCCATGGTATGTTACTCTACGACGGAGAAGTTTCTTCTTCCTACGGTGGCAAGGGTCGAGTGGTCCTACTTTCGGAGCAGCGTGGGGCGAACATTTTATAACCCGCGGGGGGAGGCCAACAAAGCGGGTAATGTGTTAGGTTGCAGATGACAAGACTCGACGGGTCTTGCTTTTTTGGCGAGATAAGACCAAGCGTGGCGACTTTGCACAAAGGACAAGACCAAAAGAGACAACCTTGCGCAAAGGACAAGACAAGGCGAATTGACTTTGTGCGGTGGACAACCTCGATCGCCTCGCCAAACTTTTGAACGAAAAGATATGACTCCGCAAAGAAAGACGTAGAATGTTGTCACGTCGATCTGAAAACCTGGCAAGGGTCAGGGTTGTCCAGTCAATCTGAAAAACGAAAACCCTAAGCCTGAACCCTAACCCCAAACCTGAAAACCTAAAACCTAAAGCCTAATAGCCTAAACCTTAACGTAAACTAAAACTCTAAATCCTAAACCTAAACCCTAAAATCTAAAACAAAACTCACGCCACACCACTCTCCCCGGTGTGATAGGACTACCTTGTCACACCACACTTCACGGCGTGGCAAAAACGTACTGCCACGCCACAATGCTTGATGTTCCAGAGGCATTGCCAAAAGGGCGGCCTCGAGGGCTAAGTCTCCACGCCGCTTACCCGTGTGGACAGGGGCGCCTTTGTCATGCCACCATTTAGGGCGTGGCAAAAACGTGCTGCCATGCCACAATGCTTGATGTTCTAGAGGCATTGTGCCAAAAAGGGCCAACGCTTCGGGGCTAAGTCCTGTCACGCCGCTTACCCCGACGTGACAAGACTGCCTTGTCACGCCACCATTTAGAGCGTGGTAAAAACGTGCTGCCATACCACAATGCTTGATGTTCCAGAGGTGTTGTGAAAAAATGGGGTTAGCGCCGGGGCTAAGTCCTGTCACGCCACCTACACCGGCGTGACAGTACTGCCTTGTCACGCCACTCCTGAAGGCGTGACAGAACTAGCAGATACTCAACACAAGCATCCAAATTGACTTCATTCAATCAACATTGAGAATCGTTTCAGTTATTTCATTCAAACAACAATTCATGCGATAAGAATCAACCATAATGGCCATAGAAACATGCATACACCCATCCATCAACTCAGAAATTTCGTTTCATGCAATCATTTCATTCAACATTCAACATGGCCATAGAAACATGCATACACCCATCCATTCATTCCAGTTGAGAAATCTGATTTCATTCAAAATGAACTGTACGAACATGCATAAAACCATCCATTCATCCTATGACTTGCGCTTTCGGTGCGCACCCGACCCCGGTGTAAACCTCGCTACTGGGTGCTAGCCTCGCATGCCCTCCACGACGTTGACCGAACTAATGTCCGCGCGATCTCGCCGTTTACGGCGTGGTGGCGTGGCCTGAGTAAAAGGAATACTATTGTACTCATAAAAGATTGTAATACCCCTTGCTTGTACTCATAGGCTAGCTATCTCATTGAAGGGTATTTCCGTCATTTGTACAGGCATGGGTGCCTATAAATACCCCATGTATCCCTCCTTTCAAAGGGATGGCTCTCTTGAGCAATAAAGCAACCTATTAAAACTGGTGAGCCCTCGGGGGCTCCCTCTCCGGAGGTAACCCCCCGTTGGCTCACCGACAGGAGTAGGGCGGTCCTCTCGGACCCCCGAACCTGTATAAACCCTCGTGTCATTTTTTACCCTCGTGGACGATGGCCCGTCAGACGGCTGACGTCCACCCCCTCACTTGTGTTTGGTTTTTACACCTACAACACCGAACGACCTCCGGGTCCCTGCATGCATAGCCCCATTGCTTCAAAAGGGTTAACCATTCTCGTGCATTCTCGATCACCACAAAAAATCCACATACGGGGTAAAAGGGCTTCATTGCCATCATAGTACGGTGCCCCACGACTTAGCCTCGTGGGCGCTACCGGTGTGCCCATGACTTACTGTCAAGGGCACACGGCCAAGGTGCCCATGAGTTAGCCTCATAGGCACCTCCAAGTCCACTAGGGGCTACCACCCCTAGTGGCCTTTCAGTGCCTCACGACTTAGCCTCGTGGGGCGGCACAGATGTGCCCGTGACTTACTGTCAGGGGCACACGTCTAAGGTGCCCATGAGTTAGCCTCATGGGCACCTCCAAGTCCATTGGGGGACTACCATCCCTAGTGGTCATTCGGTGCCCCACGACTTAGCCTCGTGGGCGGCACAGATGTGCCGTGACTTCTTGTCGAGGCACACGTCTAAAGTGCCCATGAGTTAACCTCATGGGCACCTCCAAGTCCATTGGGGGGCTACCATCCCTAGTGGTCATTCGGTGCCCCACGACTTAGCCTCGTGAGCGGCACAGATGTACCCGTGACTTACTGTCAGGGGCATACGTCCAAGGTGCCCATGAGTTAGCCTCATGGGCACCTCCAAGTCCACTGGGGGGCTACCATCCCTAGTGGTCATTCGGTGCCCCCACGACTTAGCCTCGTGAGCTGCAGATGTACCGTGACTTCTTGTCGTAAGCATCGTTCAAGGTGCCCATGAGTTAGCCTCATGGGCACCTCCAAGTCCGCTGGGGGGCTACCACCCCTAGTGGCTATTCAGTGTCCCACAACTTAGCCTCGTGGGCATCCCTCCGATATGTCCATGACTCAGTCTCATAGACAGCTCAAATCATCTACCATTGACCTGGCTCGAATATTGATCAAGGACCATCATGCTCGCATAAGGCTATCACCTCGGGGATCTTAGTATCGAAAGTGATGGGACTCTACTAGTCCCTCGGCAACACTTCGATCAATGCTCATGTCAAACGAATGTTATCTTGCTACAAGAAATAAGTGTTGATCATTCTCTTTTTCCCGTAGAGACGCTCGTGTTATCTACCTGTCACTGCAACGTTTCTAGCTCGAACCGCGACCATTCTGAGGAGTTCTACTTCGATAACTCTCATCAAGCCACGGAGCAAGAGGAGGACAACTTCGCCTACTTAGGCTTCACTTCGACGCACCGCCGGCCTCGAAGGCTATGCCTCGGCTCAGCGGCCTCGCGTCGAAGACTTTGCCTACATAGGCTTCACTTTGACGCACCGCCGGCCTCGAAGGCTATGCCTCGGCTCAGCGGCCTCGCGTCCAAGACTTCGCCTACATAGGCTCCGCTTCGACGCACCACCGGCCTCGAAGGCTATGCCTCGGCTCGGCCCTCGCGTCCAAGACTTCGCTTATTTAGGCTCCCACTGACGCACCGCCGCCTCGAAGGCTATGCCTCGGCTCGGCTGACCTCGCGTCAAGACTTCGCCTACATAGGCTTTCGGCCGACGCACCGCCTCGAAGGCTATACCTCGGCTCGGCGGTCTCGCGTCAAGACTTCGCCTACATAGGCTTGCTTGACGCGACCGCCTATGCCTCGGCTTCAGCGGCCTCGCATTCGCAACCGCCTACATAGGCTAAACTTCGCCGCCGCCGCCCTCAAAAGGCTATTCTCGGCCGGCGGCTCCATCGTCCACGACTTGCGTCTACAAGCCATACGATGCGCCGCCCACCTAGAAGGTCAGAGGTGGGCGGTCTTGCATCCATGACTTTGCTCAAGACAGCTTCGTTCGGATGCACCCCCTCGAGGGTTGTGCCTCGGTGGGGTGCCTCGGCATTCATATTTCATCTTGAGGATGGAGCAACAAAACCACCCACACGAAGGGCCACGCGAAGCGTCAATTTAGTACACGCCTCACGTGGAGCACTCACGGTATGGAGTACAAAATAAGCATAAGTCTTTGGGCACCCACGCACCCACCAAGCCAAAATTGGCTAAGTCACAGTGCCCTTGCGCATATTCCTCGGCTCTCGTGCCTCATGCACAGCCGAGTCGACTTGGCAAAACATGGCGTGTACATTCCCGTCAAGTTGGAATTTGGCCAAGTTTTTGGCCAAGCATATTCGTCAACAGGATACAAGACCTCGGCATTCTTCTTTACCCCTTGCAGCGCCTTTCATCGACATCGGACCACCTTGCCTCCTCGCGTACCTTCGCGCGTGCCCTCACGTCCGAGGTCCTCACGCACCCTCTCGTGCCTTCGAGTGTGCCTTCGTGTGTGCCCTCACGCCCGAAGCCCTCGCGTTCCCTCACACGTACCCTCACACCCGAGCATTCTTATTTACCCCTTGGGCACCCTTACAAGTGCCCAAGGGATGAGGGCTTCTGCTTGTTAAGAATCCAACCACCTCCGTTGAAAATGATCTATACTTGACGAGTGCACAAAGGCGGCGTGAGCCCTTGCCCAGGCGCTTGGGCCACCAACCCACTAGAAGTGGTTTGAGGCCTATTGGATACTCGCACGCTACACGCACGTGTTACACAGACATCCTTGACTATACCCCGTGCCTCGTGCCCTCGGGGCCTCGGGACCCTCAAAGCCTCGTGCGCCCTCGTGCCCTCGGGGCCTCGGGACCCTCGAGGCCTCGCACCCTCGAAGCCTCGTGCCTTCATGCCCTCAGGGCCTCGGGGCCTCGGGGCCTCGGGACCCTCGAAGTCTCGTGCCTTCGTGCCCTCGGGGCCTCGGGACCCTTAAAGCTTCATGCACCCTCGCGCCCCCTCGCGTGCCCTCGCGTATACCCTCGCGCCCGAAGCCTTCGCAAAACCCTCGCGCCCGAAACCTCGCGCCCCTCGCTTTTAGGCCTTCGTGAAACCTCATGGCGCCCTCGCGAGGTCTTCATAAAACCCTTATACCGAGTCTTATTGTTCATCGTCAACAAGCGAACACAAGTAACCAACACATAGAACACGTCTAGAACTAATAACCAAGAATGAGACAAGGATCGACTCTCTAATCATTTGTCCCAAATCGCATATATTACAAAGGAAGCCATTCAAGAAACATAGGATGGAAGGTGACTTTAATAAAGGAAAATCCTAGCTTACGACAAACTCGGGCTGCACCCACAGATACTCGGCCGGCCGACTTGGCACCTACAAAGAGAATTCTAGATTAGACCACACCACTAACTTGCAAAACAAAGCAGCGAGAAAGAGTTCACCTTCTATCTGGCGCATGACATTGCTCTCCAACAATTCATCTCGAGTCATCAATATCAACTCGATTGATTCGATGTCTTGAAGTCGCAAAGGTTCGCTCCATTCAAACCATAGCTTTGGCACGAACGCACGCCCAATTGCACGACGAGTAACAGACGGGTTCAAGTAAACATCTAGAATAGCCAGTTCTCGATCGCCCACAAGGAGATGCCACCCGTATAATATGCCTTGATGGAACCAAGCGAGAACTTTTGCATCGGTGAAATATTAAATCGATCCATTGCCAATTACATCTTCAGGCTAGTATCACCGGATATCACAAAGATCTCCTTTCCTACATGCGGCCCCTCATCTTAACCAAAGACCTTTCCAAAAATTTCATGGGAAGTATATATTGACTAAAAGCAAGTAATTTCTCTCTGCGCGAATCGACAGTGACGAGAATATTAAGGGAAAATCTGGCCTTCACCGATCATTTGGCGGCCATGACGACGCTTAGGATGCCGCCCCACCCGGGAGCTCCTTCGTCTGCCAAAGAAGCCATGCGGTACTGGCGACGCCTCGATGACACCGCCTTGCGTGCGCGCCGCTACAGAGGCACGGAGGCGGGCTGAGGCAGGCAGGAGGCCACCGTGCGTAAACACGCGGACGGGCAGTATGGCACTGACGAACGCGAGCCGAGCCAGAGGCAGGGAGAGGCGGTGCCATAGCCATCTGGAGCGGCGCCTTGAGCCCATGGCGCAAGGGAGCAAAGCTCTGGCCGTTGCCGTGATCGGAGAAGGAGGCTCAGTATGAGCTCAAGGCACAGGAGCGGAGGCCGGGAAGCGAAGGTCCGAGGGCGGTGGCGGCCGCCGCCCGGCTGAAGCGAGGTGCCATCCGCAAGGAGAGGCGGCGCCAAGCAATCCCTGGAGAGAGAAATGGAAAGGGGTAGGAGAGAAGAAGCAAATGATTGTGTGTTTTTACCAAGCAAATGGAAGGAGAGAATGAGATAAAGGAAGCCTCTAGCCTTGGATTCTGGGGAACACTGAAAGAATCGGCCCTTGCCTTGAATTCCCGCATCGGCACCTAAAAGCACCGAGAGAGAGGAGCTCAGAAAAAAAAGGCGGAGAGGCACTTGCCTTGGATTCCCATGAAGGATGGCGGTGGCTGTGACTGTGGCCACATTGTTTCATGTGAAGACAAAGCTCTTGGCACCTCACGTAAAAAGGGAGAAAGTAAAGACCAAGTCTTGTTGATCGTGTCAGACTTCTAGTTAAGTATCCGCGCCTGCAAAGGAGCTTCTAGTTCGTACATCCGCCCGAAGCGGCGCCTTGCAGCGTGCGCAGGAACCCCGCCATGGGCGCTGGTGGACGGCCCCACGCCCTATGGTCTCGGCGCCCCACGCAACATCGTGGTCTCGCGGCGTTGTGCCCTCGTGGCCTCGCCGCGGCCTCGCTTCATCGCAGCATCGCACTCTCGTGCCCTCACGTCCTCGTGGCATCGTGCCCTCACAGCATGTGCGCCTTGCCCTCATGCGCCCACAAGGCCGAGCGACCTCGCGGAATGCAACTACCGTTCGAGAACCATAAGGACTTTTTTGGAATACCAACCTCGTGCATAAAGGCACAATTCAAAGCGCCTTTTCGGCGTTTGCCTAAAACGCCAAGGCGCGGGGGGCTAGTGTTGTAAGAATAATTCAATCACTGTTGGCGGGGCCCACATTTGAAGACAGCGTATAGACCCAAGTAATACTATTGTACTCATAAAAGGCTGTAATACCCTTGCTTGTACTCATAGGCTAGCTATCTCATTGAAGGGTATTTAGTCATTTATCTGAGCTTGGGTGCCTATAAATACCCCATGTATCCCTCCTTTCAAAGGATGGCTCTCTTGAGCAATAAAGCAACCTATTAAAACTGGTGAGCCCTCGGGGCTCTCTCTCGAGGTAACCCCGCTGGCTCACCGGCAGAGTAGTAAGGCGGTCCTCTCGGACCCCGAACTCAGATAAACCCTCGTGTCATTTTTTACCCTCGTGGACGATGGCCCGTCAGACGGCTGACGTCCACCCCTCACTTGTGTTTGGTTTTTACACCTACAACACCCTGTGAACCCTCTTGTAGCATGAGAACCCTCCTTGCCTCGTTGCTCATGCGGGAGAGCTGCCTCCCCTGCGAACGGATCAACACATGAAATTAGTTTACGCATGGTGACACCAATAGTGGCTATCAGTCAACTTTCTCACGTAGTAAGCGTTGATGGGGATCCTCTTCGGCTGAGTGCCCGTCCGTGTGAACTCATCGTAGTTGTCCACGATGTCCTCATTGGACGAGTCACCCTCACCTATATCTGCATCGATCATCGCCGGTCGAAGCTGGAGACGCGCGACGCCGTGCAACCACTGTAGGTATCTCATGAAGTCTTGCCTCTGATGGATCTGGAGCACGTTCCTCGGCCGATTTGTCTGGTCCACCCACTCTGACATGTAGGCTCGGTGATAATGGGACCAGTCGGTGTGCTGGTACCTCCGCCTTTGGTTCATCCTACCATAGGGACAATCTAACTATTAGCACGAAAAGCACTGCCAAAGCTGCACATACACATCAATATGTACCCTTACCCATGAAGGTTCAGGGATGTCGAGAACACCTCTGGTGGACATGCCTGAAACTTCCCAAACTACCTCATCACCCGATGGGGCAAGTGGTACTCCACCGCATGGAAGTAGATCAGTGGCGAGAGGGTCAACCACGAAGCCTCACCCTACTCGCACATCGGGCTTATCTCAATTTGGAGGACCTTGTTGTGGACGTATGGTAGCCACGTGACCTGCACCAAATGTATACGACATTAGTGATGGAATCATAATTCGAATAGGTGAATGCAGCAAGCAAAATAACTTATGAAACATTACCTGGTCCTGCGTGATGACATCGAGCTCGTTTGTATACACGAGGCACCGCGCCCTCGGACGCCCAGTAGGTGCCATGATGGAGCTCCAGAGGTAGGCTACTGTGGGTCGCAAGGCCTCGTCTTCAAGGGGCCATGGCCATGCCTGCATGGAGATATATATTAGTCGTATTTTTTATGGAACGAGATATGTATGATTAATTTGAAAAAAAATTCATACCTGCAAGGCAGCACGAGTGGGTCGACCCACGGGGAAACGCTCCCACATCCAGATCTGCAGGAGGTATGCGCAGCCACCCAAGTTGCCCTCCGCACTACGTGATCGGCACGCGTCGCACAAATCTGCCAGCGCAGAACGCTAGTATACGGAACCCCAAGCTGTAAGTCCCAAATTGTCGTGAAATCTGTCAACATCAGCAGGTAAATCCAGGAGACAGCGTTCTCGGTACCATTCGGGAATAGGAAGGAGCCGAGAAGATGCCAAATCCATGCCCGTATGAAGTGCTCCACTGTGTTGGCATCTGCGTCCGGCGGGCACACATTGAAGTGCTCACGCAGCCATGACGCAAGTACCGCAGATGGCTAGTTGTCCCTCGAGTCCGCAGGGGGGTCCTCCAGTCGCACTCCGAGCCATTGTCCCACCCAGTCTCGCTAGCCCGTGCCGTTGATGTCCCCAGTCACAGCATGTCCTTCTACGGGGAGGCCTAGAATCATATCGATGTCCTGAAGCGTGATAGTCATCTCGTCTAACGGTAGGTGGAAAGTGTGGGTCTCCGGACGCCGCCGGTCCACCGGTGCGGTGAGCGCAGCACCGTCCATATGAGGGAGCCTGTTGATGACTATTTGTGCCAAAGCAAGGAGACCGGCTGAGCGAACGTGTGGCACGTACCGCTCATCCCAATCTAGGGGGGTGTGGGTCCGAGGGCGAAGTGGCTAGAGCACCTGCAATAGAGATACGTAAACAAATAAGTGAAACAACAAGCACATGGCGGATTAGTTGGAAGCACGATGGAATAGAAAATTAGCAAATCTCACCTGACCATCGTGGGCTATGCGGCGAGCGCGGTGGGCGTCATTGTACTCCGAGAGGAGCAACGCGTATTGCGCGTGCTGCGGCATCCTGCATTACAAGAAAGGATTAGTACACATGACGTTCAAAATAATATGTGAGATGCAAATGTAGAGAATGCAAATGAGTGAACTATATCAGTACGTACACATGACGTTCAAAACAATATGTGAAATGCAAAATGAAAGTACTATATACGTGTAGACTAACCATTT
The DNA here is from genome assembly GCA_036346405.1 of Phyllostachys edulis. Taxonomy (NCBI): domain Eukaryota; kingdom Viridiplantae; phylum Streptophyta; class Magnoliopsida; order Poales; family Poaceae; genus Phyllostachys; species Phyllostachys edulis. The sequence goes on along the minus strand of CM070568.1, from coordinate 38,488,620 downwards.
TTGCGAAACAACAGCATTGGATACCTCAAGCAGGTGGGGCGACATGTGAGTGCCGCTGCCTGCGCTGCTGGGAATCCATACTGACATGCTTTGCCCTGGTGTGTCCGTGCTCGTGGCACTCCGAGCACCTGTTGGTGTTGCCGGCGTCGTCGAAGTCCCCTAGAGAGTACATATCCTTACCACTTTGCTGTGAGAGGTCCAAGTCATTATGAAGCCTCTTCCTCTTCCTTCGACCGCGCCACTTGTTCTTCATTGTTACTTCGTGAATGTATTCCTCCCCCACGTATGGTGGCCAATGCGAGGGATCTAGGTAAGGCTCGAATCGCTTCTCCCAAGTCCGCTCGTGGCTAGCTTAGAGAATTTTGATGCAACGAAGGTAAGGTGACTTACACCGCGCACGCGACAGGTGGTGATGACGTGAGAGCATGGGACATGCAGCAACGTCGGGACCATGCAAGTACAGTCTTCGTCAGTCAGGTTCACTCTATGGTTGCGGCCACCGTAACGTTCGCCCCCTATCGATGTGCCCCCGGCTGCCCTGATGGCGTATATATGCTTAATGTGATTGTATTCCTCCACCTCCTGATTGCATGACCCGGCCTCCGCGATAGCAAGGTGCTTAGCAGCAGCCGCACCCCAACGCTCGCCGGCATTGTATGCATCCTTTGCTCGGGTCCACCGATCCACAAAGTACGAATTGGTCTTTCGAAATGAGTACTCCAAGATAGCAGATACTGGCATTGCACGGATGCCCTTAATAACGTTGTTGAACACCTCTAAGATGTTTGTTGTCATCATTCCATACCGACAGCCATCTTTATCGTATGCTTGTGCCCACTTCTCCTTCTGCTGCAAGACCTCGTCCAACCACGACTTTCCCTGTTCGTTGGTCACTCCCCTCAGCTCCGTCAACTTGACCTCAAATTCCCTCTTCTCCAAGCATCCGCACAACAGCTTGAATTTTTTGGTGAGATCTTCCTTGCTACATTTCTTAAAGAAATTAGCCGCTAAATGACACATGCACCACTTATGTAGCACATCCGGGTGTCTGTCAAGTCTGCTCTTCACAGTGTTTTAGAATGCCACGGTGCCTGTCCGAGACGATGCAAACCTATCGTCCAGGCCCAACGATGCGTAGACGAACTATATCTAGGAACCATTCCCAGCTTGCATTTTCTCACCCTCTGTCAATGCAAATGCTAATGGAATCAGCTGGTCCTCCGCATCAATACCCACGGCGAGCATCAAGGCACCATAGTACTTCCCTGTCAGGAATGTAGCGTCAATAGATAAGACAGGCCTGCAATGTTTGAAGGCCTCTATGCATTGCCCAAAGGACCAATACACCCTCCCAAGGACATGTTTCGTAACCCCTCCATCAAGTTCCATACGGTTGTCGTGCCAAGGGTAAAATACCATGCCCAGATTCTTGGCCTGCATAGCGGTTAGGATTCAAGGAAGCAAACTATAAGCCTCCTTCCAATCACCCCACAATAATTGCATCGCTCTCTGCTTTGCCCTCCATGCTTACACGATACTTAATGAACCCGTATATAACCTCGATGAGGGTGGTAACAGTCACATCAGGATCGACAGCCACAACCGTCATAATACGCCTAGCAATAAAATTTGCGGTGGCCTGGAGGTGCTCCTCAGACACTTGTGCGGTCCCGCAAGTGTGAGGCTGCTTCACATTCGCTATTTTCCATTGCTTGCCCCTTGTTTTGTGGCCCCATACCTTCCATTCGCACCTCACGGTGTACCTTTTGTTCACATCGGAGTATTGCACTATGAACGGACGATGGTGCCGCACTGAGTATTCTTGCAGCCAAACCTTCATGTCCTCTATGGTTGGAAACAACATGTTCTTCCGTATTACGTCATTCTCCAGGTCCGCAATGCCATCCCTGCTCTTCGACCCATTAGCATAAACCGCCTTATCAGACATACTGACATCATCGAAATAATACACAGACGGGACTTCACCCATTACACTGCGAAGTACCCTACCTTCCTCCGAGGAGAAAAGAAGTGCGGGAGACTCATCTTCGGTCGAGCTCCATCCTTCGTTAGACTCCACTTCACGGATTGTTTCATCGCAAAACAACTCCTCCTCAAGCTCGTTGTTCATGACAGCGCCGTTGAAATCAGTCACAGGGTCAATAACACGTTGCGGGGAAGATACAGGCAGATCCACCAACAAGGGGACATGGTTGGTACGACTCACGCTAACGAACTCTTCGAAAGGTCGCTCTTCCATTGGGGGGGGGCTCGTGAATGATGGGCAGTGGGGTCTAGTTCCTCCGTGTTGCCATTCATCACATCCAAATTGTCTGGCAAATCCTCAACAATGATTGTCCTCTCCATCGCCACCTCCAACAACCGGACCTGAGATGTGAGCACAATTTCCTTGTACATGTCCCAATCATCAGCGGACAGGATTAACACCAACAAGGCGTGCACCTTAGAACCCACCCCTGCGTCATATCGTCCTTGCATTCTGATAACGACCCCGGGCTCATCCCATCCAAAGGTCGACTTAATCCTACTCACAAGAGTTTTAAAGTCCGTTGATTCGCGAAACAAAAAGACGGTCGCTTCCATGCCGCCGAAGTCGACAGAACTTCCAGTTTGGCTAATGGCCCCACCAGTAAATACACGTACAACTTTGTCCATCTACATCCAACTAAATATTGCAAAGTCAGTACTGCATGCCATATGAACGAAACACCGCAAGTACAAAATATCACAATCAACATTGGACATAACAAAAGCATGCTAGCAGTTTGACGGTACAAACGTATAGATAATTAAAACTTGTTTCCTCCATGTTGTGTATTGTGATAGTACTTTACTGTAGTTACGGTAATGAGCATGATGGTTTACAGTCATCATGGAACAATACATCTTTTTAAATGAAGTTTACGGGTCATTTCACAATGAATTGCGGTATGTTAGGCCATACACAGTGGACGAATAACACCAAGAAACAATGAGATGCAGAAAGATCTAAATCCTACACTATCTGAGCCTCTTGTGCTCAGTCACGCTCTAGATCCCGTTCTCAAGACCGCCCAAACCACGTGTTTGGGACCTCTCAGAGCTTGCCTCTGAGTGCGACCTACACTACCCTGGATCCACCTGCCCAGGTACGCTCGAGATCCCATTCTCGAGACCACCCAAACCACGTGTTTGGGACCGCTCAGGGCTCATTCCTGAGTACGCCCAGGACTTCGCTCCTAGGTACGCTAGAGCTACATGCTCGAAGTGCCACGAACCACTCATTCGGGAAATTTTATATGCAGAAACGAGGTAAGTCAATTTTTTTTTGCCTTCAGCCAATATTATAATTCTATAGAAGTCAATGTGATTTGCGCCACCCATTTTTTTACATTCCAACTAAATTACATGTATTAGTTATGAACTTATCATGTAGTGCACCAAATGAGAACCTTCAAAATGGACATAGCAGACCTATTATTCATGTACGGGATCGACGCATCTTAATATAATAACTCGTATCATTTGAAATGAATGTGCATAGGCACTAAACTAGATTGTTGTATTGTTTATAATTTTAAGCAAACACGTTCCTACTTCATGACAATTATCCGAAGGATAAGCTAGGCAGTTTTATAACTATTGTACTGATTAAGAAACAATGACACGAATTATATTCACAAGTAGTGCTTCAAGTGTGAGTCATGAAGCATGATGCATTTTGCCATCATGGAGCAACGAACAAGTTAGGCAGTGAAATTGTTTTGCTAAATAGCAGACAATTTCTCTCGGATAGCTTGGAGATCATGGGTGTTGCCTACAAGGAATAGTCACCAACCAGAGTGCATTCATCAAAACATAAAATTTCAAAAGCGTGTTATAATTTAGAGACAAACTAAAAACTAAATGCAGGTCCTCGTATTTTAACTTTCTCTTGTCGGGGACTCTGGGTATTATTGTGCACAGATAATGCATGCGATAACCAATCTTTGTCAAGACCAAACAAAATAAATCCTACTTTGCTACAACTCATCAAATGCAATGTATCATGGCTTAAAGTAACGAGGAAGTTGACAGCAAGCAGGTTAGTTCATGTAAAACAGAAATCCTGAAGGCATCGAATTTAAACAACTAGCAAACAACATGCATTGTGTTACCTGTTTAGATTAGACGAGAGCTATTTGGCTTGCCTCTCTTTCTCAAAGTATGGAGTTCAGTGATAATATGGCTAAATTGTTTTTATCTTTCAAAATTGGATAGTGAATCTGGTATTACATATTCTCAGATAATCAGATACTTTGCATCGATCAATTCATCCAGGTAATAAACATAAGTGATAACAAACCTTGTCTAAGAAGATAACATGTTAAAGCTACATTATTTGAAACAAAATTGGACTAAATCATATGTTCTGATGGTGGTAATGATCTTAAGTTTTAACATAACAGCATATTCTCCTCAAAGCATCAAATTGTTTTGCCATTACACATTCAAAACCCTCAAAATCAAAGCCCTTCCACAACATCACGTTGCCTTCCTAAGTACTGCCATGGTTGATTTGTTCAAATTGCGATGTCCAAATGAAATGGTACTCACATGATTCTCCTAAGTGCTACCACTAACCGAACCAAAACATCATCACACATTCACACATTCAACAAGCAATGTCCAGATCCGGCAACATCATCAGTGATTATCCTAAGCACAAGATGATGAGAGACGACTCGTGGCTCACCTTCTCTAGTGGTGGAGGAAGGGAGGAGAGTCTAGATCCGGTGCTTGATGGTGGAGGACAAGCCGACTGCCAAACCCGGCCATGAAGCGGCGTGGAGGGCCTTGCAGCACGAGGAAGCGGTCGGCGTGGGGGCGCGTCGGGAGCAGCCAGCGTGGAGGAGGCCGGCGTGGAGGAGGTGTGGAGAAGGACGGCGCGGGGAGCAAGCCGGCGTGGAGGAGGACGGCACGGGGAGCAGGCCGACGCGGAATCCGGTGGTGGCAACGACGTATTTGGGGAGGTTGGAAGAGGCTCGGGAGGAAGAGAGGCGTCGGGGGAAACAGAAGAAATGAATCGGCGACAAAAGCTCGCTACTAAGTCACCATTGTCACGCCATTAGACTTGGCGTGTGAGGCGAGATTGTCACGCCTCGCTCATGGCGTGACATGTGCCATAAAGCCTCCACGCCGGCACTGTGTGCCACGAGGCCTTACGTGGCAAATTTTGTCACGTCGCAACATGTGGCGTGACAGTACGGTTTAGCCACGCTAGACGTGGTGGCGTGACCAAAGGGGTCAGACTTGGAAATAAAATTCGCGAGGGATTAACTTTAAAATATTAATAAAAAAGGATTACCCACAAGGAGAAGCTTAAAAGAATTTTATATAAATATACAGAGCATATAAAATTATGATACAATTACACAATAATCTACGTGATGTCAGGAGTCTCCCCTAAAAGTTTAATGAATTTCAGAGCTATATTACCCCATCTAAAAATTCCCTAGAAACTCAATCTTTTTAGGAAAAATTGGAAACTCATTTTTCCTTTCTCCTTCCACCGACTGCCGGGCCCCACCAGCAGCCATCTCCTTCCACGCACCTAGCCACGCCGCTCACTGCATGCGCGCCACGCCCGCGCGTCTCCTCGCCGCCCAGGCCGTCGCCACCCTCGGCTCTTCCGCCGCTCCCTACAAGAGGCAGCGCCGCGGCCCTTCTTTGCCCCTGGGACATCTCCTCCCCACCCCTCTCATCTTCACCAGAGAAGAAAGGCCACAGAGCAAGCAAAGTTCGGCCGCGCGCCGCTACCGCACCGGCCACCGCGCCTCCCCTTGCCATTCCGGCCGCCCGGTGAGCTTCGCCACCAAATACTCGCGTCAAAACGTGTTCCCATGGCCACTGAATCCTTCCCCTCACTCAATTTGAACCCTCAACCGCAGGAGCTTGGCGTTGGCTCTTCTTCCCCAGTTCCGGCTACAACCGGCGTTTTCGCCGCCAATCCTAGCTCGACTGGCCCCCGGCCGATTGCTCTCGGGTGGAGCACCCCTAGACCTCCACGGACCCTCCACCATCACTCACGCCGGTTCCCCTTCGCCACAGCGCCGCCGCCACGGCAAGCCGCCCGCGCCGCCGGTGGCCCACGTCGTCGGCCCACCACGGACCATCTCCGCCTCCATCAACCGTACCGGTGAGTTCCCCGTAGCCTCCTGAAGCTCGTGCGCGCGCCCCTTTTCCCTTTCTTCCCCTCCGGCGCCGGCGCCCTTCTTGCTCCCCTACGGTCGGCCGCCGTTCGCCTTTGCCGCGCCACCACAGTACCGCCGGAGCCGCAACCCCACCACCCATGGAACCCTCTTCGTTCCTTGGTTCCATTTTTGCCATCCATGGCCGTCGCCATCCTCCCTGTCGCCGGCGGAGAGCGCCGCTTCCAACCGCCTGAGCCACCCCTGTGCTGCTTCCTGTATCCCTCTGCGTGTATGAATGGATGTCAAGTAAGTGGTTAGTAAATCAACTAGTGAATAGTATAGATAAGTCAGTAGTTAACAACATGCTCAAATGGTTAAAGCTTAAAGAGTAGATTAGAAACATGCTCAAATGGTTAAAGCTTAAAGAGTAGATTAGTTAGATCTGTTAATGATTCTTTTAGCCAATCTGAAAGAAATGCAATTAAGTGAGAAGTATAGTTAACAAATACTCATTCTCATAATAATGCCTAATTAATTAAGAGAACACTTCCATTAGTCAATTGTTTAACAAGATGGTTGAACAATAGTAAAAATGTTAACAGTAAGATAGATCCATACCAATTACCCAAAACAATTGTTTAGAAAATATAAAGCTGATAATTAACCTAGAAGAGTGAAGTTAATTAGGTTTGAAGTCATGGCATGTGATCAGCTAAGCAAATAGTAGGTCTTATGCCATGGTTTTGATAATAGCAACAGTAGCACTAAGCCAGTGAGATAGTTAATAAAAGATGATAAGGCAATAAGAGAGTAAAAATCGTTAATATGTACGTAACCAATATCACTAATGACTAGGTTAAAGTAGATATCACCTAGACATGGTGTTAACCCAAAAATCTTATACCTTAATAAAAGGGGAGCCATAGTTAGTCCTATAGATGGTCCTTGTTAGGAGAATTGTTAGTCCATCCATTAAGATAAATGTTGCTAAGTAATTAAGAATTAATAGTCAAATAATACCTAGGCTTCATGAAATAAAATAAGTAAGTAGCTACTCAAATAGAAATAGCCCTTAATACTTATTCTAGTTAAAGATTAACCTAACATACTAGATGTACCTTAGTATAAACTTAGTCTTGATAATGACTATAAAAAGGACATACTTAAAACATGGAATTTCCTCGGTAAATAGGAAATAATAACTAATATAATCATGAGAGCGTATAAGAGGATTGATTTTGACTGTATGATCATCGTGGATGCATACATAGAATGCCTGGAGAGAGTACTTGTGAGTACTAGTTGGCCTGTTAAGGAAAACCACATCACCTAAGCTCTAGGAATCGTCTGTCGTTATCTGTTCTTAGTAGCAAAACCCTTCGTGATCCGAGAGCAGATCTGTGAGTATTACCTGACTAGGTAACCCCCCTCATCTAGTTAACCAGTGAGGAATGTTCCTGTGAACATTCCTATTCTCTCTCTCTCTCTTAGAATTATCTACTTTGGTATGAAGAATTTCCTATCATCAGCGGATATATTTTGTCTGTAGCATTTCCTTCATCAACTTCCTTGGTTATATTTCGCCTGAAGTATTTCCTTTATCCACTCCATTAGGTATGCTTAGTTTTCATCGGGAATACTTCGTCCTTCCAAGTTGTCGTTAGAAATGTTTGCTTTTATTTGAAGTATTTCCTTTTGTTTGAATGTATTTGGATTTATTGGATTTCATTTGAATGTTTTCAGTCGCTCTTGGATTCGATCATGTTCTACGTAGTTAGAATCTGAAGACATAATGGGACAACAATCCCAACAAGAACAAGGCTGGAATCAAAATTGCCCGAGCATTGAACAGGATGATTATCAGTACGTTGAGCGGAATTATTATCAGAACGTCAAGAAAGGCGAATATCAGAACACCGAGCCTTATCAGAATATTGAGCAAGGCGAGTCAATACTTTGATCATATTGCACCTACTGTTTGCAATTATATTGTTTTAAATTATAAAATTGCATTACTATGTTTTATACAATTATATTGTCATAGCTCATAGTTAATGCCTTACTGATAATTGTGTATGAACTTCCAATCCTTCAATTTGGACACTATCATTGTCACCCTAGAATTAATGGTTAACATACTAGTTATAAGTCTGTATCTAAGTGTCATACTTAGCCTTGTTTAGATACATTGTCATTCGGGCATTAAGTTGCCCGACATCAATAAACACTTTGAAAATGAAATTGGGTAGTCGAGGCTGGGAGCCTGAATGGTATGTTGGAGTAAAGGTTATTTTGAAAACAAAAGAAAAACCTGAAAAACAGATTTCGACTTGGTAATTTGGAAAGAGTGGTGGTCTTAGGGTGCACGAGAGAGTTGGTATGTGGATATACCGCCCAAGTCAATTAAGGACCGAATCTGGTAACAACCTCTCATGTAAAACAGTGCAAACACAAGTCTTAACACTTAAGACCTGGCTAACTAATTTGTCCGCCTCCTCGCAATTTCATCGATGGTGGATGTGTGAAGTGTACAAAGGGCAAGGTAGTCACCAATCAAGACGGCGTAATGGGAGACCTCCAGGGCACTACTAAGGAGGTGATACCTAGCGGCTTGAAAGTGCGAAAAGGTGTGACATTGTAAAAGCCTTGTGATAATTATCTTAGTCGCACAGCTACGGAAGTGTGTCAGACGGACATTATAAGTTGATTATCTCTTATGGGTAAAGCGTACAAACTCTGCAGAGTAAGAAAACTATCTAGATAGCCGTGCTCACGGTCAAGAACGGTACTGAGAACTTACTTGATATAGCTTTCCTTTTTATAAAACCATTGGTGTGTGTGTGTGTGTGTGTGTGTGTGTGTGTGTGTGTGTGTGTGTGTGTGTGTGGAATGAAAAGGGTGGGTTGGAGTCCAACATTTGGATATGTTGGGTCTATAACCCAGAAAGTTGAAAAAGCCTGGTCGGGGACCAGTGGTAAATATGGGATAGCCTGAGCATTGAGTGGACGCACTCACTTAATGGTATAGGAGACGGAATCTCCACCAGTACTTTACAATGAAAACTCAGTTTCTAAAACCTGTGTTAGTTAAAATGCTAAGTTTCAGGTTTTGCTACTACTTACCCTATTTCAAACAAGTGGCTTTGTGCAAAATAAAAGAACCATGAGCCTTTCCTTTGATTAGCATTGCATCTATAATAATTGCATTGTGTATTGGCTCGCGAGTACAGTTGTGTACTCATGCTCGCTATTTATATTCTTTTAGTCAGTAAGCATAAAAGAAGGTTTCTGGGATATGAGCATTGGACAAGACCGAAGATCAAGAAGGCCAAAAACTAGGTTGCGAGCTCACAGTCGATTGCCGGTGGGTATATCGTGAGGGTTCCACGCGCTATACTCTGAATCTGCTTCCGCTGATGTTGTCTGAAAAGTATTTGTCCTGTTCGGCCATTCTGCAAGTCAAAAGCCGTAAGGTATATTTACGTTTTGTTTAATATTATGCAATAGCTTTATATTTTCATGATATGTGTTTGAACCAACAATGTAACTGTGTGTGCCAGCTACTGATCCAGGGAATGACATAAATATACACAGTAGATCCCAAGTTAAAGATTTGGGGTCTGACACCCGCACTACAGATCGAGGAGATAAGTCATGTTCAGCTTAGGTTCTGATTATTAATTTTGCCTTACGTTATGTGGACATCATTCCATCTTGCAGCCTTCAGTTGGGTGTGGAGGTGATGACGGATCAACTGATGAAGATGCGGTCATCCCAGCTAGTGCTAGGGAGGACTACACTGTGCCAAAATTTAGAGCGTACCATCTAGGGTGCCCCCTAGTCTACGCTTATCAGAATCGTGACCAGTACAAAGTATCGTACCAAGGCCAAAGCTCCACCTCACCTGTGCCCGCTGGTACATTGTATGGTCAAAGGCCAGAGATCCTCCGCACCGAGGCCCATTCATACATCGTACCTAGGGGGCGTGGCTCTAGGGTGGATTCATGGAGTCGTTCATTAGTGATATGATTGCAGGTGGTAGCTAGTTTGGCATGACTCAATTGGACGACATTGATGTTGGACAGATTCAGATTGGCCAGAGTCAGCTTGTTGAAGCACCTCCACCCACTCAATGGTCTCCCTATGTTCTCCGAACAGAGATGCGCTCTCTGGACAGATTCATGTACCCCACGGGACATGCTCAACGCAAGACTAGGACACGCATGCAGACGTATGTAGCATGTGTGTAATTAAATTGTCAACATTATGTGAGCCATATTATCACATGAAAATATGCATTTTCATTCCAAAAAAAAATTCACATGAAATAATGGCACAACACAGGGGGAGGGGGAGGGGGAGGGGGAGGGGATATGTCTGTGCCCCTAGGGCACGGATCAGAGGAGGTTTGGCCACCAGGGGCACGGACGAGGCGACTCTAGCCCCTAGGGGACGTGCACTGTGGTGCCATTTTTGCTTTTGATGCGCGGAGAGAGCTCGATTTGTTGTTCCGAGTGCCAAGAGTGCTATTTTAGCCAAAAACTCTCACATTAGAGACAAAAGAGATGAAGGCAGGAGTCACATTCTGCAGCAACCAACATACAAATTAAACCGGACAAAGGAGGCCGAAGAGAACTAAAATAATCTGAAGGGAAAGTTGACACGATACGTTCACATCATATTGGGCTTTTAACTTATTTGTAAATCGTTGAATCTTTCATCTCTCCTAGATTGAATGGTGTCACGCCCCGGGTAACCAACCCCGGGGACCTCCTGTGCACACCGGATCAGTCCCAAGATCAGCGGTTGGTCCGCACAGTTCAACAAAGATGTCATCACAGCCATACAACAAACTAAGAAGAAGCAGACCAAAAATAACACTTACAACCAACAAAAGACCAATATAAAACGACAAAGAGGTCGCAGCGGAGAAACAAAGCCGAAACACACGTGGAGGCCACACGACATGCCCACAGACAATCGAATGGAGGACGTCCCCTAACACGCATAGGTCCTCAAAGACCTCCTCTAGCACGAGAGGTCTTTAAGGACCTCCTCTTCGAAGAGGTCGGAGCACCTTGGGAGGTCTTCTTCAGCTGCTGATCAAACAGAGGGCACAACCCATGAGTACTTTTGAATGTACTCAGCAAGCCGTAGAGAATGCATGCAAATATATTCATGCAAGCTTCAACAAAGGATAGCTTTATGGTTAGCTTGCAGAAAGCAACAGTGAATTGAAATACAATAAGTAGATTGCAAAGCACAAGTTTGAAAGACTAGCGCATAAGTGACAAGTTCTCTTTTTGAAAACAACACACGACCACCCCGGTCGTGAGCTAGACCACCCACGACCACCTTGGTCGTGAGCTGGACCACTCGGAACCAAACCCAACAACAAGTTTTGAGAAAAACTCTACCCCTTGCGTGAAATCACCAGGCATGTCTATAACCGAGGACGTGGCTATTCAAATAGATTACACTCTGTAGAGGTTGTACAGCTTTACCCACAAGACACGAATTCTCTAGTTTGTTTGGCACTCGTCGATGCCCCTGCTCACTACTTTAGGTAAGTAGGCTAGAGCACGTGACAAGATCTTTACAAGGTTGTGCTTTGATTTGGTCCCGCTCGCTAAGGTTTCGCCTTACTGGCCCCCTCTTGCGCCAAGTGTGGGCGTCTAACCCAGGTCCTTCCACACTTCCACCAAAATGGAACTGAATCCAAGCATTGCCAATTAGTTGGCCAGGACCACCCCATAATGGTCTTGTGGTTGCACGAGGCGGTCCGGATCAATGGCTTACAAGGTTAAGTCCTTAGTTGGTGCTCAGGCGAGACCTCCTCATCCCAGTGTGCGTATAGCACCCACTTTACTGCACGATCACTCGCCCGAGCGAAAACAATTTTGGGTTCAACCCGGCCAATGACCACCCTAGTCACGGCACAACAAATTTTATTAGCGGCCACAAAGGCCAGTGGCAACACTTGCAAGACAATACATGCCAAGACAAATACGTGTCGAAGTTCCATAGATCATTAAGTCAAATTTAACATGATTAAACAGGTGATCGAGACAATACATAGCTAGGCAGGTCTAAGAAACAGTACGCACCCATGTTGGTTATCTCAAAGAGGTCCAACTAAGAATACCCAACCTATGGCGGTCCAAAGAGTACATGTCAACATGTGAATCACAAGTATCCAAGGAGTCATACTGCTAAAATGGTGATTAGCTAATTCCCAAACCATTTTTATACAAATAGCCATGCATGTTGGTATAAAACAAAGTACTTTTGCAAACTGGGATCAACATGATCAAAGGTCTATGACTTGCCTTCGATAGAGAGTTGAGTCTTTAGTAGAGGTCGCTGGGTCCACGAATTCTTCAACGAAGCCGGAATCTACACGTGCGAAAAGAGCCAAGTGAATTCAAATGAAACCCAAAACTACCAAACAAAAACCAAAAGGAAACACAGAATTAAAACGGCTCTCAGGAGGAGGTCCAACTGAGAGGGAGAGGTCGAAGGGGGTCCTGAGGAGGAGGTCCTGAGCAGAGCAAGAAAATTGGGGAAAGCTAAAGGAGATAAAAGAGAGTTGCCCAGGCTTTTATAGCCAATGATACAAGGAGAGCCTCTAAGATTTAGAAACACACGTGCCTAAGGGCAGGTGAAGGAGATGATGAGAGCAGGTAGAGGAAAGACAAAAGGAGAAACAAGTACAGACAACACAATAACATCGTTTAATGCGACACAATAACATTAAATGCACAAGGTCCTTTGCGTCAGAATTGACACAACATGAGGAAAAGAGATGGTGAATAGAGCTGACAGGTGGGACCTATCAAAACTCATAAGGGGTGGTCCAACAAAAAGGGGAGGTCGAGACCAACGGGGAGGTAGTGATCCATGGGGTGGTCATGACACAGGGGTGGTCTTTGCAAAAAGACCAACGGGGAGGTCTTTGCAAAAAGACCAAAAGGGTGGTCTTTGCAAAAAGACCGAAGGGAGGTCGCGGCCAAAGGGGAGGTCGCTGCAAAACGACAAAAAGAAGGAGGTCGCTGCAAAACGACAAAAAGAAGGAGGTCGTGGCCAAAGGGAAGGTCGTGGCAAAACGACAAAAAGAAGGAGGTCGTGGCCAAAGGGGAGGTCGCGGCAAAACGACAAAAAGAAGGAGGTTGCGGCCAAAGGGGAGGTCTTTGCTAAAAGTCTAGGAGGGTGATCGTAGTAAGTCTCCAAGACCACCCGGAGGTCTGGATGGGAAGGGAGGTCTAAACCACGGGGAGGTATAGACTGAAGGGAGGTGATCCAAACAAATGGAGGTCTGGAGAAAAGACCTGAGCCGAAGGAAACACGGAGCGAACGAAGAAAGGGGAAAACAACACCAGAGAACTCCAACAAACTCGAAAGAAACCCAACTCGAATTAGTTGAAATTGGATTTAGTCATTTTAGACACCTTTAATTCCAAAATCTCAAGTTAAGCTTCAGAACTTTCATCAAAACCAAATGGTTCTTTCTATTTTGAAAACTCAAGGACTCGGAAAAACTTGGGACGTTACAAATGGCAGAGCTCCGGCTAATGTTTTTAAAAATATCATTTATATACTTATTGTAGGTGTAAAACCAAAACACAAGTAAGTGGGTGGACGTCGACTGTCTGATGAGCCGACGTCCACGAGAGTGATAATGAGACGGGGATCTATGTAGGTTCGGGGTCCGAGAGGACCACCCTGTAGGATCAAGGATAACCGACTAGAGGGGGGGTGAATAGACGGTTTTTAAATTCTTTTGGCTAAAAATAAATTTTGCCAAATTAAAGCTATGAAATACAATTTCACAAATTAAGGTCTAAAAGGTCTAGAGCTTTCTAAGTGCACTACACTATCAAGACAAGCTAAACAAGATGAACAAATAGCTTATAAGAATAAATGCACAAAGTAAGGAGCGAGCGAATAAACCACACTACGGAGACAAACGATGTTTTCCCATGGTCTTGGAGACTTGTTAATCTCCACTAATCCATGTTGAGGAAGCTTGATCAACTCAAGCCGGCTTCACACAAGTACTTTCCTCAATCACTAATGGTAGCTCTTCTCCACTCCGGATAGGTGAGCTCCAACCTTTACAAATGCTCGGGGTCTTCTCACAAGCTTCTTTGAGAAGATCACCAACGCAACTCCGAATCGTCTAGGAGACAGCAATCTTCAAGAGTAATGAACCAATGATTCTTCGCTTGAAGATGCTCAAGTGCCACAAAGATCAAACTCTACTCAAAGCACTTGGAAAAACCTCAACAACCTTTGCGAGAAAAGAACATGCTACTGGAAAAGATTGACCGCTTTGACAGACCGGGGCCTGGTCAGTCCGGCTTCAGAAATAGTAGCAAGACACAAAAAATGCACGTCTTTGGAAAAAGCTGACCGGGTCACTTGACCCGGAGGTCCAGTCAGTTCGGCCTCAAGAAAATACACAAAACTCCTTTCTCTGGAAAAAGCTGACCGGGACTCTCAACCAGGAGGTCCGGTTAGTTCGGACATAGACCTACGGTCAGTCCGGCCATTGAAAACGTAGAAAAGGAGCTCTCTGGAAAAAGCTGACCGCAAAGTTGACCCGGGTTTCCGGTCAGTCCGGACTATCAACTACAGTAAGTATAACCATGAAAAATAAAACCCATATAAATTATGACCAGACTAATCCAAATGAAAGTGAGAATTAAACCAAGTAAGATTGAGCGTGTGGCATCATTTACTTTCAAGCTACCAGTCATGTGATCCCTCTTCATAGTACAACTTTCTACACTATGAATCCAGTCTTTTATCCTTCATTCTCCTAGACCGGTAAAACTAAGAAAATGTCCTATCAATTAGATACCTTTACCTTGAGTGAGATGAGATCCTTTAGCGCTCTTTCGTCTTTGTCCAAGAATAACCCTAGTAACTTCTTGATAAAACAAGTTAGTACAAAACACATGGTTGTCTATAATTATCAAAACACTGCAAACGGGGCCTAGATTCTTCAATCTTCTCCTTTTTGGTAATTGATGACAACCTCACCAAGGAGATCTAATAAATTGATTTGAATATACCAAAAGCACAAAGCAAGAAGTATATTCTAGGACGTGATTTAGATAGCATGTGACAAGAACATTGTAAATGATAAGAAGGGAGCACTATGCTAGCTAAGCCATCAAATATGAGAGAAAACCCCCCTGACTATATCGAAAGATTTATATGAGAAGAACATGCATATATTTGAAGGAATTTGGACAGATTTTCTCTTGTATTTTGGGTTGAGAGAGCAACAGTAGTCAATAAGATAAAGGCATTCAACCAAGCTCACAAAAGGAAAATCATTATGATCCAATAGAGATATCCATAAGACAAAGATAAAGGTTCAATAAGCTTAGAGAGATACAACCAAAGTAATAAGCTTATCCTCTATCCTATTACACACATAGAGTCAAACGAACATAAAGAGTAGCATATTATAGATAATAGATAATAGCTAATGATAGATCTTCTCCCCATTTGGCATCAAGTACCAAAAGCTAAGAGGGAGGAGGAGGAGCGCCAGCTGAAGTGGAAGGAGCTGCAGGAGAAGGATCAACACAACGACAATGAGAGTAGGTAACAGATTGCTCAATCGAGGATACACGAGTGTTGATATCAGCAATGTTGGTCAGAATCTGCCCTCAGACTGTATGCATCTCAGAAACCCATCCAGTCAATTGATCAAGGCGTTGAAGCACGACTGCATTTGATTGATCCATGGCGGTGTGCCGAGTGTCCAAAGCCTGATAGTGGCAATCAATGTCATCCATGCGACGATCCACAGCGTCGAAGCGAGAGACAATGGTGGTAATGCCTGAGTGTAGAGTCTCTAGCAAGAGAGGATCAAGACTACCTTGCTGCTGAGGAGTTGGCTGAGGTCCATGAGGAGGATTTTCTGGAGCATTGTCATCCTGCTGGGGGGGATGCCTTTCCAAAGGCCGGTTCCTCAAATCCCTTTGATGGTCACCTTCGGGCTTATACTGCTTGTGAGGAAAAGGGAGTGGACCATTGAAGTGAGCCACTTTCTGAATAAACTGCATGATATAGGGGCAAAGTACGTTCTCTTACCCAAATCACCTTTGCAAGCTGCAAACTCAGTCAGAACGAGATGCATAATATCAAACTTCTTTCTTTGCATCGCAAAATCAATGACATTCCGTGCATGACCTCGATAGCATTATTGTTGTCACTCCTAGGCAAGATAGTGGCTCTTATAATCCTATTTATGACGCTTAGAAGAGGTAAAAGACCGGTGACTTTCCAGGGACATACCCAACATGGTTCTGATCATAGAACTGCGTTTGCTTTGGAGTCTGAAGGGCGGGCTCAAGATGTATCTTGACATAGTCCCATGAAGGTAGATTGAGAGCCTCCTCAAAGTGGCGCTTGTGGCCGAGTAGCGCACCGAGCTCGTTATCCAAGTGAGAGTTGAGAGATTGGGTGCAAGAATAATAGTAGCAAAAAAATAACGAATGACATCCTCATTGAAATTGCACTTAATACTGACTATGCCATCCAAGCCGGCAGCATGAAAACTAGAATACAGACCGTCATACCTGGTTTGCTCATTGAGATATATCCAATTGATATATTTCTGGATAGCAAATTGCTTGTGGACAAACACATGATTAAAAGTATCTTCCTGAAACATGGTGTGGAATCTCGAATCCGTAGTTGTCCTTGGCATTGCATACTGATTCTTGTGTCTTAACCTCATGAAATCCTCATTCTTGATGGAGCGAAGATCGACTCGAGGTTCTGGCGGAAGCTGCTGTTCTGCGTCATCTTCTTGGCAATCTTGATCCATGTCATCACTGGTACTGGGCACAGAAGATAAGTTGGGAGCGATATGAAGACGACCCGGGATTGCCAGTGTTCTTCATCCTTGGCATGATGATTGGATAAAGATCAAGACCATAAATGAGTAAGAGGGATTGAAAGAGGAAACAGAAGACTTTTATCTGGCAGGGTCGGTCAGACCGCAAAATACATGCTTAGGTTAGACCACGCCATGGAATCGACCAGAGGTATCTGCCTATTAGATCGTGGCGTGGGTGGCCAGTAGGGTATACGCCGGTCAGACCGGTCCTGACAGAGAAAAAACCCTGGAGGTACATCCCTTCAATCGGAATTGGCAATAAGGAGCAATCATACAACATACATTGATTTAAGATTACAATGTATCCATATGAAAAGAGAAGATGACAGGTTAACAAGGATTCTTGATTGATTTGAGGAAAAGTACAGAAGAGAGAAAGAGGGAAGAAGAGAACCTTCGGGATGGAGGAGGACCGGCAGCGAGGAGGAGGAGGACCGGCAGCGGGGAGGAGGACGACCTGCGACAGGAAGGAGGACTTCAAAACGACGGTGGAGACGAGGCACGCGCGAGGGCGGCGACGAGGGTTCCCGGTGGGAGGAGGAGACGGGTGGGGATGGTGGGAACTTGCGGTGAAAAGAGAAACCGATGGAGAGATAAAAGGGAAGGATAGGAATGTGGTTGAAGAGGAGCATGAACTGCTCGGTTGTGGTCAGACCGACATGGGACACCCGGTCAGACCAGGGAGAGCACTGCGGGTTGACCGGAAAGACAACTACGGTTTGACCGCGATGCAGAGAAAAAGATATGGATGAAGCATAAATTTTGGTGTTGTTCTTACTCCAAGTATTTAACACTCAATCAAAGACTATTTGGAGTACGTTCAACAGGATTAGATTATCAAGAGAGTTTTGAACATATGTTTGTTAGAGAATAAAGCAATTTTGGAAATGGAAAGTTTTGAGAAATCAAAATAGTCAAACAAGGGAAATTTTCACTTGTGATAAGATGTATGAGTATGAAATACTGTTTTGAGACAATATATGTGAGGAAACATTGCCCAATTAGCAATACTCATGATATGCTAGAATAATGACTTGTTAAATTTTCGGGTTTTGGGTTATTTTTCAGTGAGATTGAAACTCAAATATCTTTTGTTTAGTTGGAAGTTTGAAAAACCTATGAACACAAAAAAAGATCATGAATATCTATCTTTAGGTTTTTCCTTTTGGGATTACTATCAAATTCCTTTTGAAATAGAATTTGTATAAAAATTTGATTTTGGTCAAAAACAAGATACTTGAGGATCATGTTTAGGCAAAAACTGACTTTTCATTTTTTTTAAAGATAATTTTGGAGTTCTTTCGAAATAGAAACCTTTGAAATACAAATGTGAAAGGTATAGCAGCATTTTCAAGATTTTTGGTTTTAAAATACAAAATTTTGACTTTTGACCAAAAGATGTTGATTTTGGGGAGCCATTCTAGCATGATTTTCAATATGTGCACAAGTAGAGATGTGATATATATGATGATTGTATAACACTCCCCCTAAATGTGTTTCCTATATAAGTTCTTAAATCAAGAAAGCCATAATAGAGTTACGAATCCAAATAAAATTTCAAATATAACGAGATCAAACGAAATTAGAAAGATCTATACTCCTACTTGTGTAGATTTTAGCAATTGATTGCCATCTATACTTTCCACATGGACAACATAATTAAAGGGTACACGTCATTTGACAACCTAATGCTTGAAAAGCAAAAACTGCCGCCTTTGCTGAATGGAAGAACCTCCGTGTATACATCACTACATCTTTTAAAGAGCATCATGCACAAACTGCTGTTGTAGAAGATCACAAGGTGCCGTTATTATTTTATGACAACATAAGCATGAGCTTTCAGGAACTCTTAAAGCCACTGCTCAGTTCTTTAGCGTGTTTGGCCTAAAACGGTTGACGACTTGCTGCATACTTAACTGTTCAAAGGTTTGCTTGACAAACAAACAGTATGATTAGAGTAAAAAAATGAGTAATTAAGATCCCATGATCCTGGCACTTCACTGCTCGCAAATCATTAACTTATGAGGTTATTTTAATTTTGTTACTCTTTGATTGGGGAAACCTAACCTTGTGCTGGCCAGATCACATGAGCTGTGAAATTTGGCCATTTGCTGTGTAGGTTTGGAAAGAAACAGAGGAGGAGGCAAAAAGTACAGCTGCTAGCACACCAGACAAAGAGCATGTTCCTTCATAGCTAAAGTTTTTATTTTCAATATTTTTATCCCAGAGAAATTATTTTGTTGCAATCGGCGTAAATACGCATAAAAAATTAATATAATATGGTTTTAATCCGCAGGAAGTGAAGTCGGCACCGACCCATAAAAAATTAATATAATATGGTTTTAATCCGCAGGAAGTGAAGTCGGCACCGACCGGGTAGTGAGGTGACGGTGAATTTTTTTTATATTAATTAACCTTTTTTTTTAAATTTTAATTTAAAGTTAACCCCCGACGTAAATTATTTCCAATTCTGACATTTTTGGTTACGCCACCACCCGTAGCGTGACAAAATAACACTATCATGTCAGCCCATTTCTAGTCAAACTCTTGCCACGCTACTGGAAGTGGCGTGTAGCGTGACAGTGTTATTTGGTCACGTCACAACCAGTGACATGACAAAAAATGCTATTTTAGGGATTTATCCTGGCACGTGACAGTGTTGTTTTGTCACGTTATCACCTGTGGCGTGATCAAAGGGATCAAAATTGGAAATAAAGTGTGTCGAGGTTAGCTTCAAAAAAAAATTCAAAAAAAAATTAATTAATAAAAAAAGTTCGGTGACGGTACATATATATTGGGCTCCGGGCAATTAACTTAATAGTTTATTTTTGCAGAGAAAGATCAATTAATTAGCGTTATTTTTCTTGAGATTAATGCTTGGGTTTAATTAATGACCATCGTAAAACCACAC
Source organism: Phyllostachys edulis (assembly GCA_036346405.1). Lineage (NCBI taxonomy): Eukaryota > Viridiplantae > Streptophyta > Magnoliopsida > Poales > Poaceae > Phyllostachys > Phyllostachys edulis. The sequence continues at coordinate 38,468,616 of CM070568.1, read as the reverse complement.
ATCACATCAAACTAAAAGTACGATAGGAGTCTTGCAATGCAATTTATACACACGGTTCCAGTATCGACAGTCTCACCGTGACATCACAAAACGAGAATTTTTTTTTAGATACAGCGCATTTTTGTCGTGTATTTTCAGATCTGATTACGATGAGGAGTAATTGTAGATCTAACGCCCGTGGCGCGGCCAATGCGTCAAGACCGAGATCACTCAGACGCGTGGCATTGGCGCCGACGCCATCGTGCGCCAACACTAGCCCGCCACAGCGTGCGCTTGACCCACCACCTAGCCGTCGACCCCACCACCTCAACCGCGCCAGCCGTTTAGAGTCAATTAATTAGGTGCTGTTTAGGGTTAATTAGTTAGGTTAGTTAGGGTTAGGGTTAGTGTTAGACTGAAATTTGGAGGAATTTTAAAATATAGCAAATGAGTCCAAAAAATTATAAATTTTTTTTATGATGCCTCCTGACACAGTGTACTTGCTTGTGTAAATTTTTCATAATTTTATCAATTTAGAATTGTTATCACTATTTCGTATAAGTGTCATATTTGTACGAATCAATAAATATAGAAAATAAGCTCAAAAAATGATGAATTTTATTTTGAAGGGTCCTCACGCAGTGGACTTGATTGTGTAATGTTTCGGTAATTTTATATGTGTTTTGGTATTGTCTAGAAAATTTAGGATTTAGGTCGCGAAAAATTCAATTTTAGGTTTCGGAAACTAGGGTTTCATGATTTCATGTGACTTGGAATGTATAAAAAAGAAGCTACATTACAACTTCATTGGAGATGCCGATATACAATATGGTGCTGGAGTACACACGTAACAACCAAAATACGCGTACAAATATAGCAAACAAAATCGCATAACACGCGATACTATATGGCTCACTCGTTCGAGCCACTACTCTCGGGACTCTCAAGTCCATCTACAAAGGAGTCCAACCAAATCATCAAGAACATGAGCTGCGGTTGGTCGAGAGACAACGTGCTTCAGGCAGCTCACCGAGTGGACCGACCTGGCTGACCTCCTAGGTCGGCGTGGTCTAGTGAGACTGGCAGCTGTCCTAGCACTCCCCGTCGGTCATCCGCACTTCGGATCAAGGGGGTAAGTCATGTTCAATTTATGTTTTAGTTGTTTTTTTGCCTTAAGTTATGCTAACATCATGCCATCTTCTAGTCGCACTTCTGTTAGGATGAATGATTGTTGCGCTCAACGTCCGCATGGCCAAGTCAGACTGGTGGTCGTCCTAGCGCTTCCCGTAGGTCACTCGCACTGCAGATTGAGGAGGTAAGTCATGTTCAGCTTAGGTTCTGATTATTGATTTTGCCTTAAATTGTGTGGACATCATTCCATCTTGCAGCCTTCAGTTGGGCGTGGGGGGTGATGATGAATCAACCGATGAAGATGCAGTCATCCCAGCTAGTGCTAGGGAGGACTACACGGTGCCAGAATTTGGAGCGTACCATCCAGGGTGCCCCTTGTCTACGCTTATCAGAATCGTGACCAGTACAAAGTATCGTACCAAGGCCAAAGCTCCACCTCACCTGTGCCCGTTGGTACATCGTACGGTCAAAGGCCAGAGATCCTCCGCACCGAGGCCCATTCATACATCGTACCTAGGGGGCGTGGCTCTGGGGTGGATTCATGGAGTCGTTCATTAGTGATATGATTGCAGGTGGCAGCTAGTTTGGCATGACTCAATTGGACGACATTGATGTTGGACAGATTCAGATTGGCCAGAGCCAGCTTGTTGAAACACCTCCACCCACTCAATGGTCTTCCTATGTTCTCCGAACAGAGGCGCGCTCTCCGGACAGATTCATGTATCCCACGGGACATGCCTAACGCAATACTAGGATGTGCATGCAGACGCAGCGAGCAGAGAGTGCCTCAGACGAGTGAATCATATTGTAGCATGTGTGTAATTAAATTGTCAACATTATGTGAGCCATATTATCACATGAAAATATGCATTTCTCATTCCAAAAAAAAATTCACATGAAATAACGGCACAACACAAGGGAGGAGGAGGGGATATGTCTGTGCCCCTAGGGCACGGATCAGAGGAGGTCCGGCCACCAGGGGCACGGACGAGGCGGCTCTGGCCCCTAGGGGACGCGCACTGCGGTGCCATTTTTGGCTTTGATGCGCAGAGAGAGCTAGATTTGTTATTCCGTGTGCCAAGAGTGCTATTTTAGCCAAAAACTCTCACATTAGAGACAAAAGAGAACAAAGGAGACCGAAGAGAACTGGAATAATCTGAAGGGAAAGTTGACATGATTCGTTCACATCATATTGGGCTTTTAACTTATTTGTAAATCGTTGAACCTTTCATCTCTCCTAGATTGAATGGCAGAGCTCCGGCTAATCTTTTTAAAAATATCATTTATATACTTATTGTAGGTGTAAAACCAAAACACAAGTAAGGGGGTGGACGTCGGCCGTCTGACGAGTCGGCGTCCACGAGAGTGATAATGAGACGGGGATCTATGCAGGTTCGGGGTCCGAGAGGACCACCCTACTCCAGTTGGTGAGCCAATTGGGCTCCTTTGGGAGGAGGATCCTCAAGGACTCACCAGTTTGAATGTGTTTTTTATTGGTTAAGAGAGCAAAAGTTACAAATGAGAGATGCATAGGGTATTTATATGCTCTTGGGGCCTATACAAAAGACGAAAATACCCATACAAAAGACGAAAATACCCATCATGAACATAACTAAGCTAGAAGTACAAGCTAGGTGTATTATTGTCATTTCTAGGTACAACTGTAATCCTCTAATCTGTGTATCATCTAATCAGGCTCTAGTTGCACTGCACTTGTGGGGCATCTGACATGTGGACCCCAGACATGGGAGCATATTCTTAGGTCGGTGGGTCTCGACCTAAGAATATGATGGGTGTAGGGTCCTTGTGATGACCCCTTGTAGGAGCATGTTATAAAATCCGGACCAGCCTAGCGGTTGAATCGCAAAAATCCGACTTAAATGCTTTGCCGGGCCGGTCACACTCACATGACTGGAGATGTAATTGACCCAGAAAACCCGGCTGACCTGACTGGGTTTTGCTCATGATGCCAAAAGACAAGAAAGCCCTGAAATGAAAGAGCTTTTCAAAACAAAACCGAAGGGCATGTTCGTACTTTAGGTATTGCTAGGGTTTTAGTAGGAGTCGCTTTGTGAAATTGGCAGCTACATATAAAAAATAATCTTTCTTATTTCGGCTGATAACTTCTCTCTGTTCTCTGCTTTGCTTTGCCTCCATCAGTAAGACACACATAGTTATTAAACCCGAACCGGACTGCATATTTGTAGATGATTAACATTTTATGTTCACATATGTTTTTTTTTACACAATGGACATACTAAAATATATTTTAATAAAACGTACAGTCCGACCGTTGTCCCTCCGGTCCAACCAATGACCTAATAACCCTATACCTCGGCCGAATCGATGAGCGGACCGGGTTTAATAACTATGCTCATGAGCACCCCGCCGCTTAGCCTCATGGCGAGGAGCAGGGTTGTTAAGTCATTCCTCCTCCAACAATCAGTCATAGGCATCAGGTATTTTATTTAGGCAGCGCTCATCTGTAGCACCTGCTTCATTTGTAGATACATATGCTAGTAGTAATTTAGTACAACTTCTCGCCCCAAAAAAAAAAAAAGAATAGTACAACAAGTCAGAGTTTGAACTCACGAGACACACACAAAAAAAAAAAACAATAGACTGCCTGAACCTGAAACAAAAAAACAAGACGAAAATCGGATAGGGTGTGTGTGAGTGAGAGTGTGAAATGCTACTACTGGTTTGCTGGTAGTGGGACCGATCCAGCCCACAACACAAAGGTTAGCCAGCCGTCTGCGCGCGCGCGGCCTAGATTCGTTAACGGGCCGTTATGGCTAGGTTTGGTAATGGGCGAGAGACCAACTTATTTTCAAGCCCAGCTCACAACGACAAACTCCGCTTTCCTAACCCAACCCAAATCAGACCACTTCGCAAGTTTAGGGGATCTAACTCAAACCAACCCATATAACTTATGGCTTATAATAATGGGTTTAATTTACGAGTTAATCTTGGAGCAAGTAATTGGACCGTTGACCTCGCTACATGACACGCATCCTCGGTAGAGAGCTTCATATGGAGTTATTTTTTTTTTTTTTTGGAGTTGAAAGACCAAGGCAACTTAATTACTTGCCGTGTGCGGCCAAATCACACCACATCCTTCCCAGTGTGCGTACGTACGTACGTACGTCAGATCAGGTAAGATAAGAGATTAGTCAATTTGGGAAGCACTACTTAACTGTGAGCTTAATTTGAAGCTTCTTCAGACATACGGCCGGGAAAACTAAACATATGCAACCGCATGCATCTAGCGGTGGAAAAAAAACTCGTTAGTTGGGTTTGTTGGCTCGGCTCAGAATTACTTCAATTGGACTCATTATTATGTTAAACATTGAAATGAGTTAATTTCGAATGAAGTTGAATTTTACTCTGTCTCAGCTCGGCTCGAGTCATTAGCTCGGTTTTAATACTATCAAACTATAAATAAAATGTTACTAAATAAAATTATATCAATTTTTAAGAAAAAAACTCGATAAAACGAATAGCTGACTCAATACCCACCCTGCATCTAGCTAGTACTCGATCCTACCCACAGTACTTCACTACGAAGCATCAGTTAGGCAGACCGAAACAGTTAGCACATTCTGGGATCGATCGATCTCAGTGATTTCTGCATTTCACACCAGTACAGCGCGTACGCATAACAAAGATCCAAACTAGCGATCAACGCACAGATTATAACAAGTCGATCAAATAACCGGCGGCTGGCCATTAACGTTGCTTGGTTGTCGACGATCGATCACAACTTGGAAGCTGACGATGCACGGCGTCAGATTAATTATACTGATGAGTCACCAGCCACATCAGCTTCCACGCTAACACTAGTACATACTGTACTGCTGTACCGCGCACACGTGTGCATGCAGTGATAGATTAACACGTGATAGTTAACCATCCAACCATCCACCTGCACGCTTTGGTTGGGAATATTACGAAACCTAATTAGGGGCATAAGATTAAATCGTCCCTAGAAGGGGTTCATCCCTTTAAGCTATAAATATGATGACACCTCCCATATACAAATGCACAGATGAACAAACATCGTCGATCGTCCTCTACATTATGTCTTTCTTTGGTGTTTATTGGATTAATCGTCTCCTGACTACAGCATCGATTATTTAACACGTTATCTGCACGAATCGTTCTTCCGGCTAATCGGCATGTCGTTCGGGATCCTCTTTTTTAATCCCCGTGATCTATAATTTAATCTGATAGATTAAATTTTAGAAACCTAGATTGGATCGGACTAATAAGCTAATCACCAACAGTCACTATTTACCGTTCTTGATATTACTGTTCATACAACAAAATGAAAATTGGCATACTCCCCCCTCTATCGGCGACGGCCATTATTATTGATCGATCGTCACTCCACACCGCGCGCTTACGCCAACAAAGGGGTGCTAGGGTTGGAACCCGGCCCATCTATTTCGGGAAAAGGGAAATCCTAAAATATTTGCGGAAAGGCCCTCGGAGTTATGAAAATCAATAGGGAAGTTTTGCAGATAATTGTTTTTTGGGAAAACCCCCTAGAGTTTCGGTAAATCACGATGGATTTTGGATTTTATATATTCATGTAGAATAGCGCTTCGGGAATCCGGTTTTGCGCCGGATCAGTACGTTCCAAGGTGCTTTTACAACTTAGACCATGTGGTCTAGGTTAATTATTTAGAAATTCTGCAAATTTTTTTTAATCCTACAAACTGAATTCCTAAGGTATACGAGCTTCCATAAACCGTAATACTTTAGACCTAGTATACCTTGGAAGCATCATATTTTTATGGTTTATTTTCCTTGATATTGTGTGTTTTGGGAAATTAATTAATGGGTTTATTAATTCTGAAAATTGTTTTCGGACCTTAAAAATTATGAGAAAAATCCCAAAAATACTAGGAAAATTCTGGGAATTGTATAACATTATCTATTAAAGCATTATCCCCCACTGAATAGTTGGTTAAATCTGCTTAATATAACATATTGTCAGTAGCATACCTTACCTGTAGTAAAATAGTTAATCTTGTATGGAATAAAATTTGTAAACCGTATGCCTAAAATTTGAAATACTTTACCATGCCTTGCTAACAAAAAATTGGACATATTCTCTTGATATTTATTTAGCCTTATTTCACTATCTTGTAGTGCACAGATGCCCAGATGGCAAAAAGGAAACAATTTTTTTCTGGTGGCACCGGAACAAAACTAGTCATATGTTGATCTCCGATGGATCCTTAAATAAGTACAAAATAACTTTCACCCTAACACTTGGAGTCCATATAACATTTTCCTCCACCACACTGATTTCTTAATTGAATAACTTTGTAAGCAGAATATTACATATTATATATTGTTTTCATGCCAATAAAATTGTAATAATGTTGAAGTATGATTGCAAATCTTTGCTAAAACTCCGAGTTGATTTCAAATAAATGCCTCGTGCACACGCTAGCACTCAGGACTTTTATAGTTGACGTGAAAAAAGAGGGGGAAATTGGATATGCGTGGGATATTGGAACCTAAGAGGCATAGGAGAAATGTGAAAAACAAGACTCATGGTAGCCATAGCGGCATATCCTATGTCAAAGCCAGAAGCAAATTAGCCCAAAGCAATAAATTAATCTAGTTTATTTTGGGAGATAATTAAAGTAAATTGCATGATTATTATCCTTATCTAATTGATATGGAAAATGACATTTATGTCATTGTCGATATCCATGTTGTTGTCAACTACAATCATTGCAGCCCACGAAGGGCAATTGTTTTGTGCCTTCAATAATATGTTAACCACTAGCATACGGGGATACACACGGCAAATCGATGGCCGCTTGATGCAGTCGCACATATGCCATGTTGGCTACACACTGAAGCGTGTCGTACTCATCGAAAATGACACACAAATAATTGGTAAATGCGGTCTGTAACTGCATCACCACCAGAAGTCATATCACTTGCTTAAAGCGAATATAATTCTTGAAATAAAATAAAGTGACCCAATTGATTTTTGTTGGTCCTGAATGATATAATTTTGGCCATGATTATTCTGGTATTACAAATTAAAATCAAGCACACACTTCATCACTCTTAATTAAATATTGTGTTCCTGTTGAATAATAAATATTTTCGTCGAATAATTATTCTATTTGGGTGATTCAACTAGATTTGTAGTCCGAAAGAAAATCTACTATTTCCATGCTCATTAACTCTGGTCAAATATTTATGTTCTGAAGAGCATCCTGTAGATTTATAATATTAGAACATACTACTTATGACCATAAGAAAATATGTTACGTAATTATGAACTTGAAGTTTAATGATCCAAACTATTGAAAATATGGTATGAGTAATTGGATCAAAACTTGGGCAAATAATAAATAAACTAGACTATAGAATAAGTCAGGTAACTCTCAGACCCCGTATGAGACCTCCATCATAGATTGATAACCAACTAGAAGTTGGAATAACCTACAAAATATTAGGATCATGTAGTTTTCTTACCACTGCACTGAAAAGTCTAGCTCACTGCATATAATTATCAATTCCCTTGTTGAAATTAGTGCGTGTTGGAGGAATCAAATATTTTCCACATGTTATCACCACTGTATCATACACCTTTGGGCCACCACTAGTTGTTAGGGATCATGTTGGATATAAAATTCAATCGGTCATGTGCCCATGGTAGGGGAATTTTGTAGCATGCTATTTAATAAAGATTGAATCTTGGCATTAGGGAAAGAGAAATGCCCAAAAATTCGAATGCTGTTGTATTTTCCAGAAGGAAAAGATCTTTCTTACACAGATACTCGCACTAGTCAAACTAAACTTAAGATTTAGTTTATACTCATGTACGCCAGAAGCGGGGAGCCTGCCAGATACTTTTTAATTATGAAGGAGTTACTATAGTGTTTACTTGCAGAAAATATATCGCTAAGAGTGGAATACCCCGGGTTGAATAGTATATCCACTTGTGCGAAATTGACTTATTGGTCCTTGATCTAAAATCTATGGGAACACCTACGGAAGGTCTAACAACACTAGTCAAAATAATTATTAATCACTCCTTAAACACTCTTGAAGAGAACCCACTTTGAAGATGAAATACCTCATGAAGAGGAACATCATGAAGATGAAAACCCAACAACCTGATGTGTGCATATTACAATGCTAGGAATGCAAAATGGCCAAGAATATTTTGTTTGAGAAATGACAAAGATCTTGTTAACACTGAGATACCCTCAATTATGAGGATATAGGGAGAAAAGTTGTCAACAACCACTTTGCCTGTACAATTGCTAAAATTCCTCTTACAAGAACACGGATCCGAAACTAAAGTCCATGGTCGAGTGCTTGAAGTGTTCATATCGGGTCACATAATGATAGCATATGAGGCTGAACCATAATTAATAAATAAAAGTCTTAGAACTAGGTAGTGCAGACTTGATGGGTCATTATGAATATAATGAGGTGGTGAAAGCTATGGTTCAAAGGTCCTCGCAGACACTGTTACTCTCCTATTATGAATGATATAATATTCCGTTGCATAATAATTCTGGCAAATGACATGAATGAATAAATAAAATATGTAGTAAATCGGTTCTGAAAATCCTTGACGAGATCCTTGAAGGACTCAAAATTCCTACTAAGAAATGAAATAAAATCGTAATATATATATAACTCATACCCAATAGTCTATTACCTGTACAAAGAGCGTCTCCCGGAAGAAAGAACATTTCCCTGAAGGGAAATTATCTTACTAGTCGACCTCTTAATCACACCAATAATCATATGATCTATAGAAGTGGTCAAAAACCCATCAAGACTCGAAAGAATGTAATGAAGAACCTAAAGACCAAAAGTATGCCACACAAGCACTTATAAAGTGCATCTTCCACCAGAAGCTAGTCGAATGGTGGTTTTCCTGTAGTACCATGAAGGTACGATATACATTGGTGATATTGGCAATTAATCCCCTAAATACCAAAACTGGTTATATTTTACTCCACAGTGGTACAACCATACTTTTTAGATCTGCAAAACAGATCGTTGGTTGTAACTTTAACCACCCGGAGATAGTTGTAAAATATTAAGACACTGAAAGGTTTCAATAAATCAAATCTGAAGGGCATACGATTTTGCAACTAATATTACCCCATATCCTCTGCAAGGATAATCTACTTGTGTTGCACAATCAAATAGTGATATTTGATAAGTTAAGCATGTTACTCCCGAATAGTGTTTATCCTAAAATCTCCAGATGAATAATATGATATTTTTATGTAAAACTTTGCATTGTGATAATCCAATTGATTTTATCACAATGTTCTTGTATATTCATTTTCGAAAAATGTATGAAATGTATTAAAGCAACAAGACTTCAACGGAAGTTGTCTTCAGGGGGGGGGGCATATGCTAAACACTAACCATCGTACTTGAGATTTTGAAAATGTTTATTTTAGTCAATCCTAGAAGGTGTTGATACGATGATTACTTCTTAAATTCACCTCGAAGGTTTTACCACTTAATAACCTAGATCTAGTTGGGTGATAATGCAAAGATCATGCATAGATCCTGATTATCATTACTAAATTCCGAAGATATGCTGGCTATTTGTCAATTCCCTAGAGTGCAAAATCCCAGAGTAGATTTGTATTACTTTGTGGTGGTGTAGCCATTTCTTGACGGTCATCTAAGCAGACCTTGGTGTCTGCTTCTACCAATCACTCAGAGATTATAGCATTATATGAAGCCTCACTTGAATGTGTTTGGCTCAGACGTATAATTAACCACATCTAGAAGTCCTATAGCATTAATATTGTCAATACCCCCCTCAATTATCTATGAAGATAATGTTACTTGTATTACACAAAAACAAACGGGTTATGTCAAGAGCAACATCACGAAGCACATTCCTCCTAAAATTTTCTATCCTCATGAACTCCAGAAGAATGGCGAGGTAAAGATCCTGAAAATCTAGCTGACTTATTCACTAAGCCTCTACTTGCATCCAGTTTCCAAAGATGCATTCATGGCATTGGAATGAGACGGTTTAAAAAGTTGTAGAGTTCAGGGGGAGTAAAGCCCCAGATCATAACCCTTATCGAATCCTGAAGATTTATCCAAAATTTTGAAGATTGGATTCCGAAGATTAAACATTGTACTCTTTTCCATGGTGAGTTTTCTTGAAGTTTTTTGGTATGAAGGTTTTTAGTGAAACGACGAGTATAATGCTGCTTATGAATGTAATGTACTATTTTCTCTATTTCTTTTCTCCCGATGGGTTTTTGGAAGGAGTTTTTGATGAAACATTTACATATTGTTACACTACTATCAAACATGTCATACTAGATGCCTCATCACAGACGGTTCCTTTGGAACATTTTGTGTTGTAATTATCACAGACGGTTCCTTTGGAATCGTCTGTGATACATAATTATTACAGACGGTTTGTAAATAGAACTATCTGTGATAATTCACAGACAGTTCTTAAGAATAACCGTCTGTGATATGTCGTCATATCACAGACGGTCCGTATCACGAACCGTCTGTGATGAGATACTTATCACATACGGTTCATGATATAAACCATCTGTGATATGTCGTCATAGACGGTTTTTGTATGAAATCGTCTGTGATTCGCAACGCGGGAGTTCGAAAAATTTTGAATGCGTGCGTGGGAGGCAAAATATTTTGGCGCTGTTCTTATATATTATAGTCACCCCAGCCTTATCTTCCATCAGTCTCTCCCTCTCCCCTCCCCACGCCGAGCTCTGGCGACCACCCTCAATTCCTCATCGCGGTTCAACGAGGAGACACAGTCGACGATGACGAGGAGGGATGCGGAGGAGCTCCTTGTCTGCCGCAGGAGGTAGACTGCCGGAAGGTACTGCCAAAACATACATAATTTGTTGGCTATTTGTGAAACCATTTTTGTTAATTGTCTTCATGGACTTTCATCTCAAACATTTATTATTTGAACAAAAACAGGAAGGACTGCTACTGTTGCTGCTGAGAGTAGTGGATTTAGTTTCAGATAGCGGCATTCCGGTTATTGCTGCTGGTGGAATTGTAGATGGCTATGGCTATGTTGCGGCATTGGCACTTGGTGCTCAGGGTGTTTGCTTAGGGACTAGGTATTTGCTCAATCCTGTCTTTGTGTGTATTTCAAATGGTGCCTCTGTTCTATAGTTTTGTAGTCTGATTTTCACATTACAAAGTTCCTTGAACATTCAGGTTCCTAGCTATTGAGGAAAGCTTTGTGCATCCTCTGTATAAGCAAAAGCTAATCGAAATAAATCAAACGGACTATACACGTGCTAGATGGCCTGGTGCTCCACAACGTGTGCTGGAATCACCGTTCTATGTTGAATGGAAACAACATGTGCCAATTTTTTTTTGCAATAGAAAAAACTATCACAGACGGTTCTTGTTCAGAACAGTCCGTGATAGCTTTTTCACAGACGGTTAAAAAACCGTTTGTGATGATCTCATGTCATCACAGACACATAAAGTCAGACGGTTTAGAAAACCGTCTGTGATGACGATTTTGAACCATCTGTGATGACCTTTTCTGTAGTAGTGTCTATAGATATATGCAAAAAGACAACACATTGTAGGAGCTGTCTTTAGTATTGTCCATATATAATATGGAGGGGAACTATAGACATCAGTTATCTATACCATTGTACACGTCCTTAGAGCTCAACTTGATAGTGGTTAGTGGACTAGTACAAGTTGTTCGATCGGCGACGTGGCAGCAAATGCCAAGCAATTGTGCGAGGCCAAATTAAGGTGCAGCAAGCTAGAAAAAGAGGATTGAGATTCTGTACATCGAAAATTCGAATGCAAAAGATCTAAAGTGCATGGCATTAGGACATTAGGAGCGATCTCCACTATCCTACCAAAAATTAAATTAAGGTCGAGATCAATAGATACAGTGGTTTGCTACAATAAATATTTCACTGCTGCTGCAATACCACTACAGAGTATTATTTGCACACTCACAGAACACTGTTCATAGTGAACTTGTAGAGAATCCGAATCTAGAAAAAGATGCCTTGATTTCCCTCGTGATTAGGTCACCTGCAACACGTATCCTGGGGTTGTGGGCCAGGTGTCCTTCCCGGCCAGGGCACCAAAAACTGGGACACCGACGGCTAGACGTACGTATAGAGGTGGGAAAAAAGCTCGTTAGTTGAGCTCGTTTGCTTGGTTCAAAATTATTTCAATCAGACTTGTTGTATGGTTAAGCATTGAAATGTGTTAATTTCGAATGAATTTGATTTTAACTCAGTTCTAAAATAAATCAAACTGTGTTAAGAAATCATACGTGTCAATCAGTTATTGAACGTACGCACGCACGACGCACCAGGTGTAGTAGCTAGGCTCGAGTGGTACGTACCGTGCTGCGATTGGATTGAATAGTGTCGCTCTCAGTGACTGTCGTCACGTGACCGAGGACAACATAGAAGAATCCTTGGACGTGTTGTCTCTTTTTCCTCCCCGTATGATTTCGTCCGTGAATTAATTAAGCCCAACAGACCGGGTGTACCTTCACGACGCCGTAGAAATCCATAGATCAATAATCCAAACTCGTACATGGCTGGATGCATGCGTGCGTGCTGATCCAAACCGCCCCAACTTATGACCTGTTTGGCGGGATCTCTCTTGTACGCTCGATGGCTCAGTTACTCGTCAGTACGACGCACGTCCTCCACTGCAGGCTGCTGGCTAGCTTGTCAACTCGCGGCAGGACAAGCGTCCAGGTAAAAAATTTGGCAGGACAAGGATAGGCCATGCATGGAGTACATATGTTCTGTGCCACTCAAAACCTGCGATGTGAGCAAATGACCTCGAGGAACGGTAACCCTGGGTAGTGATTGATAGCCATGCGTTATACGTGCTTAGTCCGTCGTTTCTGCTCATCTTCCGCGAACGTACTGCCAGAAGACGTGCATCTCCCCCCCGCCAAGCGTCGGTCGGTTTGGAAGGCACGCGGCACGCGGCACGCGGAAGAGGCGGATTTTGCCGATGCATAGGCAACTAAAAATCTCTTAACTTTCAGACGGTTTTCTAACATTTGGATCTTGTGTCGTGACTTGTGCACTGACGAGGTGATTAAGGACGTCAGGGGAGAGAAAGCCAGACGGCATCGGCGGAGGTGGAGGAGGCCATACGGGCCTCGCTGGCGCCGTAGGGGAAGGTGGCGCACGAGGTTGGGAGTGGCGGTGGCGGGTGAGGATGGGAGGGGAGAGATTAGGGTTAGGATGATGATGGGTTTATATACCAAGCGAGGGAGTGACGTGGGTGTGTAAATCTAAATCCAATGACTAGAAAAATTAACAGAAGTTCCCCACAACTGTGAGATTGGCAGCCCCACGCTGTACCACTCTCGCACTTCGGCAAAATTTTACCTAGAAGGTGCGTGATTCATCGGAGCAATTAATGTGATTGTAGCCGTAGGTAGGGGTGTCAAACGGATTCGGATTATCCGTTTTATATGGTATCCGTATTCGGGTGGCAGTGAATGTGGTAAGCAGAAATGCATTCGAATTGCAAAACGAATACGAATCCGGGTAGTATCTAGATTTTTTTTTGTCAAATACGAATACAAATATGGTATGCAAAATTGGTGTCGAATCGAATACAAATCCGTCTGTGATGACTTTTTTTTGTAGTAGTGTTAGGTATCGCCTAAGGGGGAGTGTTACAAAACCTAATTATGGGCACAAGACTAAACCACCGCTTAGAGAGGTTAATCCTGGCTATAAATATGAGGACCCCATATACAAAGACACGTAGATGAATAAAAATATTGGATTGTCCTCGGTGATTGGTTTGAGTTTTCTCCCTACGAATTCTATTGTTTAACATAAACAAAATATAGTAATTTTTGCAGTGGGGGTACGATCTTGGTGGCAGCACAATCAATTCCCGTGTAAATCTTACTTAAATTTCCGCGTTTCAAACCAAGATCTGAATGACGCAGTTACGTAAGCACCGTTCAACGTCTGTTGGGCGATGATCCCTCTTCGATCTAGTGAAGACGAAGCATTGCACACACTCGTGTGTCGTCATTTGCAGCCGACCTAGCTAGCTACTGATAACTGCCACAAAACGCACACCTGAAATTACCATCCGTACCGCTTCACCCTTGACGTCACCCCACACACCCTGCACACGTCGCACACACGCACATCCATATCCATTTGGTGGCCGGTCAGTTGGCAATTGGACCGCGCGCCGCCTGTCTTCCCCATACCATTCCATGCTTAATTTTCCATCTCGTGGACTCTAGATCAGGCTCGCTCTCTCTCTCTCTCTGCTGCCCAAGCGTCGATCTTCCGCACAGAATCCAGAACTAACCAGCCCATCACTCCTCTCTCTCCCCTCATGTCACCGCTCGATCGGAAGCATAGATTCATCCATTTGGAGTGTTTGACCCCAAGACTCTCTTCTTTCTTCTCCATCAATCACAGGGTCACATGTACACCTCTCCTTGTGATCTCATCGTCTCCCATATAAAGCCACTCCCCTTGCCCTACTCTTCTACTTACTACCACTACTCTCCTCTTCTCTTCCTCTCTTGAGCCTTCTTCTTCTCTTGAGCCTTGTTGCCCCCTGCCTGCTGGTTGCTGCTACTACTGTTCTCTGCAGTTGTTCAAGTGTTCAAGGAAGATTCATAGCTCGATCGACATGGCAGTGGAAGCGGCGGTGATACCGTCGCCGCCGAGCAGGGAGACGGCGGCGGCGGGGGGTAGCGAAGAGGAGTCGACGGTGCAGCACGTGGAGGGGTGGGCGAAGCGGAAGCGGTCCAGAAGACAGCGCGCTCTCGAGCCCACCGAGGAGGAGTACCTTGCGCTCTGCCTCCTCATGCTGGCGCGCGGCCACCGCGACCGCGTTCCCGAGCCGGCCGCAGCGGAGCACAGGTGCTCCGTCTGCGGCAAGGCGTTCGCGTCCTACCAGGCGCTCGGCGGACACAAGGCCAGCCACCGGAAGCCGCCCGCGCCCGCTGCCGGCGCAGAGGAGCCGCAGGCGACGGCGCCGTCCTCGTCTGCCGTGTCCTCGTCGGGGTCCGGCAGCAAGCTGCACGAGTGCAACGTGTGCAGGAAGACGTTCCCGACGGGGCAGGCGCTGGGCGGGCACAAGCGGTGCCACTACGACGGCACCATCGGATCCAAGGCCGCCGCCTCAACAAGCACGGGCCGGGGTTTCGACCTGAACCTGCCGGCGCTGCCGGACATCGCGGAGCGGTGCACGGCCGAGGCCGAGGAGGAGGAGGTGCTCAGCCCCCTCGCCTTCAAGAAGCCGAGGCTCATGATCCCGGCGTAAATAATTACCTACTTAGTCAAAATTAATTCTTTCAGTAGTTAGTTAGTTGTACTTGTGCATAGACATATGGTGATGATTAGTTTGTGTACATAGGCATTACTGTTCATTGGTTGCTCATTGTTCATTGTAATCTTCTTCTCTCCCCCTAGACAGCTATAGCTCATCAGCTAGAACCAAGGATCGATTCTTTCCTGGGATTGGCAGATTTGTCGTGGCAAAATAGCAATTACACATAAACTTAATAATAAATTATCAATAATTCCATTCTTTCACTGCTTGGATTATTGGTGTACTTATCCGTGCGTGTATCATAAATAATTAAGCACATGTCTACCGATCGAGTACGTTGGGAGTGAGGCAAGGCTGTTGCTTGCCGTGTCTGACAGCTTGATTGCCGGTGGCCGGTCAAGAGATACACGCACACACTTTGCTTGTGTGCACACCTTGGCTAAGCTTCGTCAAGCACGTGTACATATAGTAGTACGTACTTCCAATAGGTAGATTTTGTAGCCTAATTAGCTACCATTGGAGATATGACGATGGTACTAACTTGGAAGGAAGCTACCGACCTACGTACAATTCAGTGACCGTACGTGTCGGAACAGCAATAGAGAGAATAACTGACCAGTACTGGATATGTGCGAATCTGTTCCAAGTCGTTTTCTTGCATGCATTAATTGGTTGGTTGCCGGAAGAAAAGACCAGCTATGTCGGGATCGGGAGACGCGTGCCCATCCAGGCTAGAGATTGGGTTGGCACTCCACCGACGGCTTAAGCGAGTATAGCTTAGAATCCTATGTATTATTTTTTTTCTTTTTAGATTTTGTTTACTGATATGTATTACTTTTGTTCTTAGATTTTGTTGTAACGTACATACATCTACTAATTAGTTGTTGAGTTAGAATTGGTCTTGTTTAAAATACTTTCCACGTGTAAAATGAGCTGGGCAGTGGTCAACTCCCTGTGGCCGTGTAAACGCGCCCTATAATGCACTTAGTGGTTGTTTGGATCACGAGGATTAGAAATAAGTTTTCATAAAACAAGTTTTAGTAGAATTTTTATGAAAACAGATTTTAAGTTGTTATTATGTTAGAGTAAGCTTATGGATTATTCTGTTTAGGTCAGAAAAAATAAAATGAGTTTTCATGGATACAGTGTTTGGTTGAGATATTTGATAAAATGAAGTTTTTAACCTGCGTCAGTTCTATTTTAACGTGATAGCTTTCAACCATTGGATCAACTCCCCTGTCATCTATCAACCATTCGATCTACCGACTTTCCAATACATCATCCCTCTCGTCCACTCTCTACCGTCACAATCATCACTAACCCAACACATCAAGACAAAGACTCTCCCCATATCTCTTTACTTTCCCCATTGCCTCAATCCTCAATTCTCTCTCGCCACACATCACCACATAAGCACAGAGACATCGATCTCTCTCTCTCTCTCTCTCTCTCTCTCTCTCTCTCTCTCTAATCTCCATGCATCAACACTCCCATCATGTTCGTCAAAGCCCGCACCACCGACGAGGCAACGGCGTTGATGACGAGGAAAGTGATGAAGGCGGCGGCTTCACCTTCCTCGCCCCACCGCCGCAGCCGGAGAGCGCAGCATCGTGCTCGTCTACCCTATCTTTGGCCGCCGCCGCCGCCTCTGGCGTCGTTGGAGGAGCGGAGACGGCCACTGCAGGTGCTGCTGGGAGGCTCTGCTAGAGGAGCAGACTTCGCGCGGCAATGGGACGACTCAAGGGTTGGGGAGGCGCCAAAGACACAGAATGGTGATAGCTCAAGGGGCTAGGGAGGAGGCGGGAGGAGCGGCGATGCGGAGGAGGGTCGAGGAAGAGCGCCTTGAGGAGCGTGGACGATGTCGCACATGAGGGTCGCGGCCCCATCACGGGAGGCGGGACGACATGGGGGTGTTTAGGTTTTGGTTTGGGTGTCGATTGGGGGGTGGGGGGACGGGTGGGGCTGATGGGGCGAGATGGCCGTCAAGGACTTCTTCCAGAATGACGACGAAGACGAGGAGGTGAAGGCGGACGAGGCCAAGGCCGAGGATGAGGAGGGCAGTAGCCTGCGTGAGGAGGAGGGCTTGAGCTTGGGCTTGTGGCGGGCCTGGTCGGCGGGGGCTAGAGAGGGGAGTGGGAAGGAGCGGCGACGGCGGGATGAGGGGTCGAGGGAGAGTGCCTTGTGGAGCGTGATTTATGTCAAGTGCAGAGAGGGCGCTGCCGGCCAGCATGCCGCCTCCTACCGCTCGGAGGCGGGACGACATGGGGGTGTTCAGGTTTGGGTTTGGATGTTGAGAATGAGGATAGCAGAAATTCGTTTTTGAGAAAAACCACGTTCACTGGTTTTTGGTAAAACTAGGAATTCTGGTTTTATAGAAAACACATTTTCGTTATCCAAGGAGTTAGTTGCATTATCCAAACAAAGTTTTCACTAAAACCAGTTTAACTAAATCTAGTTTTCACAAAATGCGAGATCCAAACAAGCCCTTAGAGAGTTTTTGGCTTAATTGACAATGGCAAAACAAGCCTCCTTCGGAGCAAAAGTGCAAAAATTGCACCGCAGACATGCCAAAGAAGACACGTGCTCTCTCATCGCGCTTCTCGTCCGAATCGCCCCGCTTGGCGGTAGGTGTGCAGGGGGATACGGCAATGGGAGGTCACACGTGACTCATGCAAGAAGGTGCATGGTAGACCCATCGCTGTGGACTTTGAACGCAAGACAAAAGTTATTTTCGCAAATTCTCAGCATATATATAATTAAGGCCAAGTAATTGGTTTACATTAGTTAACAATTGGGGTTTAATTGAAGTCATCTTAATTCTTTAGAGCATGTACAATGAGCTTATGTCAGCTGTCTATAGTCGCTGCCACGTAGGATTTTTGCTGACGTGGATGAAAGAGAACGAAGAGAGAGAAAGATGCTGTCTACAATCTTGTAGTCGACTGTATCACGAGAAACAAAAAAAACATTAAAAGATTGTGTGTTCTATAAAGACAACTAAAAAGATAGCAATTGTCAGATTATCAGATGAAATTGTCTTTAGTCTTTGTTACAAGTGACATAGAGATTCTTATAGACAAGAATGTGTCTGCATCTATCAAGACATACCCTAAGGCACGTACCGTAAACCATATATCACGGAACCATGATTCAGGGATATACATGCAGTACAAATACTCTGACATGAAGCAGCAATGGCATGGTATTATTATCATCATGAACCGTGCGAGATTCATCCTAAACTGTAGCAAACACTATAAATAACGCTACAAAAAATACCGTACCACTGTAGCGGGCCATCCTTCTCGAATCGAATGACTAGATTGTCATAATCTCAAGGTACCGTGCTCCTCTGACATGCGATTCCTTAATTGACTAGTTTGTGCAAACCAAACTCTCTGGCTGCCATCTAGAAAATCGATAATGATATTCCACAAAACACTATCCAATTGTTGGCATGAGCACTCAATTAAACAAAATAACAATAATAATCAAGGAACTCTCGAGGAAGCTAGCACAACTTGACCAGGTCGGGTGGCGAGTCATGACATCTCGCGCCATCAGTCCAAAACTAATTAAGGTGTTACCCTGCAATGCAAAAAAGTGCGAGCTTAATTTCATGGAAGCTTCTTGCATGTGTGTTAAGCTGCTGATTTGTTCCCACTCTTTTTAAGAGGGATAAAACGTCCACCTGAAGAACACTTGATTATTCAGAAACTGTTTGTTACCGTACGTGCTGGGGAGGTTTGGCAAGTTTCCTCCTTAGATAAACAAGCAGGGAGCAGGTGATCGATGTAACATATTCTACGGATGGAGTTGGATATATTGGCACTCGATCGTAACAAGACGAAATTAATTTCATTTATGGTAAATATTCATGGTTTGTGGCCATGCATTTTTTTTAATTACAAATACGAGCGCTTCTTTTGATTGACAAAAAAACATACTTTTATACCACAAAAACGAAATACCTTTTTTTACTTGAGAATAAAAAACTAAAAGAATCCCATTGCTTCTGTTCCCTTCTGTCGTCATTCTAAAGGGCCAAATGGAGTTTTTGGCCTAAATGGTACCGTTGCGCGTGTTTTTAATGGAAGTAGTGTCTCTCGCTCCGTATCGCCAAAAAATTGCAGCTCCACCACACGCCCATAGCCTATACAAACGATGTGCTGACACGAATTGTGTCCGCATGACCACCGCCTCAGATTCGCTTCCACACGCCATCGTCCGGATGCAATGGCCACCAGACGACCACCGCCGGATAAGCCGCTTCAGGTGTGCTTCACGGAGACATGTAGCGAGTCCGGGCGGTGGTTGTGCAGACGCGGCTACGTCTGGGCGGTGGCTGTGCAGACGTGGATACCAGGCGGTGGCCATGCTTACAAAGCCTCTTTAGGCTAGAGGCGATCGAAATTGCACGCGTGGCGACGTAAGACTCATCAGGACTACCATAATTGCAAAAATCATACGAGAAAAGCCATATTTACGAATATACGGCGGAACGGTGCCATTTAGACATAAATGGCCCTGTGGCCACTCGCCGTGCCAAATTCAGCTAAGACAACGTCAGCCCATCGAGCGGCCCAACAATTTCCCACTCGATTGGGCCGCGCTGCGAATCTTGTCCGCGTTCCAGTTTTTGTGTGGGCTGGGCCCGTTCGTTCGCTTTGGAATCGTGCGGAAATGGTAGGCTCTTCATCATATGCCCCTTATGGGCTAAATAGACTGGTGATCCAGTAGCAATATACTCCTACATGCTCTCAGTTTTTTTTAAAGGGCGCCTAGTGACCTGGCGGTAGGAGCCAGGGTTTTCGTTTCCGAGTTTTTTTTAAGCAATATATACTATCAAGTCCAATCTCTCTCTCTCTCTCTCTCTCTGAGCGCATTAGTACATTGCAAAAGACTGACTACATCAATTAGTATGAGTATATCGCCGCACGCTTTATCTGGTAGAGAGGGAGAGTCTGGAAATAAATCCCACGAGACCGCTTTATTTTTAGATTTTTGATTGAACTCCTTTCAAATAATGGCATATGTATATACAAAGAGGTAGTTGCGTTGATTTATTTTGACATGTGTCATACGATTAAAAGGGTTTCATATGCACCTCGATCAAGACGGCCGCCTCATGGGCAATTACCACAATTCACACGCTGTCGCTTCCCAGACAAATTGTCAGGCTAGCTTCACCCAAATCCACGTGTTTATGGGTTAGGGTTAGGGTTTTTTTTTTGGGGGGGGGGGGGGGTTAGGGTTTCATGGATTAGGTTTCGCCTGCTCGCTCCATTTTTAAAATATAGCAAATTACTTCAAAACAATATGAAATTTTATGTGAATGCTCCTGACACAGTGTACTTTTTGTGTAATTTTCTACATAATTTTACTCGTTTCGATTTTACCTTGCAATTTCATTTAAGTGTACTGATTTTATCCCGAAATCTCACAGTCACTCTTTGCTCATCCCAAGTGTGTGTCTCTAACACGGCTCTTTCTTAGATTCCGATACTAACTCACCAACAAATATTCTGTTAGTGTTCGTGAAAGATAATTACTCCTGACCTGTATGTATATTCAGGCTGCATTGTAATGGTGGAGCTCTAACACAATTGGAACTTCCTTGTAAGGCAAGTGTGTATTGGCCCAAGAATTTTCTTTGCAATAGCCTCAAGTTGGATTTATCTATGTGATAAATTTTCTAATTACATCTATATTAGACTTTATATCATGCACCGTCTTTAACGTGGATCGCATCAACATTCGTATAGATGCAACCGGAGTTTCATTTCCTGGTATTAACCTAAGTAACACTGGACTACATCAGCATTCCTATAGAGAAAGCAATGTGTCTAGAAAACATGGAATGTTGGAAGACAACGAAGGTGCTACTAGCTTGAAGAGACTGCTATATGACGATCTTTGTTTATTTATCGGTTTAGTGGTGGATGATGTTATTTAATAATGTACAATATGTTTCTTTCTGCAGACGTGCAAGGCATATTAGGGTTTGCAATGTACGTTTTCATACAGATAATTGTCAACATTTCAAGCATTACAAGCATTTCATGAAACACACACAAATTTATTACAATTGGATGTAGGAGGAGGGGTATTATCACATGTAACCCGATGAAATAGGATACTCTTTGTTTATTTATTGGGTTAATGTGGATTATGTTCTTTAATATTGTATTGTACGACATGCTAGATAAGTTTGTGCATGAACCAACCGAGGGAAATACGTGGCATGTAGATCATATAATGATGTACCGTAACCTCCGACTCGTGTGCGTTTCAAAGGCTACGGTACATCTTTATACGATTCGCACGCCACACATTTCCCTCAATTGGTTTATGTGTAATGTTATCTAGCCCGTGGTACAATACAATATTAAAGAATATCATCCACAGAAAACTGATAAATTAACAAAGAGCGTCCTATAGTATAAAAATAGGTGTGTGCAACTAGTCTCCGCAGCAATCTCTTTTCTTGCTGAGCTCACCTCATCACATAGTAGCACATTCAATGCATGTTCAGGGCACAAAACATGACCATTATCCTATAGCATAAAAAATAGGCACGTTAGAACATTACAGTAGTGATGAGAAAAAGGGAATTTTGAAGCACGATTGATTTCTGACTCTAAATTCATAACAGTAAGAATTAAGAAGACTTGAACAGATCACCTCTGACTTGATAGGTGCAAATGATTCGATTGTATTACCTGACTGTTTCTAAATGAATGGTAGAAAGCACATTCATCCTCAAATAAGTTGATTGGTCTTTGCAGTCTCTTCCAGCCAGTAGCACATTCGTTGTCTTCCTACGACATAACAAAAACGTAGCAAAAATGTTAGTGCATCGTACAGTGAAGAACGTAGCAAGGATGCAAATTATGCATAACGCGTACAAGTTTCACTGTACATAAGAAAACAAGGCTAAGAAAACATTACATTACGACATCGAGTAATGACCAGACGAGCTCGGTTTGTTGGGACAATCCTTCGCTGAGTGCCCAGGGGTCTTGCATATCCCGCACTTACTTGTGCGGCTAATACTGGTACGTTGGCTGGTATCCATGTCATTTCGGAAGTGCCGCGTTTGTCGTCGCCCCTTCACTGTTGTCTTCAAGTCCTTGTTCGGGCCCCATTGCACCCATGTCCGGCCAAAGATCCTTGTACTTCATATCCAAGGTGTACGAGTGAAACTCCGCACTCCATGTACCAAAAAAGTGTTGTGTGTCGTAGTACTCGGAGATGTACGGCATACACATCTGCCTCATTTGCGCACACGCCTTGTACACGTGCGAGTATGGCTTGTGTAGGAGCTTCAGTTTGTTGCAGGTGCATGTCGCCACATCACTCAGGGTGCATGCCTGTTTCCTTTCCCCCCTAGCACGACTATTGACGAGTTTCTGCCGAAGCCTGATCTCGTACTTCCTCTTGAGGTGTCGATCACCCGGATGTTGTGTATCCGGGCGTTCTCCATCTTCTTGTCCATGTGCCTCTGCATGTTCTCGGACCACTGTTTGCTATCCTCCATCTGTCACTTGACTACGGTGGCTCTATTGATGAAATAACAAATAGTGCGATTCCATGTCTCCTCGACGATCGCGGTGATAGGGAGGCACCACACACATTTGAGGACGCTGTTGTATACCTTGGACATGTTGGTCATCATAATCCCATACCTCGTACTGTTTGTGTCATATAGAAGGGACCATTTATCTAATTTAGGAGCATGGCCATTAATCTACTCCGAGAAACTTATAGCACTATGGGGTTGCTCTCCCTCCAGTGCCTCTGGAATGGACTCCCTTATATGTCTTGTACGTAGTTCGACGTTCGAGGTCTCCCCAGATAGAGTCAAACTTTCGCCTCTAGTTCTGCAGACACAATGCCTTGAACGTCTTCATGACATCTTGACTACGGAACCGTTTGAACAAGTTAGATGCAAGATGTCTCATGCAGCACCTGGATTGCACGTCGTTCCACTAGTAAGGGGGGCCATCCCATGCTGCATGGTGTTGATAGTCGCCAACAACCCAAAGATTGCGGTTCAGGTCACAACCCGACCCCACGAGGTCATGGGCAGCCCCAGAGCACCTCAAGGGAGGTCTCAGGACGGCTCGAACCTCTGGGAGGTCCCAAAGTCACAACCGAACCCGAGATCACCCAAGGCATGACCACACAGTCAGACTCGGGAGGTCCCGAACCCTCTGTGCACAACCGAGCTAGTCCCAAGGATCAATAGCTAGCTCACACAGTGAACAAAAGTGGTAACATACATCAACACAGCTTTATTAAAATAACAATAGAGTTGATTACAAAAGGGGCATACAGCCAACAAGAACAAAATACAGTGAAAGCAAAGGCTAGAAGGCCACACGACTCGCCACAGGCAGTCGTCTGGAGGTCGCAGCCTAGTCGTCTTGGAGGTCCTCTGGCTCATCGAAGACATCCTCTCCTGCTCAAATATGTCAAGCAAGAGTGAGCACAATAACCGTGCTCGCAAGTCACACCCATCAAGTAACAGATTGAATGCATGCATACAAGGATATCTCAAAGGAGGTCTTATAGGGTTGTCTTTGCATAAAGCCAAGTTTTTTTTTCCAAATACATGTACTAAGTTCCAATGCAGTTATACAATAACTAAAATTTATTTTCTAAATCAGTTTTATAGATGGATAACATTCATCAACAAGTGGTGAAGGATACCCTCCTATCACAAGGTTACCAGCTCGAACCCATTTGGATAGACATCCAAAAACCATTTCGTAAGGCATTTAGAAAACAAAACCAAAATATAACTTGGAGTGGCTTTGCTAGCATGTCCATGACCGTGGACACGGCTATTTAATGGTTTTACACTCTGCAAAGGTGTACAGCTTTATCCACATGACACGACTTCTCTAGTTTGTTTGGCATCCGTCGGTACCACCACTCACTACCGTAGGTAAGTGGTATAGAGCACGTGACAAGGCCTTTACAATACGCCATGCCACCACAGTCCCCCCTAGCTAAGGTTTCGCTTCCTTTGGGTTGCAACCCGCAGGATTTAAGCCCCCTCTTGCGCTAGGTGGGAATAAATAAAAATAGGTCGTCAAGACACCCACACAACCGGATGGAACGACCACGGTGGAACGTTGCAAATTAGTTAGCCAGGTCCTCCCCATTTCTGGACATGTGGTTGCACGGCGAGGCATAGCAAAATACGCTCGAAGACCGGTTCTTAACTGATTTGGGCGACTTCCACAGAACCCTAGGCATCAACCATAGAAATGGATCGATCCTGTGCATGAACATGCACCCATCCAAACAGCCAGTTCACCCAAGTCCAAACCAGTTTTCCTTTTCTTTGCTTTTCAAAAACATTTTCAAAACTTCCACGACAACCCAATGTCATGGTTAAAACATTTTGACAACATTGGTCTTTTGGCATAAACTTTCCAAAACAAGATTTTGGTCTAAGCTTGACTAAGTAGAGAAATTTGCCACATGCTAGTTCATACTAACGTACCAACTAGCCCTTACTACGGGGACAAGGGGTGATTGAATCAATAGTCAAGTTCGGGTGTACAAGGGAACTAGGAATAACTAACAAGTTTAAAACAGGGATTTAAATTACTTGAATTAAAATAAGCATGCAATAGCAATTTGAAATAGAAATTAAATAATTTGAGATACTGGGATCAATATGATCAAGGGTGTAACTTGCCTTGCTCAAAGGCTTGAGGGTCTTCTTCGCAGAACTCGGGCTCCTTGGAATCTTCGAAATCTACACGAGAAAATGAAGCAACTCAAACAAAGACCAAATAAAATCCAAATAAACTCCAAACAAACCAAACTAAAACCAACAGCGAGGAACTAAAAAGCTCAAAGGAGGAGACCCAAACGAGGAGGTCCTAAGGAGGAGGTCCTGAGGACACGACAAAAGGGATATAAGAGGTCCTGAGGACACGAAAAAAGGATATGGCTATGCAGCATAGTCGTAGGAACGACTACGACTACGCAACGTAGTCGTAGGAACAAGGGAAAGAGTAGGACACAGAGGAACTCACCGAGACAGAAAGAGAGAAAAAGAGAGAGAGGCCGGCGAAGACTGGAGGAGGATGATGACGGTGGCGAAGACGGCGCGGCGCTCCGGCGAACTTCTTGGCGACGAGGTGGTTGAGGGTGGCGCAAGCTTCATCAAACTCCTTGGCGATGAAGCTTGAAGCACGGAAGAACTGGCAAGAGCAAGAGAATTGGCAAAAGGTGATGATACAGGGCTGCTCAGTCTTATATAGCCAGGGGAGAGTCACTGGAGGACTCAGACGTGCACACGATCAAGGGCACGTGTGACAAGACAAAGCATGCTAAGCAGGTGAAGGAGATGATGGGAGCAAGTGCTGCAGAAGTGACAATATTAAATGCAAAACAACAGTATTTAATGCGCAAGGACAAATGTGTCAACAATAACATGACGGGAGGAAGGAGAAGGTGAGCAAGACTGACAGATGGGGCCGGTCAATACTCAAAAGAGATGGTCATAAATAAAGGAGAAGTCGCGACCAAAGGGGTGGTCGCGGACCAAGAGGGTGGTCTTTGCAAAAAGACCACGATGGTGGTCTTGACACGAGGGGTGGTCTTGACCCAAGGAGAGGTTGCGCAGTCAAAGGGGAGGTCGTGACCACAATGGGTGGTCGCGACAAAATGACAAAAGGGGAGGTCACAGCCAAAGGACAAAAAAAGAGGTCGCGACTCCAAGGGGGAGGTTGCGGCTAAAG
This sequence comes from Phyllostachys edulis, assembly GCA_036346405.1. Classification (NCBI taxonomy): domain Eukaryota; kingdom Viridiplantae; phylum Streptophyta; class Magnoliopsida; order Poales; family Poaceae; genus Phyllostachys; species Phyllostachys edulis. The sequence continues at coordinate 38,442,391 of CM070568.1, read as the reverse complement.
GACAAAAGAGGAGGTCGCGACTCCAAGGGGGAGGTCGCGGCTAAAGGACAAAAGAGGAGGTCGCGACTCCAAGGGGGAGGTCGCAACCCAAGAGGGTGGTTGTGACCAAAGGAAAGTCACGACGAAAAGGAGGAGGTCGTGACCAAAGAAGGTCGCGACTAACTCCAGGACCACCCAAAGGTCTCCACTGAGAGGGAGGTCCAAATGCAAGGGAGGTCTGGACCCTCAGATATAAACGAAGGGAGGTCTAGACCCTCGGATCCAAACGAAGGGAGGACTGGACCCTCAGATCCAAACGAAGGGAAGAGGTCCAAAGAAGAAAGGAAGAACTGGGTCGAGGGAGAGCACGGAGCAAACAGAGGAAGGGGAAGAACAACACTAGAGAATGCCAACGAACTCCAAAAGAAACCAACTTTGGATTAGTTTAAGTTTGATTTAGTCATTTTAAACACCTTAATTCCAAAATCTCAAGTTAAGCTTTTGAACTCTCATCAAAACCAAATGGTTCTTTTTATTTTGAAAAACTTCAAAAAGGCTCAGAAAAACCGGGATGTTACAAACCTACCCCCCTTAAGGGAATGTCGACCCCAAGATTCAAACTTGGCTAGCAAAGAGGTGGGGATACTCTGCATTGAGATCTTCTTCACGCTCTCAAGTTGCTTCTTCTTCTAAGTGGTTGCTCCACTGAACCTTGCACGAACAGAGGACCCTGCTCCTGGTAACACGCTCTACAACTTCAAGAATCTTGATTGGCTGCTCCACATAGGTGAGGTCTTCTTGAAGATCAATGCCCTCCAGAGGTGTTTGCTCTGTTGGAACTCGGAAACACTTCTTCAGCTACGAGACGTGGAAGACGTCATGCACTGCCGACAATGACGCCAGGAGCTCTAGATGATAGGCAACTTCCCCTTTTCTGTCCACAATCTTGTATGGTCCAACAAACCTTGGTATGAGCTTACCTCTGATCTGAAATCTTCTTACTCCTCTGAGTGGAGTTACTCTAAGGTAGACAAAATCTCCTACCTCAAAGGATAAGTCTCTGCGACGATTATCTGCATAGCTCTTCTGCCGGGATTGAGCCACTCTCAATAGTTCTATGATCAACCTCACTTTACTTTCGGCATCCTTGATCAAGTCGGGTCCAAAGAACTGATGCTCTCCAACTTGATCCCACAGGAGAGGAGTTCTACATGGTCTGCCATACAAAGCTTCAAAGGGAGATATCTGCAAGCTGGCTTGAAAGCTGTTGTTGTAAGAGAAATCTGCATAAGGGAGGTGCTGATCCCAACTCTTCCCGAAGTCTAGAGCACAAGCTCGAAGCATATCTTCCAAAATCTGATATATTCTTTCCGTTTGACCATCAGTTTGGGGGTGGTATGTTGTGCTGAAGTTGAGTCTGGTTCCCAAGGCTTCATGCAAGCTCTTTCAAAATCTCAACGTGAGTCTGGTTCCCAAGGCTTCATGCAAGATCTTTCAAAATCTCAACGTGAACTGAGAACCTCTGTCAGATACTATCCTCTTAGGGACTCCATGTAAACAAACAATCCTGGCCATGTATATCTCTGCCAACTTGCTGCTTCGATAGGTGGTCTTGACTGGTATGAAGTGTGCCACCTTTGTTAAATGATCGATCACAACCCAGATGGAGTCATAGCCCGATTGGGTCCTAGGCAATCCAGTGATGAAGTCCATGCCTACTTGTTCCCACTTCCACTCGGGAATAGGCAGAGGTTGCAACAGACCAGCTGGTCTTTGGTGTTTGGCCTTGACTCTTTGGCAAGCATCACAGTGAGCAACAAATTCAGCAATCTCCCACTTCATGCTGACCCACCAGTACTTTTCCTTGAGGTCCTGGTACATCTTAGTACTGCCTGGATGGATGGAGTACGATGATTCATGAGCTTCTTTGAGGATCGACTGCTTGATCTCTTGGTGATCCGGTATACAAATGCGGCTGCCGAACCAAACCGTGCCTTACTCATCTTCGGAAAAACCCGGGGCTTTGCCTCTTCTCATGTTCTTCTTGATCCCTTGGATGTCTTCATCTTCTTGTTGCTTCTCTCTGATTTGGCTCTGAATGGTCGGTTGGACCTCCAAGGTGTTAACACAACATTGGTTGATAATCTCCAAGTTTAGACGTCTCAACTCTTCATACAACCTTGGTTGTCTCTTCTGGACCATCATAGTGTTGTAATACCCTTTTCGACTTAGAGCATCTGCCACTATATTTGCCTTGCCTGGATGGTAATGGATTCCAAGGTCATAGTCCTTTATCAACTCTAGCTATCTCCTCTGCCTGAGATTGAGCTCGGACTAGGTGAAGATGTATTTCAAGCTCTTGTGGTCCGTGAAGATCTCACAGCGATTACCGATGAGGTAATGCCGTCAAATCTTCAAGGCATGCACTATTGCAGTTAGCTCCAGATCATGTGTCGGGTAGTTTCCTTCATGAGGCTTCAACTGGCGAGAGGCATAAGCTACAACTTTCCCTTCTTGCATCAGCACACATCCAAGACCTTGTCGACAGGCATCACAGAACACTTCAAAGTTCTTGCGGATGTCTGGTAGGACTAGCATGAGTGCCGAAACAAGTCTCTTCTTTAATTTTTGAAAACTTTCCTCACAGGTATCAGTCCATTGAAACTTCTTCTCTTTCTTCAAGAGCTGAGTTAGAGGTCTTGCGATCTTGGAGAAGCCTTCAATGAATCTTCTAGAGTAACCACCAATCCAAGAAGCTCCCGACTCAGGATCGACTTGGGTTGCCTCCAATCCAATACGGCTTCAACCTTGGCCTGATCAACAAAGAACTCCTCCCGCCAAACAATGTGACCGAGAAAAGCTACTTGGCTTAGCCAAAATTGACTTCATCAACTTGGCATAGAGTCATGTTTCTCGAGTCCGGCCCAAGACCGCTTCGAGGTGCTCTTCATGCTCTTCTTCGTCCTTAGAGTAGATGAGAATGTCGTCAATAAACACAACCACAAACTTATCCAAGAACACAATGAACACTTTGTTCATCATGTTCATGAAATAAGCTGGTGCATTTGTTAAGCCGAAAGACATCACTGTGAACTCGTACAGCCCATATCTTGTGGTGAAAGCAGTCTTAGGGATGTCTTCTGGTCTTATCTTCAACTGATGGTAACCAGACCTTAAGTTGATCTTAGAGAAAACACTTGCTCCTTTCAACTGGTCAAAGAGGTCATCGATCCTGGGCAAAGAATACTTGTTCTTGATTGTGACCTCATTAAGTGATCTGTAATCCACACACATCCTCAAACTGTTATCTTTCTTCTTCAGGGACATCATGCCCGGAGGAATGTGGGCACGGTGGAAAGCCTGCACAAACTCGTCCCAAGTAATGGTCTAAGCATCAGCGTAGGACTGGGTAAAGTTATCCCACCACTCGGATGCCGGTCCATTAAGCTGGTGAGAGGTAAAGAGCACCCTCTCACGATCAGTACACTGGATCATGTCCAGCTTCCTGCCAACTGCTTTAAGCCAATCATCAGCCTCCATTGGCTCAGTGCTACTGGAGAAGGTCGGAGGGCACAACCTCATGAACTCTACTATGTTGGCCCTTAGAGGAGGTGGAGCAATTGCTTAAGGTTGAGCTGCTGCTGCTGCTGCTTGCAGGGTCTGGGTGTTGTTGATGGACTAAGCAAGCAGGTTGATCAACTGGGCTTAGTTGGCCATCATCTGATTCCAATCAGGTCCCTCAGCTGGGGGAGATGGCGGCGGGAGAATTAGGTTTTCTTGCACATTCTCCGATTTGATCGCCAACACACCATCGCCATGAAGTCATCACCATCTGCCAGATCTCCAGAGACATAGAAAAGAAGAGGAGGAACTAAGGGGGACAGGGTGAAACAACTCACCCAAGCACAACCACACAAAAAGCTTTTCAGAAAACTATAATAGCTATACATGTTCTACTCGACACACGCGAGAACTCCCAAGACCACCCGAGAGGTCACTCAGGACCACTCGGAGGTCTAGGATACCAGGGTAGCTAAACGAAGGACCACCTATAGAGATTCCAAGGGAAAGAGGATCCATTTGACACTGTAAAATGGTGAAGAGCGAATAAGGTAAGGAAGAATACCAGAGGGAGATAAAGATAGAAAGATGACCAAGATGAGAAGAGAATAAATTATCTTTCTTGTTATATATAAAATAGGTTTGAAATGGCCATTCTATTGGGTTACAACCTATAGTCGAGATGGCTCTGATACCACTTCTTGTCACAACCCAAACCTCAGGGAGGTCGCGGGCAGTACCAGGAGCACCCCGAAGGGAGGTCTTGTGACGGCCCGGACCTTTGGAGGGTCCCAAAGTCACGACTGGACCCGAGATCACCCAAGGCACGACCACATGGACACGTCCGCCACAACTAGGTGCTTGATGAGGTTTGCCACATATGCGGAAAGTCACGTTCCGATGCTGCCGTAGGGGCTCACTAAGCTCGCAAGTGTGTTCGGTCACCGCCTTGAGCTCGAATACTGAGCCAAAGATCTTTACTCAATGAGCGCTGACCTTGCTAGGGCAGCCTTCCACTACACACCTCACTGCGTAATGTCCGGGGTTGGACCGGTGCACTCGGTACACACGGCTGATGGACAAGGCGTACCGTGCTATAGCTTGTTGCATGGTCTCCTTGCTAGGGAAGTGCTGCCCTACTAAGAGGGTCTTGGCATCAAACCCCCAGTGGGAGCCTTCTTCTTGCAGTAGTACAAGCAAACGCACTGCGACATCATCAAGTCTCGATGCCACGTAAGACACCCCCCGATGACACAATTCTTGCTGACCACCACCGGTGTGCGCCATCGCCGCTACCATCCGAAGCTTGGGTCGGCGCCCTCGCCGACTCCAACGTGAGTGCTCGGTCCCAGAGATACTATGGCGCCAATGCGGGCCGACCACCATGATTCCGCCCCCTCATTTTACATAAAATTATGTACGGGACAATCCTCCGAGGCAAAGACATTCCATGCTACCATTTTCAGCTTGGGCAAGCGCTGCCCGCTTGTAGAGGCCCCGACATTATCAAGGTGGCCCGCGTCTGGTACGAATTCACGCACACCATCGGCCTCCCAGAAATGGTCGCCTCGGCCGAAGGCAACTGCATGTATCGCTCCATACTACGCCACCACCTTGGCGAGCTCCCACACATCATTCGTACAGGCGATCCCCTTGATAACAACTTTCTTCCTCATTGCCTCCGTGATGAACTCCTTCCGGATGCAACTCCGAAGCTTGTGAATATTAATTGTGTCGAGCCCCTCTACCTAAACCACCATGTACTGGCACCTCGATAGGTCCGGCCTGTACGAGACCATCGCCATAAAAAACATACAAGTCTTGCATGTTTGACGTTAACTAAAGCCACAACAACCCCATCCGTGGTACATTTATATAATTAGATACGACAAATTGCATGCAAGTGATGGATTACATATGTGTAATTAGATAAGACTAATTGCGACTAATTATTTACCACTAAACAAATTAACAGAGACTAAACTAACTAATTGCGACTATTTAATTACTACTAAACTAATTAATTGCAACTGATTAATTACCACTACATAAATTACGAGTAGTTTATTCGCACTAATTTAATATGCAGGATCGATAACCACTAAACTAATTTTGACTAATTAATTAATTACCAAGGACTAACTAATTACTTCTAAACTAATTAATTACCAAGAAACTAACTAATTCATAACTAATTAATAACCAAGACACTAACTAATTACTAGAATAACGACAAAAGCATCCGACAAATTACCCGCCTCTTCGCAAAGAAGCTATAAAAAACCGAGCGATATATGACGCAAAGAAGCAAATACTTGATCTCTAAAGAAAATTATGTTAAGTTTTCTGAGTTCTCAGCGACGAGCGCCAAAACGAGAAGCAAAATGCAATTGAGATGAGCGAAGAGCGACTACGATATCTCGGCATTTATAGCTGTTAAGGAGGAGTCAAGCACGCTGGCGCCGAGAATTTTGGATACGTTGTCACGCTACAAGACCATGCAAGGGGGACAACCGCGAGGAATCGATGAGAAAGTGAGGAGGAGGATGGATTTGTTCAAAATATGGCCACCGGAGGGGGCCGTGGGGGGAGAGCAGGTCAAGGAGGGGGCCATGCGTGTGGGAGGAGAAAAGGGTAACACATGGCAGGATAAAATGAGTAAACTTAAATGGAATTGCGAGGTAAAATCAGAACGATAAAAATTATACAAGAAAGTACACCGTGTTACGAGCATTCACATAAAATTTCATAATGAACTAATTTGCTATATTTTTAAAATGCTACAAAATTCGCGGATTATCGGTCGAAACCCAAACCTAACCCTAACCCGAAACCCTAACCCTAACCCCCTAACACGTGGCGGCCGGCAGGGCGATCGCACGACGGTCGTGCGAAAGCGGCGCGTGACGGGTTGTGGCGGCCACCGCACGGCGGCCATGTGGTCGGGGTGTTAATTTTGCCAAATTTTTTTGGATCTGGCTATTTTTGTAATATACGAAATGAAATTACACTAATACGGACAAAAATTCCTACAAGTGACGACATGCAATAGTATTTTCTTCGGAAGAATCCTAAGAGGCCACACCGTGGGAAAAAGCCCTGAAAGAGATGGAGGTAGCAAGCATGTAGTAGTAGTACACACGCATGCACGTTCCATTAGCTCTTGTCCCTCTGCTTTTAAGCTAAACAAACTCCATTACTCCTTGCATTGGAGTAGCAGCAAAGCTAGCCTGTCCCGGGAACACATACAGGAGCCGAAGCACAAAGATGTCTGCTTGATTGCTGCTTCTTCCATTTGCTCTAGTCCCTCTGTGCGTGCATGTCCGTGTGATCTTGCGCTGTTGTCTTTCCTGGGGCAGTTCTTGCATGCAGCTCTCCCGTAGAGAAGACAACGAGTGTACCGCGATATTATCAAGTCTGGATACCACATAAGGCATCTCGATGATACAATTCTGTCGGTTGGACCACCCGTCTAGTGTGTGTCCTTCTCGCTACCATCCGAGTCCGGGTCGGTGTCCTTGTCAGACTCGAACCCGAGAGGCTGGCCCGAGAGATACTCGTGGTAGTCAATGCAAGCCGACCATCACATTTCCTCTCCCTCATTTTGCATAAAGTTATATGCAAGTCTTCCCTCCAAAACAACATATTCCGTGCTGCCGCCTTCAAGCTCCACCCGCGGTTGCTCGCTTGCAGAGGCCCCAGTATCATGAAGATTTCTCGATGCCCTGCGTATGAAATTCACGTACACCATCGGCCTCCCATAAATGGCCGTCTCGGGCTGGGAGGCAACTTGGATGTACTGGCTCCATGCTACGCTTCCATTCATGTTGACCAGCCCCCACACGCCATTCGCGCAGGTGATTCCCTTGATATCAAGTTTCTTCGTCATTGCCTCCGTGACGAACTCCTTCCGGATGCATCTTCGAAGCTCGTGAATATTCATCGCATCGAGCCCCTCCGCCCGGACCACCTTTTATTGGCATCTCGACAGGTCCAACCCATCAAGTCCAGCCCATACGAGACCATCGCCATAAAACAGTATCAAGTCTTGCATATTCGAAATTACCTAAAGCCACAATAACCCGATCCGCGGTACGTGATATAACAAACATGGTACGTAGTAACCACAAATTTAATACAATTGAACTAATTAATAGTACATAATTACAAGTAATCTAATCGTCACTAATTACCCATGGCACAAACAATGACAACAAATTGCATGCAAGTGATCAATTACATACGTGTAATTAAATACAATTAATTATTTAATTACAAAGAATTTGATTACTCCTCCAAAAATTAATTACGAGCAATTCATTACTACTATACTTACCACTATTAAACCACAACTCGAAGTAGCACAATATGTTAATTACCACTAAATGAATTATGACTAAGTAATTTGCACTAAATTAGTCATGCCAAACTAATTGCCGGTAACTAATTACGACTGATTAATTACCACTAAATTAATTACAAGTAGTTAATTTCTACTAATTTAATATGCCAGACTGATTACCACTAAACTAATTACGATTGATTAATTACCACTAAACTAATTACGGCTATTTAATTTCCACTCATTTTCAACCACTAACTAATTCATACTGAAAATAACAAAGCCTAATTTATTACGGCTGATTAGCCACCACAAAGTATCATGTACTAATAAATTACGGATACGGTACCTACGACTATATTATAAACAGTAAAAAACTACAGCTAAATTACTATGACCTAGTTACTTCGGAATACAAGCTGCATTAATTATGGCTAACTAACTAATACTGATTAACTACGACTATGGTAATAACGACAAAGGCATCCGACAAAGAATTACTTGCCCTTCGAGGGAAGCAATCAAAACTGCTACGATCATAATGACTGCTCCGAACTTTAATCTTAAAAAAATTAATTATATTATGTTCTCTAAGTTCTCAACGATGAGCACGAGAATGAGAACGAAAATGCAATTGAGATGAGCGATGAGCGACTACGAGAGTTCGGTATTTATAGCCGAGCGAAGGAGGAGCCGCTGCGTTAGTATCAGGAATTCCAGATGCGTTGTCAAAACGCAACACTACGGGCAAGAGGGGATAGTAGTGACGGGTGAAAAATGTTCAGAGGAGCCTCGTCCGCACAGTGGCCATGCGGTATCGACCACATCCGTACGGTGACCATGCGGTATCTCTTTGTCCGCACGGTGGCCATGTGGTTGCTGCTAGTCCGCATGGTGACAGTGTAGACATGGGTACGTGTCGGCCCAATAGTTGTCCAGGCGGTGGTCGTGCGGCTCAGACTCCAATTCCGCAAATACGGCAGGAAGATAGCCATTTTCGCTAATACGGCTGAAAATAGTGCCATTACGGCAAAAAATTCAGTGACCTCTAGGGCTGGAAAAATAGCTCGAGGCTCGTGGCTCGACTCGGCTCAAGATGGCTCTATGAGCTCTGCCTCGCCAGGAATTTTCGAGCCGAGCCACCGGCCCAAATTTTGTTGGAAAACGAGCCGAGCCCGAGCCGCCATGAGCAGATTTGGCTCGGCCGGCCAGCCCAACAAGATTGCTTTAGCCCCGCCCCGATCCCCTTTCTCTCCTCGCAAACGCAATCCCCGATTCATTCCCCATTTCTCCTCATCCCCGCTCTCCTCTCCCCAGATCCATTTCTCCCGGCCCTCCCCATCCGCCTCATGCCATCTTCGGCGACCTCCACCAAAGAATGAACAAAGACTCCACCGCCGCCCTACATCCTCAAGCTCTCCTCCGCCTCCCACGCCTCCTTTCCTCCATCTCCCTCGCCTCCGATCGCCGACCTCCTGCCCCCGACGACCTCCCACGGCCCTACCTCTCCACTCCTCCGCGCCTCCTCCCGCCGCTGCCGCACCTGTCCTCGCCGACCACCGAGGCGTGCCCATCGAGAGGCCGACCTCGGCCGACTCTGGCGCGGAGTCCGCGAGGAGGCGGCGCAGGTGGTGGTGGAGTCGTGGAGGTGGAGGCGTGGTCCGCGTGGAGTCGCAGCTATGTGGAGGCCGAGACTTCCAACCCTTGGTCGCGCTGTCACCACTGCACCGGCGCTGACCACATCGACCTCGCTGAGTGCGCGGCGCAAGATCGCTGCCGCCCACTGCCCTCCCTTCATGGCCTCCGGGCTTCGGTCCTCCGCCGACCTCCCCGCCTTCCCATGGGGGCCAGCAGGGGCCTCCTCCCCGTCGCCGCCTACCGTCCTGGCCTTCAACCAGGAGTCTAGGATGGATGGATGCACTGATTTATTGTTGAATCTAGTTCTTGTGATTTTGTTGATTGAATGGATGCATGGATTTTGTGGTTTTGTCGATTGAATCTGGAATGAGAATGATGCAATGGTGTTCGCGTTTTGCTGCTCCTGGCTCGCGAGCCCTCGCGAGCCGGTTCGAGCTGTCTTCCGAGCCGAGCCGAGCCAGTCTTCTGGCTCGTGTTTAAAGCGAGCCGAGCCGAGCCGAGCCGAGCCTGTTGTGAGAACGAGCCTGAGCGAGCAGAGCCGAGCCAGGCTCGGCTCGGCCTGCCACCCTAGACCCGCAAAGGGGAGCAAGGACATTCTGCTTGAAGTTTTTACCCTACCACTGCTTCCACCCTAGACCGGCAAGGGGAGCAAGGACATTCGTTTTTGAGTTTTTTTAAGCAATATATACTATCAAGTCCAATCTCTCTCTCTCTCTCTCTCTCTCTGACCGCATTAGGTCATGTACAATGGGCTTACATTAGCTGTCTATAGTCTCTGCCACGTAGGATTTAAGCTGATGTGGATGAAAGAGAATAAAGAGAGAGAAATGTGCTGTCTATAATTCCGTAGCCGACTGTATCACTAGAACCAAGAAAAATATTAAAAAATTGTGTGTTGTCTATAATCCTGTAGCTGACTGTATCACCACAACCCATTGTATGAGCTGTCTTTAATACTATCTACAGGTGACATGGATAGTTGCTATAAACAACAGCTGTCTGTACCATTGTACATTTAGTACATTGCAAAAATACTATGACTACATCAATTAGTATGAGTATATCGCCACACGCTTCATCTGGTAGAGTGGGAGAGTCTAGAAATAAATAACATGAGACATCTTTATCTTTAGATCATTGTTTGGACTCTTTTCAAATTATGACATAGGTATATACAAAGAGTTGGTTAATTTATTTTGACATGTGTTGTACGATTGAAAGGGTTTGATATGGACCTACAAGTGATGACGCGTAGTTATTAATATTTTCTTCGGAAGAATCCTAAGAGGCGAGAACTAAGCGCTGGCTCAGTAGGGAAGCGCTGCCGCAGTGCAGCCTCCCACCCGTGTTCGAGTCTAAGGCTTTGCACGTGTCTTGCGAGGAGGGCTGAGCTGGAGCTCAGTGCCTCAATAGGGGGGTGGGGGGTTGTTTTCTTTTTTAATATGGGCTAATGGGGTATCGCGGACATCTAAAAAAAGAACCCTAAGAGGCCACACCGTGGGGAAAAAAAACTTGAAAGAGATCGAGGTAGCAAGCATGTAGTAGTAGTACACCGGCATGCACGTTCCACGAGGCGCCCCTCACGGCCTGGTTGACCACTACGAGGACCAAACCCTGACTATTTTAACTCACATCTTAGTATACTAGTACACCACAATGCTGCCTATCACATGATATCAACTACGCTAGTCCAAACTAATTAAACCCCTTCCCATGGTCGTGTTAAATTAATTATAAAAAAAACGAACTAGGTATTTTAAAAAAAAATGAGAAGAAAATAGGCATCTAAGTTCGCGAGGATTTGAACTTGGGCTAGGCTCAATTCCTTGTTAAATTAATTATAGCATCACACAAGTAGGTTTTAACCGTCCTTTATTGTCTTTTGTTTAATCCTCTAAATTGATGTGCTTAAGATTTATATTAGTGGCATCCTATGTGGTATACAGCATTTCTAGTCCATCTTGGGTGTCCTTTGGATGCTCCTCTTTTCGGCTGAGTAAAAAAAATATTGTTACTATAAATGTGGAAGGTAAAGTTGGTTGCGTGTGAAAACGGAGCAGGGGATCAGTGGTGTGCGCTACTGGGATGTAGCCCACTCACCTGAGTTCGAGCCTGTGTGTCTCGTCGGGGGATTTTGAGGACTGAACTGGAGCTCAGTTGTCACAGGTGAGCTTCGGGCTCTCAGCCTGTCACGGTTTAAGCGTTGGCTTTCGTGTGTGCCTCGCGAGGTAGGATACTTCTTCTTCTTTAACGTGGACCGGTTGGAAAAATCCTGGACATCAAAAAAAAAGAAAAAAAAAGTTAGTTGTGGGTAACTAGTGTTAACTGTCTAAGAAAAAAAAAGATGCCCGGTAGTTCACAGTGTCTATATATACCGATTTCAGTAAGTGTTTTTTATGGATAAAAATTGCTTTTGTTTAGTTATTATATCCAAAAATAGGAAAAATAAAAGTTCTTGTGATACAAAGTATTCTTTTTATTTTTTAACCTATTTAAAAAAAATATTTTAAAGATAACATCTTCCTAACTTTATTTCTAATTCTGACCCCTTTGTCACGCCATGATCCGTGGCGTGACCAAACTGTACTGTTACGTCACCTATCGCGGCGTGACCGAACCTGTCTCGATAGCCTTTCGAGCCAACACGTATCCGTTTTGAGGCTAAGTCTTATTACGTCAAGATGAATAGCATGACAGCATTCGTTTGCCACACCGAGATCTGTGACGTGACAACGTGGTTTTGTTACGCTATACGTTGTGACGTGATCAAAGAATCAAAATGAAAATAAAGTTAGAAAAATGTTATCTTTAAAATATTTTAAAAAATAGATTAAATGATAAGAAAAGTTCTGATACAAAACGGAGCCTAGTAGGAGATGTTGGGGAAAAAAAAAAGCTCCTAGTAGTGTAATATAATATAATATAGGCTCGCAACACGTGGTTGGTTGGGTAATTCAGCTAGACAATCATACCAGGTCAAACTGGTTAGACACCAAGTCTTGGTTGATGTTGCAATTGAGATTTGAGAGAGTACTTACAAATTTAAGAGTAAAAAAAAAAACAGTCGATGAAAGGATTGGAGTATATCAATTTCCAAAGTACCTAACACTAGCTTTTGACCTGATGCTTCAATGTCGGTTAACATGTCAAGCGGCAGTTTCTTGAATCAGATTAGTTCATAAATCTTTATATGATGGACCACATGTAGCAACATAACTACTATTTGGGCTAGATTAGTGAAAGCGATAGCTCCAGAAAGAGGCCCATCACTTTGATCTCCACATTTATCCATTCTACAATTCACAACTCTTTGTCTTCGATGTATCAAAAGTACTCTTTGTTGAGTATGGTGAATTATATCCTAGTCAACTAGGATTTAGAGATGTGTGCTACAAGGATTCCTACATAAATCTTAATAGGATTAGGATTTCGACTTCTGTTTACAGGAGAACTACGGGGCACTATATAAAGCCACGAGGGGTGGTCACGGAGAACATAAGTCACAGACCAACTCACCAAAGCAAGAAGTGCACAAGAGGATTAGAGACTATGTTATTATTTTGTACCAGATTATTGTATATGGTAAGGATCTGAGGGTTATAAAAGGTTCGAGAGGGTTGTGACAGAGTGACAACCTCTGTACTCTTTTGAAGTTGTGCTTAAGGAATTTGTGGTCGGCTTCGTCAAATCTCTCTCTTATTGTGATTATTTTGGTGTTGTTATTTCGTTTATCTCTACGTAATTTATCTACTTCGTTCTTGGTATTATGCACGCTCGTGCTGTATCTCGCAACTTTGATCCGATCTGGGGGCTGCTGGGCATAAGGAGGGGTATCGGAGTATAACAAGTGGTATCAGAGCCAAGACCATATTAATCTGATTTGCGAGAAGGTCGGCAAGCGTTAGGTAGCACAAAATCAAGATTGATGTTGACAATGTAGAATCACATAGAGAAATTTGATGGCGGAGGAAATTTCACCGTGTGGCAATGTGTGGTGAAAGATGTCCTTGTCCTGCAAGGGTTAATTGACGCTCTTGAAGGGGACAAACCGGAAACGACGTCTGTTAAAGAATGGAAGGTAGTGGAGCGAAAGACTGTCAGTACAATCCGTCTATATCTCTCTGATGAAGTAAAGTACTCGATGATCAAGGAAAATTCAGTGGGTGCTGAAGTGGCAATTGTACAGGTTGCGCATGGAGTAAGCCACATGGTTCGTTGACCATCTCAATGCCTTCAACAACCTTATCACATAGCTGATTAGCGTGGATGAGAAATTTGAGCAGAACGATAAGGTTGTCATATTGGCATCATCTCTACCACCATCATGGAAACAATTGATGATGAATATTCTCATCGGATAAAATACTCTCAACTTCAATGAGGCAGTGATATATCTATTGGAGGCAGAGTCCTTGAAGAAACCATCAGAATCTTCATCCTCGGGTGATCAAGCATTGGCTGCCATAAGTGTTGTAGGCAAAAGAAAAAGTCACACGAAGAAGAATGACAAGAGCAAGGGCACATGTGTATGCTATCTATGTGATGAGAAATATCATATGATAAAGGACTGTCCAAGTTTGAAGTAAATGAGAGGTGCATGCTATGTGGCGGTAGCAAATGATGATTCAAACGTATTTGTTGTCAGTCAATTATGTACTTCTCATGGATGGATATTATATTCAGGTTGTTGCTTCCATATATGTTCGACAAGGGAGATATTTGACGAATGATCTCTATGCCAAATGGAACTGTTCACTTAGCAAATTGAAAGGAGTATGCAGTCACTGGGGTGGGAACAGTTGCATTGGAGATGTATGATGAATCACATCGCACATTGACGGGAGTTCGGTATGTTCCCAGCTTAAAGAAGAATATAATATCTGTGAGGTTGTTTGAGCTCAAAAGTTGTGAGGTGTCACTTCGAGGTGGAGTCATGCGAGTTACATGCAAAGAACAGGTGACCATGAAAAGTATCTAGAGCAATGTAGTATACAGATTGATGGGTAATCATAATGGGAGAGAAACCAATGAGGGGTTTGATAAAAATCCTAGCCAGAAGAAGGAAACCGTGTCGTCAACGGTAGGTACTCAGATCTCATCTGTAGTTATGTGCGGAACTGTAAAAAAGGTTGTAAAATCTAACAGATGCAAAGGCGAATGTGTGAGTTGTTAGAAGAAGGAAGACGTGATGGGACCAATCACGTAGTACTGATGAGAAGGTGGAGCTTGAAGGCGATACAAGCCTATGACATGGAGGGCTGTAGGAATAGAAGGTGTGGTTAACTAAACTACACAAAGAAGGATCTCTTAGGTGGAGGATCCGAGCAGGCTAGCCCGAATACCAATATACACATCGCGGTGATGTGCATGATCCCCTTGTGGTGGGCACTTCCAAAGGTGGGACAAAAAAAACAAAAAAGGTAGAGCCAGTTTGGAGCGAGTTCTTGGAAGAGCACGGTGACTTCAACGGATAAGAGACAAGGTGGAGATTGTTGTGTACGATTACTCATATCATAATCAACTAGAATTTGAAGATGTATGCTACAAGGATTTCTATATGAATCCTAATAGGATTAGGATTCCGACTTCTCTTTGGATGAGAACTAGGGGGCATTATATATAGCCATGAGGGGTGGTCATGGAGAATATAAGCCACAAATCAACTCATCCAAAGCAAGAGGTTGTGCTTACGGAATTTACGGGCGACTTCGTCAAATCTTTCTCTCTCGTCGTGATTGTTTTGACATCGTTATTTTGGTTCTCTCTACGGGATTCATCTACTCCGTTCTTAATACCATGCACGCTCGTGCCGTATCTCGTAACTCTAATATGATCTGGAGGTTGTTGCGCATAAGAAAAAGGTATCAAAATATAACACTTGTAAAAAAGAAATTCTCAGAACATATATGGATGAGTAGTGTACTACTAGAAAGGAAAGAACACTAGTTGATGGTTCATGGACAAGAAAAGAAAAAAAGTTATGCCATCATCCAATCCTAGTTGAGATGCACACCAGATGGGTGGTTAATGTTTTGCAGAATCTACAATGCATGTGGATTGGTTAGCAAAAAGATAAAGAGGGAATAAGTGATGGATGTGTGACATGATCGATATTCACCTCTCCATGTAGGGCCAGGAACAATTCAGCCACACATGCATGCATGCATCTAGATTCTAGATCAAACCTTTTTTCTTTCCTTTGGGAATAATGATCAAATCTAGATTAATTGCTTCGAGGAACCCCAGCAAAATCCAATCTGGGCACTGTTCTCACTGGACATTTCGAAAGATCCATCCATTAACATGCATGCACAGTGTGCCTGTCGTCCAGGCTAGGCTCGGCAGAGTAGGGGCCAGACTAAAGGCAAATGAAACACCAGACATCTTGCAAGAGGAGACCATGATGGAAGATTGGATGTGGATCTTTCTTGATGTCCCTAGCTAGAAGCCATGTGGCAAAATTATTGCATCATATATATATATATATATATATATATATATATATATATATATATATATATATATATATATATATATATAAACAAAAGCTGTGTCACTAGAGTAGAGAGATTGGAGTAGATTTATGCTGATTCCTGATTAGTTACGTTACCATAAACTAAGTGCAATGCATCTTTATATGAAATGACAAGAAAAATACTACATGCAGATCAGAAATTAAGAATATTTGCCTCACATCTTACTAGAGTTCAATGCATGCTTATGGATGCTGATTGATGATATGCCATTGCCCATGCATGAACCTTGAGGGAGAAAGCGTATGTATACACACGCCAACTTGCCAAGTCATGGGCATGGTGATCAGTTGATTGGTCTCTCTGAGTTCCAAGCATCAAGCATATGAGCATGTGAGCCAGTGACAACTAGTTTTGATCTAGCACAAAACGATTGACAATCACACTCCAAGATTGCATTTGACTGATTAGGTCAAGAAAGAATTCATCAGTGATGCTTGGGTCTTTGGCAAGTCGAGATCCAGGCCAAATTAGGGCATGCACAAGCACAGTGCTAGCTTTATTTAGTTGCCTAACCCATGGTCCCAAATGAACACAATGACAGGGAGAGGGATCCAAATCTCACTTTGACTTAAAGCTGCCAATTGATGCATGCCAAAGTCCTGTCACTTAACCACACACTGTACTATAATTAAACCACACACTGTACTATAATTATCAGTACTCCAGTCTCTTTCTTGCTATCATCTCATCTCCCATTGTGCCATTGACATGACAGTGGATGGTTAACCTGCTCAGATCAGTCCTTCTTTTGGAGGACAAATCTGATTGAGCCATGGCTGGACACAAGAAAGTGGGTAGGGAATGGCTGCCATGCTCAACATGGACACATCCTCTGAGCAGCACTATGGAGCGCAGGGAGCTGATGAGCTAAGTACAGTCCATGCAGGGTGTAGGCCACTGCTTTCTCCCTCATAGGACACCCTCCTTTTCTGGCTTCGGGGGCTCTGCTTGTAGGGTGTTCAAATACCAATTAAATAGTGATCTTTTTGTATTTGTATTTTTAAACGAATATGAATACGAATCGAATGTTGTAACGAATACGAATCGAATACCTACTCAATTCGGTTGGATTTAGATATGCTCATAACTTATGTAAATGTAGGATATTTCTGATATTTTATGCTCGTACATAGCACACCTAATCATTCTAGTTTATCTATTTCACCTAAAAACATAAATGCATATTAAACTCAAAAAAAATACTCGTCCAACTAATTAGCCATACTTCAATAAAATATGTATATTGTTTTATCAAATTCAAATTCGAATGCAAATAGTGCGGATAAAATAACATTTCAGATGACAAAAGTCCATACTGTATCTGTATCCATATTTTTTATGTGAATGCGAATACGAATACGAATAGGGGAGAAATTGCTAATCGGATGAAAAAAAATCTAAACCATATTCACTACCAACCGAATTCGGATGTCGGATAAAACGGATAATTCGGATTCGATCGATACCCCTACCTGCTTTCATAGCCTCTGCAATTTAGTCCAAACTGCATGCATGAGTGATGAACACTAGAGCCATGTGGTTCGGTTGTAGTGGGGAAACCAGTTCAACTCCTACAAAAATCCAGACAAGAAATTCCTGCCTTCCAAATAGGGACTTAGCCTCTGTTTTTCCATCCAAATTATGTGCGTCGAACAACAAATCTCTATGTAGTGTAGTTTGAATTGATGACAGATGAATAAAAATCTCTACAAAGGTTGAACTGATGACCGAGGATGCAGATCGCTTGTTTGGTCGGTTGGTCAGCCACCATCTATACATACCGTTATTGGGGATGCCAAGCCAGCTAACCTGCAAAATATACATGCTGATGGATCTTCGAACTTTTTTTTTATTATTTAACCTTTTTTTAATTTTTATTTTAAAGTTAATCCACGACGCACTTTAATTTCAATTCTGACTCCTTTGATCACGCCACCACCCGTGACGTGACAAAACAATGCTGTTACGCCACGGAATAATTCCCAAAATAGCACTTTTGGTAACGCCACTGGTCTTGACGTGACGAAACAACACTGTCACACCACGAGTGGTGGCGTGACAAGAGCTTGCCCTAGATACAGGTTGACGTGACAGCGTTGTTTTATCACGTGGCATGGCCAAAGAGGTCAGAATTGAAAATAAAGTGTGTCGGAGGTTAACTTTAAAATAAAATTTTTTAAAAAATTAATTAATAAAAAAAATTCTGGATCTTCAGATCTATGAGTTGATATGCATATTGGCCATTGGGACTTGTGAGCCAATCCAGATGCATGCAAGAATCCTACATGTACCATCATTGGGAAACGTTTAGGAGATGGACTTAACAATACTCCTACATGTACAGTTGATCTCCAAATCCTGCAGCACAAAAGAAACGAAATGGCTCAAGAGAGAGGCAAATGTGTAATAAAAAAAAAAAGCCTAGTACAAGGCATGCCCTCTTAACAATGAGCAGATTCCCGATCACAAGGTGGGGGAGTCAGCACCATGTGTCAAGGTTCACACTTCACAGTGTGACAGATTAAAAGTTGCAGCCTAACATAATATAAGGAGAAAAGCTTCTACTTTGTGTTTTTGTTTCATTTCATCACTGCCACCTCAACTATCCAGTATTTGCTACTACTGCACAATGTAGCTCAATGTATGTATTTGCTACTACATTTCAAGGTGGCCAGCGTGGCGGAGGAAGTATTATTTTTCGGAATTGCTCCGCGTACAAACAATTTCATGCCATTGATTACATACACCCACACTTCCACCGCCATGCGGGGCCACCTTGAAATGCACCTTGACCGCGAACCCACGTGGCAGTGGAGTAAAAGGGGAGTGTTAGTGATGATTTCGTATGTATAGAACCTCTTATTTGTATCTAATCTGTGATAGTGCAAAACTTTGGGTGCAACATTGCATTTCCCTAAAATATATCAGCGAAAAAAAGCAATAGATAAAAGTATATTAGATTTTGGGGAGGGGACCAAGAAATCTGAAGTGAGATAGCCTTAGGTAAGAGTAGACACACCAGATTCTCCGCTGTTACTGTAGGGAATACGGTGCAAACAGTCCTCTATATCAGTACTGTATAAATAGTGTAGGGTACTGTAGCAATTTTACCTTGCCATTCGGTGTTGTGGTGCTCCATCTAGACCATTCCTTTTTTATCTTACAGTGGAGATAATGCCCTAATGCGTGTCACTGTACCCCTTTGTATTAGCCTGTGCTAATGCAGAGAATCCGTTTCCAAAGTAGACCACAAGTGTACTATACTGAAGAAAAGGAAGCACCACTGGGAAACGTTAGGTGACGATGTATATGATGCAATCCTCTTAAGCATCGTTGGACTTATTTTTTCATGTATTTTCTGAGGTCAAGTGATCCTGATTGACATCAGAAGGACCAGCCATAATACATAATTCTGTCCGCAAAGATGCTATATATATTTCGCCAATTTGTTCTGATTTATATTAGGTTTTGCTTAGTAGTATGACTGTACCATCATAGTTAACTGTATTTGAAAATAAAATTAAGTTTGTATCAGAAGTCTAAGTTATTTACATTTCTAATCAAACCTAGAGACATGAACTGCTCAAATGGCACGGTAAAGACTGAAGCCGTTGAAGATGTAAACAATTATAGTTTGGTCAAAAGAGAGAAGAGGACTGATCCAACAAGATCTTTTGGCAGAAATTTCGTCAACATTACTTCAGGTGCTTTGACTGATATTCTATTCTTAACCTTCACTCCTATTTTCCTGAACTTGAATATTTGTTATATATACCTGTAGAATTGTGAAGAGGTTTGGGGGAATCACCACACCCAGAGATGAGGGGTGCCTTTCATATATATAGCCATGTACAGGTTACAGGGGTACAATAGTAATAATCCTAATACCCGCCCGCAGTCGTAGCGGTAGGATCACGGACGCACAGACTGGTCCGGAAATCAGTAAACAACTGTACAGGGAGACCCTTGGTCATGATGTCTGCGAACTGGTGTGTCGAGGGAACATGAAGCACTCGAACCTGTCCCAATGCAACCTTCTCGCGGACGAAGTGGATGTCAATCTCGATATGCTTCGTGCGACGATGATGGACTGGATTGGCCGTCATGTAGACGGCACTGATGTTGTCGCAGTAAACGACCGTCGCGACGGAGACCGAGATGTGCGCTTCTGAGAAGTTGCCGCAGCCAACAAAGACTTCGGCGACGACATGAGCCACAAAGACGATACTCCGCTTCAATGGCCGAGCGGGAGACCGTGGTCTGGCGCTGACGCACAGAAACCGGTTGTCGCCGAGGAAGACGCAGGCCGGATGTGGAGCGGCGCGTGTCGCGGCAACGCCACGGCATCGGAGTAGGCGATGATCCGTTGACGCGTGCGACGCCGAGATGAAGACCGCCGGAAGGGAACCCTTGACGCATCGTGAAGATGCGCTTGATGAGCGCGAGGCGCGGCTCATGGGATCATGCATGAACAAGCACACTTGTTGGGCGGCATAGGCCGATCGGGCCGTGTCGGGTGAGGTATCGGTGCACCAACGAGGCTCCGGTGACTCGCCAGGTCACCACGGAGCACCGCTGGTGGGTCGAGCAACCGTCCGAGAAGCATCGGCCGGCGCCGCAATGGGTGGCACTTTGGACATGCCAAAGACGCTGAAGGAGGTCGACGGCGATCGACGCCGTGACAAAAAGCCCCACATCGCCACGCCACGAGATCCCGAGGAAGTGGTGCAGTCGCCGAGGTCCGCATGGCGAACTCCGAGTGGAGGCGCGCGATGATGTGCTGAAGCAGTGCCGGTGACGATGCCGTGAGGATTATGTCGTCGACGTACAGAAGCAGGTAGGCGACGCTATCTCCATCTTTGTAAACAAAGAGAGATGCATCGGACTTGGTCGCAGTGAAGCCGAGTCGACAGATGTACGAGGCGGCGCCCGGTTCCACGCCCGGGAGCTCGCTGAGCCTGCATGCTGATGACTTGCGAAGACATACATAGTCAGGGTTGGCGGAGTCGATGAAGCCCGACGGCTGCTGGCAGTAGACGGTTTCCTCCAGGTGGCCGTGGAGGAAGGCGTTCTTCACATCAAGCTGGTGAACCGGCCAAGCACGTGAGGCGGCGATGCTGAGGACGGTGCGTATCGTCGCCGGTTTGACAACCGGGCTGAAAGTCTCGTCGTAGTCGACGCCGGCCTGCTGGGAGAAGCCTCGTACGACCCAGCGAGCCTTGTGCCGTGCCAGGGAGCCGTCGGAGTGGAACTTGTGCTTATCTGACCACTTGCCGCGACAATGTTAGCACCGGACGGCCGAGGGACGAGGCGCCAGTGCCGTTGTCCATGAGAGCCTTTGTACCTCGCCATCGCAGCCGCGCCAACCGGGTCGCCAGCGCTTCGGTAGTTTGCCGACGGCGATGCCGCTGTGGCGAGAGGTTGAGGCGGTGGGCGGACGAGATCGCCGGTCTCGAGATCGCGTCGTGGCGCGAAAAGTGGTGGTGATACCGAGCGCCACGGTGTCGGGCACCGAGGCGCGAGGCGGCATGGCGGCGCCGCCGGTAGACGATAGACGCCCGCCAGTCGCGGCAATGGTCGGCGCGGCCGGGGCGAGGGATCGATCGGGCGCCACCCTCGCGGTGCGGCGGTTGGGCGCGCCGGCCGATCGGACGGCAGTGGGGCGGCAGATATGACCGCCGGTCCGGAGGTCCAATTGCTCAACCGCACGGGGAGGAGCAATCGAGGCAAGATGCGGTCGCTCAACGCCAAGGGGCGGAACTTCCGTCGTTGAAGACAGGCCCTGCATCAAAAAATCCAGTGACGACGGCACAGAGGCCGCCGAGGGTGCCGAGGCGAACGGGAACACAAACTCATCGAAGACAACATGCCGTGAAATAATGATACGACGGCTGGACATGTCCAGGCAACGATACCCCTTGTGGGAGGAGGGGTACCCAAGGAACACGCATGGAGTCGAACGAGGGGAGAGCTTGTGAGGTGTCGTGGCACTAAGGTTCGGATAACAGAGGCAGCCGAACACGCGGAGGGATGAATAATCCGGGAGCTTCTGATGCAGGAGTTGGTAGGGGATACTGTGATGCATGATGAGGACTGCGCCAAGTAGCACATAAGTGGCGGCAGCTTAGGGCTTCAAATTTCAATAAGGCGGAGGCATATATGCGTGGATGAGCAGGTGCGAATCGTGTTGTTGATGGTACGAAGCATGCGCCGCCTTTGCCGCTTTGTGGCGAGGTGTACGGACACGAATAACGCAAGGCAATGCCGCGACTAGTAAGGAAGGTAGTGGTGGCATTGTTGATTAATTCGTGCCGTTATTCCGCTTGGAAGCATTTGGGCGTAATGCCGAATCGTAGTGAGCAAATGCGATTTAAATCAACAATATGACGCCGCACATCGATGGCGGCGAAAGGAAACGACCAAAGAAAAATGAGAATAATCATCAAGCAACACAAGATAATATTTATAGCTCAAGCGCTAAGAACCGAGATGTCCAAACATCACAAAGAAGTAAAGCAAAAGGGTAGTGGTGACAGACGTGGAACTACTAAAAGGGAGCCGCGTGTGCTTGCCAAGCTGACAGGCATGACACAAGGACCGCGGACTCTTATTACACGCTATGACCGACTTGTTCTGAAGAATGGCGAGGGCGGAAGGACCAGGGTGACCGAGGCGATGATGCCACAAGGTGGATGAAGTGGCGAGGCTGCAACTGTGGGGCGTGGATGAAGGAATGGTGTAGAGGTCCCCGCTGCTATTGCAGCGAAAGATCACGCGCCCCGTCTGCTGATCCTTGACAGAAAAACCCAAAGCGTCAAACTCAATGGAACAATGATTGTCACGAGTAAACTGACGAACAGAAAGCAAATTGCGCACTAGGGCGGGAGCAATAAGGACATTGCTGAGGGCAAAAGTGGTGTCGGCGACTGGAAGGGTGGAGGTGCCACGACAGGATATGGGTATGGTGCTGCCATTGCCTACAGTAATGAAAGAGTTGGAGTGGGGTAGGCGTGAGAGCAAGATACCATCCGATGAAGACATGTGGGCGATGCGCGGTGTCGAGGACCCGCTTGTTGGCACCACGGTGCCATTTGGTTCGTGGCGGTGACGAAGTCCGCCGATCCCACCCGCCGGCGCTTTGCTGCGCGGGCGGCGGCGAGACGGCAAGCGGCGCCAAATCGGGTGGGCGCTGGCGGTGTGCTCTTCGCGTGCGCGCCAGATGCCGGCCGTGGAGCACGCCACGACCGCCGCGGCGCGCTCTGCGGGGTCGCCATCGCTGCTGCGGCGCGCCCATGGAGTGAAGCACATCCGAGGCCGGCGGGCGGGTGGCTCGCGCTTGCCGCCGCCGGTAGTTGCCGCCGCGCCGCTTTTCTTATGATGTCGGTTGCGTCTCGCGTGATCGCCGCCGCCGCTTGGCCGTGGCCGCCACCGGCGCCGGGTCAGGGTCGGCGGCGGCGGCACACCGCCCGCAAGGAGAGGAGCGTGGAGCGCAGATCGTGTGGTGACCTTGCCTTCGCTGGCGGGCGGAGTTCTTCAGACCAGCTTCGCGTCTTGATGGCGGTTGGGTAGCGGATCGGAGTCGGCGATGTTGTCGGCGGTGCCGAGAAGCGAGGGTTGAGACCGCGCAACAAAGTTGAG
The DNA here is from genome assembly GCA_036346405.1 of Phyllostachys edulis. NCBI lineage: Eukaryota > Viridiplantae > Streptophyta > Magnoliopsida > Poales > Poaceae > Phyllostachys > Phyllostachys edulis. The sequence continues at coordinate 38,418,697 of CM070568.1, read as the reverse complement.
GACGAGCCGCGAGTCGAGGACGGCGTGCTAACGTCGCAAGAATCGCTTGCGGTGGCCTTCATCTTCCGGGCAAGATTGCCGATGGAGAGGTCGCCTGGGCCATGGAGTGGAATTCGTGGTCGAGGAAGACGGCGTGAAGCCTTGTTCGCCGAAGAGAGCTTCGATGGCGACCCAAAGCTGACGGGCAGTCTGATCAGGCGCGAGGGCGAGGCCGAGGACGTCGTCCGCGACGGAGCCGAGGAGCCAGCTGTGGACGCAGGAGTCGGCGATCGCCCACTGAGCATCCTGTGGGCGTGCCGCGACGGAGCCATCGACATGTGAGCGAAGTTCGAACTTGCCACACAGGGAGAAGAAGAACGGGACCAGCGGTTGAAGTTGGGACGCTTCAACTCAAGAGTCACCGGACGCGCGACTTGATTGGCGATCGTCGCGTAGGGAGCGACGAAGATGGGCGGCGCGCATTAGATCCGGTGGAGGCCACGGTGTCGTTGGAGACCGAGGAGTCCGCCGCCATGGGGTCGTGGGAGGAGGTGGGCGCTGGGGGCGGTGGCAGGGCGCAGGGCGGGCTTGGCAGGGAGGCACGGCCAGGTGGGTGGGGCGGGTAGGCGAGGGGGCGGGGTGGCGGCGACGGGAGGAGGCGGCGCGGGAGGAGGCGCGGGGAGGAGGCGGCGCGGGAGGGCGCGGCTTGGAGGAGGCGGCCGGAGGAGGTGCGGCGGGGAGGAGGCGGCGCCAGAGGGAGGCGACGCCGAGGGTGGTGCGGCCGGAGTGAGGAGGGGCGATCAGGAGGGAGGCGTTGCAGTGAGGGTGGCAATGATCGAGGGAGGCGGCACGGAGGGTGTTGGCCGGAGGGGCTAGGGTGTGGTGGTCACGAAGAGTAGATTAGATCTGCCTCGATACCATGTAGAATTGTGAAGAGGTTTGGGGGAATCACCACACCCAGAGATGAGGGGTGCCTTTCATATATATAGCCATGTACAGGTTACAGGGGTACAATAGTAATAATCCTAATAATACCAGGGTTGGATTTCATTCGAGTATCGTGAATGAACCCGGCCCAACCCCGTCTTATTCACCAGTGAACAAGATCACCATCAAGGAAAGCTCTCCATTTGCTCTGCTTATCTGCATAATTGCATGGGTTGATGGTCAGCAATGCATGCACCAAATTGGACTAATTTGGGCCCGGTCTGATAACTAGAGGGGCGATGCTCAAATTTATATCTTGTCTGCAGCGGTGGTGCACCTTTATCAGAAAAGATGATCGAGTGAAGCTGGATAAGAAACTGTAAACTGCTGAAGCCTGGCTGAAGACTTTCTATGCGGGTGGTTCAGCTTTGCGTTAGGTTTTCTTTCCTGTACTTGGTGTTAGTTTGGTTCCTGAGTAAGCAGGCGACTTTCTTAGGTTGCTGCTGGTTTGTTCTTAGTTTGCTAGCTGTTTGTACGTTTGTGTGGGTAGCTGGTATCCCCAGCCGGGTCCTGTTTTTTTTTTCTTTTGTCAGTCTGGTGAATCTCTGTATAACGTTTTAATTAGCTTTCTATAAAAACTGGGCTACGGGCTTTTGTGGAAAAACTAGAGAGACGATGCTGGAAATAAATCCTATGAGATCTTGTCACCTTTAAACGGTTAAACCTTTACTTGATCTATTTCAAAGCATAACAAGTGTCTATGCAAAGAGTTGGTTGATTTTTTTGGCCACATGTCATTAGATTAATGATGTCTAATAAGAATGTAAAGGTGATAAGGTCTCATGAAATTTTCTTTCGGCAATGCTGGCAATCTTGGCCATTGATGAGCATGGCCGACTTCATTACACTGGAATATGTCTCATCTCGTGCAACGCAATTATGGATGCAGTGTCATGGCTCCTAACCTTCACTGTCGCTTGAAGGCGAAATATGAGGCACATACCCGACATGAAATTTCATCGGTCGCAGCATGGGCCTTTCTCTGAAAAGAATTGATGCGATATGCGTGCAAATTTTGCCACATTTTTTTTCAGCATGTAGACTTAAAGGGATTTATGTTTCTTTTTCTTTCTTCAGAGAATAATCCGACTACAAAGAGTACATGCTTTCTTCTGCTGCCAAAGGACCCCAAATGGAAGGAAAAGTATTACCAAATAAAAAAAAAGAGGTAAAGAGAGAGAAAAGAAAGGGAAAAATAACGGAACCGCATTCTTCGCCATTGCCACCCTCTCCCATTGCATTTGCAATGACAGAGGAGCACAATACAGTGACTTTCCTCTAATAGTAGCCGTTGGATGATAAATGGACAGATTGTACGCCACAGTATGCAGCACAGCACCGTAGATACAGTAAGTTTGCTACAGTGCCATAGATGCAATACTAATACATTGCTTTGCTACACTCAAAAAATGATCTTGTCATTCGCCTTTTATCCGATGGCTTGGAAGCAAAGTTACAATGTTATAGCACTGTGACTTTACTTCGCACTGAGAGATCCGGATCCATACAAATGAGAGACACCATATGTGAGAATAGAACAGTCCATTCGCTGGCCCCCACCCGATGCCACCCCCATCTAGCTTTTAAGCCAAACTAACTCCATGACTCCTTGCATTGGAGTAGCAGCAAAGCTAGTCTGTCCCGGGAACAGGAGCCGAAGCACAAAGATGTCTGCTTGATTGCTTCTTCTTCCATTAGCTCTTGTCCCTCTGTGCGTGCGTGTCCGTGTGATCTTGCGCTGTTCTCTCTCCTGGGGCAGTTCTTGCAGCTCTCCCGCAGAGAAGGCAGAGAGAGAGAGAGAGAGAGAGAGAGAGATTGGGAGACAAAGGAGTTGGTTGGTAAGCTTCTTGTATCTCCTTTCCTCCCATTTCTGCATTGAGTTGTTCAGAGTTCAGACTTCATATGGAGTTGAGCTGTGCTTCTCTTGGAATGTGATTCAGTTCAATCACTCTTGTCTAACTTGTGGAGCAGTATGTGAGATTGGCACCAGACGTTCATTAGTTCTTCATTTTAGTTTGGTTATTTATTTTCCTTGAGAAAACCAACTGATCAGAGCACTTGAAATTTTACCACCTTCCTTTTTTTAATACACTTCAATCTTATTTTGGTCCAAGAAAAGCAACTGTTTACGCCAACCTGTGGTCTCTGTAGCTTGCAATTTTTTGTTTACTCCCAGTTTGACTGCCTTCATGTGCAAATTCCTTAAAAAAAGTTCCTGCTTTGATTTTTATTTGTCATTCATGTGGTTTTCTCCACTGCAACCTGATAAGATTCCAGCCTCACTATTGCTTGTTCCCATGGTCTCCCTACACCCCCTGTCCCCCTCCCCCATTACCTCAGCAATTATTCCCACTGTCCCCTCACCCAAGATGCTGCCCTTGTGCTTTGCAGGTGCTGCTTGCTATGTGTGTGATCCAACTTGGAGGAGTTCTTGGTTTCCTGGCATTGTGCTTTCTTGGACCCAGAGCTTGACAAGATTTTGTTGAATAGTTTACCAATCTAGGTTTCTTGGCCGGGCTATGCCATGGAGCAAGGGGAACACCAGGCCTAGATCTTCACAGCTAATAGTTGATCTTGCCCCTTGGACTTTGGAGTAAATATTCACATGCTGGTGGCCACTGGCTTCATCCTGGTGTGTTGGGGTTAATAGTTTTTAGGGATCTTGTCACTTGGTGCTTCTTGGTCTGATTTGGTGGTAATTGGTGAGGCCAAAAGGAAAGGAAAAGGGTGAGAGCAAGAAGCGAAAATAAGAGAGGTGATTCAGGTTAATTCTCAGTGTGTCAAGATGAAGTATATGAAGCTTGGATCAAAGCCAGATGTCTTTCAGACAGAGGGGAACAATATCAGGTGAAATAACCCTTACTTGTTCTTGTCCAAATTTTTCCAGATAATAAGATGTACTTTGTTTCACTTCTCATTTAGTAACTTTTCGATTGATTTGATTCATTTGACCTCAAGCTTTTATTGTGTGGAATCATAGTCTGAGTCGTAGTGAATAGTGATCTTGTGTAGGGATGATGTGATCCATTTGTGCAATATAGAAGTGGAGGCACGTTCATTTTTCTGATCGGAGTGTACTTTAATGTGAATCTCAGTTCTCTATCTGGCCAAAGCTATCAGACATCTACTAATAATTGTACCATGAACTAAAACGCAAATGAATGTAGTGATTGCATTGATCTACTTATAATGAACTAAAATGCAATCATACCATTAGCTGGTCACATGTAAGAATGGCCTTTAGCGATGTGGGTGATAAGTGATGCCCACTTCTGCAACTTTGTGTTTGAAGTAAAGTAAGTGAGGTGCTGCAGTTGATGTTGTTTCTCTGTAATCTATGCTGAGATGGGATTGTTAGTTAACTTCTAAATGGTCTATTGAAAGGTAAATCTTTATGTTTGTCTGCCAAATATTATCAATATTAGTTGGAAACTGAACCACTAATTACAATTCTAGATTTTGTTTGGCAATAGTTTTATACTACATGTCAGAGAAGTTTGAATGTTTGATCTTATTAATGCTAGACTGACAATTTTATTTTTTCTAGTTTCTGGTGATGGTAATAGGGATTAAAATCCTGGCCGGTAACTGCCGGTTACCGGCCGATAACCGCTTACTGGAGGGGGGCCGGGATACGGGATCCCTGCCAATAATCCCGAGTTTTTTAAATTCAAATTCAAATCCGAATGGTTTTTTAATCAAATTTGAACGAATTTTATCCGGGAAACAACCGGTTTGACTGGTAACCGGACCGGTAACCGGCCGGTTACCGGTCCCGGCCATCCAGCCTGAAATAGCCCGGTAACGGTTCTTTGATCCTTGGATGGTATATCTAGTATCAGGGTCGACTCTAAAAACATTCGGAGTGAAGTTTGTATTGTTTTTTTTTTAATTTGACAATGATTGATACCAAAAAGATCTTTGCGAAAATCAGTACTTGTGGTGTTAAGCAGTGGGTCTCATGATAGCGCTCAAAAGGCTCTAGATACAATTGATCTTCTTTATAGTATACATCATCTCCTATTCTTTGCCAATGGCATCTCTTCTTGAGCTTTCTGTATAATTAAGAGCATGTGCCAAATTCCTCGTATCTTTTTTTTCCTAGCTTGTTTAGTGTTCATCTAGCAGATACATGGGTTGGTTGGTGGAACTGTGGTCCACTTTGAAAACGAAATTCTGTAATTTCCCTAACCTTTTGCACAATCAATTTGTTGTCAAATCATTTTCCTTGGACCACTTAGCAGTTTGATTAGTTATACGTGTCATACACAGGGCTGCTTTCTTTGAATTTTGCTTTCTTCGCTTTATTGCTTTGCCCTTGGTGCTTTATTTAGGCTAACATTCTGTCACTCTTAGTCGATTCAGCTGGTGGAGATTTTATTTCTTATGTCATTTCATCTTTACCTTGTACATGCATATTGGATGGTTCGGATTCTAGGGATCTTTTCTTTTCATGCCCCTTTTTTTTCCAAGACAAGCTTTTCACCCTCCATCTTCTGTGACCATTTGTCCTAACAATTGTTGAGGTCCCAGTTATATGAATCAAAACCACACAACTAGTTTATCATCCACTCTCATTATCATTAACTCCATTACCACTTCTGGCGTAGCTTTGCATGAGTCTTCATGGTGCAACATAACTATTTGTTGACAGTTGCTGGATATTCAATTTTCACAAAATAATAACTGGGCATTTCTGTATTGGAAAATCTTCAAGATGCTCATGCCTGGAAACTTTTCCAATGATATTTGTCTACGCGGCTGTCGGTAAAAAAAAATCACGCAGAGCAATCTACAGAAGTTCAATGCTTTAAGTACTCAACATTTTATTAAAAAAGGAAATTCCAGACTAGTTTGTTGATCTTCTAAGCTTTACACTTCTGTATTGTGTCTTTCCTCCACTCGTGTTATTTTGATGTGATGCTAAAGTTGAATGTGTCCTTGATAAAATTTTCTTTCAGGTTTGTTGCAACTGAGCTGGCAACGGACATTGTTATCACTGTAGGAGATCTCAAGTTTTATCTTCACAAGGTACAAATTCACTCTTCTATTTGTACAGGTTTACAGTCTTAAATCATTTTATTAGTAAATACAGCCTTAACTCTTAAGCATGCAAGATTTCTGCTTTATTTTAACCAAGGTTTATGTGCACCTAAACTTATCTAAGTTTTTATTTGTTCTTCTATTAAAATGTTCCTTCCCATTATTTTTGCTTCACAGTTTCAATTTCAAGTCCCTTTGACTGAACATTTTAATATTTCTTTGAGCCCTTCCTATCACTAGTCTTTACTCTTAACGTAGCCAAACTGCGACTTGAATCTCGGAAGTAATTGATAACTTTAATATCTCTGATGTCCTTTTTTAGCATATACTCCTGTAGATCCCGGTACATTCTGTTGACATAAAATATTTTTTTGCATGTGTTTCTGTTTTGGCATATGATTTAATAGAGTTGGTGACAGCTGATCCATATACATTGCAATTTTCCCCTTGATTAAATCAATCTAATTTTGGTGGTTAGTTGTGAGCTTGTGACTGATAAAAGGGAGTACTCATGTTCTTGTTCAAATTATATGTAGTTCCCTCTTTTGTCGAAGAGTTCTCGCTTGCAAACATTGGTGGCATCAACAAATGAGGAAAGCAACGATGAAGTAGACATTTCTGACATCCCTGGTGGACCTGCAGCATTTGAAATTTGTGCCAAGTTCTGCTACGGTATGATTGTCACACTCAACGCATACAACGTCCTCGCGGCCCGCTGTGCTGCTGAGTATCTTGAAATGTTTGAGACAATTGACAAAGGAAACCTCATCTACAAAGTCGACGTGTTCTTGTCTTCAAGCATATTCCGCACCTGGAAGGACTCGATCATCGTGCTGCAGACAACAAAGTCACTTCTGCCTTGGTCAGAGAACTTGAAGGTAATCAACCACTGTGTTGATTCTATCGCGTCCAAAGCTTCCATTGATCCATCGGAGGTTGAGTGGTCATACACCTACAACAGAAAGAAGCTTCCATCTGAGAATGGTCTCGATTCACATTGGAATGGTGGAAGGAAGCAGCAGATGGTGCCGAAAGACTGGTGGGTGGAGGACCTTTGCGACCTTGAGATGTGCTTGTACAAGAAGGTGATCTTGGCCATCAAGGCTAAGGGGAGAACAACCAGCGAGGTAATTGGAGAAGCACTGAGAGCCTATGCATACAGACGGTTGTTCAGCTCCCTAGACAATGCTGTAAGCAATGGACTTGATTGCACAAGGCATTGTGCAGCTCTAGAAACCATCATTTCTCTGTTGCCAACTGAGAAAGGTTCAGGTTCGGTTTCGTGTGGTTTCCTTCTTAAGCTGCTGAGAGCAACATGCTTGCTGGAGTCCGATGAGGCCTATCGTGGTGACTTGATCAAGAGAATAGGCGCGCAGTTGGATGGAGCTTCAGTTTCTGATCTTCTGATACCTGTGATTTCTAACGAAAATGCTATGTACAATGTAGACCTGATCTCAACAATACTGGAGGAGTTCATGGTGCAGCACAGCGACGGTGCCAACACAAACCTACAAGATGATGAAGAAAGTATGGATGCCGATAACCTGTCTTCTGTCTCCAGCACTTCAAAACTGGCGGTTGCAAAGTTGATCGACGGTTATCTGGCTGAGATCGCAAAGGACCCCAACCTTCCTCTTTCAAAGTTCATTGCACTTGTTGAAATGGTACCCCTCGCATCCCGACCGGTGCATGATGCACTTTACCGCGCCATTGACATGTATCTGAAGGTATATACATGCTCACTTATATCTCTGTTTTTAGTGGGTAACTACTGAACTACACACTGTCCTTTGTATGCTGGTGTTCAAAATTTTGATCTCATTGTCACTGTCACATGTACAGGAGCATCCGAGCCTATCAAAGAGTGAGAAGAAGAGGCTATGCGGACTGATGGACTGCAAGAAGCTGTCCCCCGACGCGAGCATGCACGCTGTACAGAACGAGCGACTTCCTCTGCGAGTGGTCGTGCAGGTCCTCTTCTTCGAGCAAGTCCGGGCATCAGCAGCCTCTGCTGGTGGCGATGCAGCAGCTGAACTCCCATCCTCCGTGCGCTCTGTCCTCCCCAGAGAGCATGGCAACTCCTACGGCAGTTCCAGGTCAGCCGCGACGACCACGACGACGACAACCGAGGACGAACAATGGGGCGGCGTGCCAACGTCCAGCGACGTCAACTCCTTCCGGTCGATGAGCTTGGCCAACAAGAGTGGCTGCGGCAGCGGGAGGAGCAGCGGTGGCGTCAGCGACACCAACAAGAACGGCAGCGGCGACGACATCAAGAGCGCCGCCGGTAAGGCCGCGAAGGGGGCGCTGATGCCGAAGAAGATACTGAGCAAGCTCTGGTCCGGCAAGGCGAGCAGCGGGGAGAACAGCGGCTCCGACACGTCGGAGAGCCCCGGCTCCGTCAACCTGGAGGAGACCAAGTCGACGCATTCGCGGAACACAAGGCATTCGGTGTCATAGCAGTAGCGATGGTCTCGTTGCTGCCTTCGTTTTGGTTTTGCTTAACAGTAAACTCCTCTATTTATTGTAATGTTTGGTTATTAGCGGCATATCTTTTCTAAGATTTTGGTGGCTATATAAAGAAACGAAAAATCTACTATATTGTCAAGTTAGGCATATGATGTCAACGATGGGTGTTTACACTGCCGTGCATATCTCTAGATTGTACATTAATTAACGGAAAGGCTAGAAAACGCTGTAGTGTTTAATCTCATCCAATGGAATAACAATCCATCATTGCTTTGCCCCTACGTAATGTACTAGAGACGTCCGATTCTATGTTTGCTTTACACACACTCACCATAAGTTTCTTTTCTTATGTACGTCTCACGCATCTGCATCTTGCCCCCCTCGATTCGCTAGCAGTGGTGGCCAGCGTGCAAGAGCTACGAGCGGGCACGACAGCAATGACCGATGTGCGGTGACGGCGAGTGGGTGTCGTGTGCGGGACCGGTGGCGAGTAGGCGCGAGCAGCAACGGCCGGTGTGCGGCGGTGAGCATGCCCGGCTTGTGGCGAAGCAAATGAGTGGGCGCGGAATAAGGAGTGGACGCGGAGGCAACAGACGCTAAGGAACAAATCGATCGGTGGAGGCTACGACAGATGCGTGCATGGGTGACAGCCGGGACTGCGACGTAGGCCTAACGGTGGAGGTCAAGGAGGGCACGACAGAGGCAGCGGACAATGGCTCAATTTTCACCATAGCTTGCAAGATTTCAGGTTTATATTCGAAACTCCTTGAAACCTGCATAAACATCCATGAAACTTGAAACTTACTAAAAAAAAACTTTTCTGAAACTTCTTGAAACCCACCTCTAAAGCTTTAAGTTTTTGATTCGATGGTTGAAACTTTGAAGTTTCTGTTTTGAATATTGAGGTTTCATCGAAGCTTCAGTTTGAATCTAAAGTTTCGTTGAAGTTGAAGTTTTTGAAACTTGAGGTTTCATTGAAGTTTCATGGAGTTTCAACTAAAGCATCATGAAACTCAAGGAAACTGTTTACACAGTTGAAATGCATTCCAATAGTATATAGCGTGGGCTAGCAACTCCCTATGAGTGAATATTCATACCTCGTGAAACTTGAAACTTGAAACATCATGAAACTTGAAATCCGATGAAACCTTATGAAACCCCATAAAACTGCTATAGCGTGAGCAAGCATCACTCTTAATTAATCCATTCCATTCATGGAACATTTTATTTGATTGACCATAATAATTTCTTCACAAATTTAACTAATCTACCATATGGGTGTGAAGCCCCTTGGAAGAAAAAGAAGAAGAATACTACCATATGGTTGTGATTCATTGATTTCTTTTTAAAATAATACAGTTTTAATAGAATTATAGAAATAAATGCTCGTTTAATAAAATTACTAAAAGGCTTCTATCACCATTTCAAATGGCAACATGCCCCTATCGCCACCAAACAATATTAAATATCTCTATAACCATTTGAAATGGCGACAGAGGGCAAATCATCATTTCAAATGGCGACATGTTCCTGTCGCCAAACCAATTGGTGATAGGATCTTTTCACCAAACCAAATGTTTACAAGACCTGAAAAAATTGGCAGAAAACATTGAAATAAATTTTGATAGAATGCATATTCAAATTTTACAGAACTTTACTAAGTTATTTGGTAATTTCTTGTAGTGCCTAAAGAAGTTGGAGTTTGTTGGCTGCGTGGATAAATCCCTTGCACGCGCTGTTGTTACGAGTGCAGAGTTTTGCGCAACCGATTTATTTCAAAAAAGAGAACGAAATATTAAATAGAGAATAATTTGGGAATTAAATTTAAAAGATGAGATTTCAATATGTATTATTTTAATACATAAAAGACCATACATCTTCATAGTCGTAACCCCTCAGGCTAATGACCTCCCTGGTCGTGAGGATTCCAGAGGTTACACGATAGGTACCCTGGTCGGACTAGGCTTCGACCAGGTAACTACTCGGAAAAGCTATGAACTGGCATCTCTTACCGTATGATGAATGGAACACGTGCTATATGTTCCAAATCGTGTGATGATATATAAGACACTGACAATAAACCACCCTACGGTTAAGCTTTTCACAGGCACTTAACCGCAAGGTAGTTAACAAAGACCAGTCGTAACGTTTCACCAGGGACGCCTTCTCGAGGAGTAACTGCCGCCCCTTCAGGAGTTATTTAATGGTGGAACGCAGAAGACGAAGAGACAACAATAGAAGACACACAGAACAAGGCAACACAGAAGCCAAAGAAGTAGCATTCAATATATTTGGTGTAATTAGAGTTAGTCCCTGGTTAGGTCTTGTAATCCCAGTTCATATTAATAAAGAACAGCCCCCATTCTCTTTCAGGATACTCCACGTCATTTTCCTCTTTTTATTTCGTAAGATCGGCGACTCGATCGTCGACAATGACCTCTTTGGATACAACCATATTTGCTATGCTTGCTGTTCCAATTACAAGAGCTCAAATAAAAGACAAAGAGTGGTTGATTTGCAAGAGTTCGAGCTGGACCTATTTTGGAATCCAATTCAGCCTCCAGAGACAGTACCGACTTCAAATGTGCATAACTTTCACATACGGAGTCCTTTGGAGGCCCACAAGTACTTGATGGAAATTTTATCTCGTCATCTTTCCAACGGATCCAGCCACATCTCAAAATTCTTTCTGTGCACATCGAAATTGCCAAAATAATCCAGCACTAGGACAGTCCAACAGGCCCGTAGTAAAAAGACCATAACTTTCGCAAATAGAGTTTGATTTGGGTGTTCTTAGGCTTGTTAGAAAGCTTATTCCGAGACCTTTTCAATGGATCTGGCCTCACCTTCAAATTCACTACGAGCACATCGAAATCGTCAAAACAAGATGACGGATCAGGAGATAGAGTTAGGGTTCACTGTTCACGTGTGAATAGTACTACAACCACTCCCTCTTCCTCCTATAAATAGTGGCCACCACCCTTGGGGTTGGTTGGATTTTGTTTAGTTGAAAGTTAGTTTCATTTCAACTTCGTATATTGGCTTGTGTCGATTAGACCAACCATAATACTGCTTCAGAATCCTAACTTTATCAAATATTTCAATCCTATTTGCAATTTTAGATTGCTTATTATCTTGTTCTTGTGTTTTCTTCGATTGCATACAGGAATAGACCTTTGTGGTCAGGTTGATCGTGCTTCTAGGAAGGTCGATAACAATCACAGAGTTGGTTCAGCGATTGCGGACGTATTGGTCATGTGTGATTGGTAGCCGAGTCGTGAGAGTCATCTCCACCCAAATCAAGTTATCCATCTCATCGAAATATCGGGACACCCATTGTCACATCAAAACTATTATGAGGGCCTGGTCATTCACCTTGTCATTGTACATGGGACCGGCATCAACCCACAATAACCAGCATCTCAAGGCAATTCAAGACCTAGACACCACGTCAAATTCTATGAATTTCTACTCTACCCAAACGATTTGTAATTAACAATAGAGCAATATAAGAAAATCAAGAAACAACACTTTGTCGTGAATCAAAGATAATAGCACGTGCACAAAGTGCATCACTACATTAGCAATGGTAAAGTGCTCATACATAGGTAAGAAACATACATGGAGCCGGAACACACACTGAACCACCGAAGATGATTCTTTGGAACCTTGGCTTCACAAAGTCAACTCTTGTCCTTTCCTCACTACATGGCTACTAATGACTTCGGCGTCACCTACACTACACAATGGAGTGTGTGCAACTAATGGAATGGATGGTGGAGTGGTGGAATAATATGATGGATGGAGAGGTGTAGGTATTATAGTGCCCAGGGGGTGTTTTGGTCGCCAGGGAGGTGCTTTGCCCAGAGCACTTCACGGGAACGTGGAGTGGTGGCGCGAATTGAGGCCTTGACTTGTTTCAGCTGATGAGGATATATATGCTTTGGTCGAAGTAACACGTGGTCGGCTGATCACCATGACGTGTGTTCGGCCGATGCAAATGGATGTGGATAACTCCCCATGCTCAGTCTCTGGTTGTCGTGGACGATCACGATCACATGTGTCGGTCCTGCTCGGCCGACACATGTGTAGCTCGGTCGACCAAGATGTGGTTCGGCCGACCAGCTTCTTGTGCTCTACCACGACGGCTCGCGGCAAGGGAAATGCTTGTCGTGTCAGTCTTTGGCAGGGCATTTGCCTGCCGTGGCAGTCATCGGGCGAGCAAGGCTCGGCCCAACTAGGGCTTGGCCTACTAAAGTGCCTCAGCCAAGCCAAGGTTAGCTCGGCCGAGCTGCTGCCGATTGTTGCCATGATAGCCGTTTTGATTGTCACAGCAGTGCCTCAGCGACTTTCAGCAGTTGATCACCTTTTTGTATGTTTTTAGCTCAAAGAACTGCATGGTTAGTTGATGCACGACACTTATGGAATTGTGAGTGTAAAGCATTATGCTTGTGCTAAAATACCGTTATACCTTTCCATAATCGAGAGATTTTGGGGATGAAAGTAAGTGAATATCGTGTGTCACACACCCCACGCTCAGACTTTTGCTTATCCCAGGCAAGGCTGAACTTGAAACCTCCTGGAGTTATGCTTTCATGGTGAAGTACCTGCAAGGTCAAGAATACAACCACATACTATACATAGGGTGAGGGTTAGAATACTTCAGCCCGAATATGTACTTCATTACTAATCTCAGTCACCTGCATAATGTGCTAGCACTTCAAAATGGTTGAAGAATGGAATGACGGTGCAGAGCGGCATGTTCACCACTCTCCATTGTGGTTTGCCCTTCAGAATATTTAAATGAATAGCGGCAACAATAAAAAGGTTCCCAAAAGAGGTCATAACTCTTATTGAATTCCAGAATTTCTCTCAATCACCCATCAAGTATGTGGCCCTCACCAGGCCAAAGGCCATAATTACCCTACTTTTACTCTTGTATGTGGAAGATAAGATCGCCAGGTCAAACCCTCATCACCCTAACACGATCTGTATGTATAGCTTGGTAGGGAAATTTTTGGCACGCCTGAAACTTGAACTATTGTAAGATCAAGAGATAATCCCATCGAAAGTCATAGTGATAATCCCATCGAAAGTCATAGTGCCTGTCATTCTGGTCATTGGAAACTTATTGTTGATGAAGGAGGAAGGGAATGTACTCACACGAAAGGAATGAAAACTTGCACATTTGCAAAGGATCATAGGGAACAAGTGAAGTCCCTGTTATCGGATATGCACAAGATGGAAAGACAAGCTCTAGGTCTGAGCATACCCATAGAATATGAGTGAGGATGTGCGCTAAAGTTGTTTTGACTTCAAGGTGGGGATTCTAGCTTCCTATTTTTACTACTCATCATTTTTTTCTTTATGTTTTTTTTGTAGTTGGATTCCCATTGGATGGGTGAAGTCGAAACAATCCTGATGATGACAAGTGCAAATACAATCCTCAAAAGTTTTGCTCGGCAGATAATGTGCACCCATGTCTTGTAGGTTTAATGATAACATGAAAGAATGATTGGGTTTACAAGGAGTACCTGGTGGAGTATGCCTAAGAATGATGTGGAAACGACATTACCAAGTACAAAAGGCTAGCAAACAAACGATACACAAAAGAAATGACCTACTTATACTATGGCCCAAAAGGATGCCAAAATTGACCGAACTCACCAAACTAAATAGGTGTCAAGAACTGATGTGGTTATGAATTGTTCTCACTATTTGGCTGTGGTATGACAAAAATTTTATTCTGGTTTTCAGAAAAGAGTGGCATAACCTCAATAAGGGAGATTTTAAGTGTGTTGGTTGCGAAAATGTTTCTGAAGGTCTCGCCCGACTAGGAGTGGGGGTGAACAATACTCTCTATGGTGCTATATCACAAACCTCAACAACCTCAAATTGCTTTTGCATCCGCAGAGTAGAAAGAGACTAGAAATTAGTATTATGACAAGGCTGAAGTATTCCAGCTCTACTCCATCACAGAATAAGGTTGCAATTCAAGATACAAAGTACTAGCCATGGCAATTTGCATTGTTTGTGAAGGTATGTGTAACCATGATTTAGCATAAGTATATAGCACCGGTATATTTTATTTGGTTGAAAAGAAAGGCTGCCCTAGATAGGTTAATGGCATACACTGGACTCTTTCCTATGTAGCTATTGGAAACCCGCCATTACTTTCTCTAAGCTATAAGTGGCAAATTAAACAGAATTTTAAACACGAACTTCCCTGAAAGCAAAAGAGAAGGTTGTCACACTAAAGATGAATTTATAGTGTTTTGGGGGTTTCACATTTTTAGATTTTTTAGATTTATCAAAATTTGAAAACAAAATGAAGAGAGATTAAAAACAAGAATTCCAGGTTGTCACCCGACAACACTTGTTTTAAGGTTGAAAGCTTGACCTCTCACATATATTGATTGTTACCGCCAATCCTCAACATGTGAAATGCTGCCAGGGTTGCTGCAGTGGTATTTCCTTTCTTGATTCATGAATGTCCTTCTGTCATGGATGGGTGGCACGTGAATGATGTGCTCGATAATACTTTAATTTTCCTAGCTAGAGCATCTGAAGGGATACGGGTAGACTACACTAGCTGGCAATTCAAAAAAAAATCTACCACGTAAACCAGGAAGCCAAGCGAGTAGAAGACCATAGATCGTTACCACTAGGCACGTAGTGCAGCGGAAGAAGAGTTGGAGTAGCCTGATCCAACGTAGAGCGTATCGATGTAGTGGTCGTAGTAGATCGTCCCCTCTAGCAACCAATCGCTTTCCTTGAAAAGCAGTGGTTTGTCCTCAAGCGCAACAGCAACCGCAGTAGCGCCTCCACGGTATCCACACGTCCAGAGAAGGAACACTAAACGCAGGTGTGCTAGTACTAAGTCGCACGGGAAGGCTCTCTC
Source organism: Phyllostachys edulis (assembly GCA_036346405.1). Taxonomy (NCBI): domain Eukaryota; kingdom Viridiplantae; phylum Streptophyta; class Magnoliopsida; order Poales; family Poaceae; genus Phyllostachys; species Phyllostachys edulis. The sequence continues at coordinate 38,403,318 of CM070568.1, read as the reverse complement.
AAGAAGATGGCGGCTAGGGTTTCGGTGGAGCAACTCACGTGTATTGCCTCTTCCCCAATAGCCTCAAGCATCTCCTTATATAGTGCCCATGACAGATCCTATCTGAACACGTTTTTTCCAACCTGTTAAGTGTGTGACCTATTAGGTTCATGCGTAATCGGTTGTGACTCGGAAACTCCTTTTCGATCACGAGTCATTAGCGGCTCCTAGCAGAACATAACAATTCTCGAATACACACGAATTATATCGGACGAACCTTAATGCAATATGATCTACAAGTAGGTCCTTATCACTTACGACTAGCTCGTATCCCTATACGACCAGTTCATATATTGTCATGACCAGTCCGTAACTTTTTATGACCAGTTCACAATCAGTAAGTGATCATGTTCGACCAGCCTACGACCAGCTCGTATCTCCATACGACTAGTCCATATATGATCGAACTGAAAGACCTGCTCGCGCATTCTCCCTTTGTCTCATGATATCTGGTTGAACTCCAGGTGAGATTTATGTCATCTATGGACTGTTCAATACTTTCTCGATCAAGTGTTAGATAACTTCACGTGGTCGAACACTTCGACCACTAGTGGCATGGCCATGCAATTTCTTTATCTGACCACATCGAGGGGTCCAGAGATATATCTCCTGTTATGTTAGGAGGGGCAAATCCTATATCCGACCAATCACATTCCTCCGCATGTTTCATAGTATACCCAAAAGCTACCTTTATAACTACCTAGTTACGAAGTAGCGTTTGGAAGCCCCTAAGTGTACTATTACACATGTAGAAAACCATACTGATCTCAAGTCTAAGGATTATACATCATCATTGCTTGAGACTAACTGACGACACATAAAATCATAACAATCTCAACAGTGTCTCAAAGTGGGTCAATCCAACTCCATGTTCTCTAACATGTGTTCACATTATTGATTCGATATCCCTATATCCATGACCGGTGAAACATGGTCATCAATCAATACATGTGCTGGTCGATAAATCATTATTGTTTCGACCAGTGACATCCAACCAGAGATACTTTTAGAATGACATCATATAAATTAAAAGAGCTTCACCAACAAGTCACATACTTGTTAATCTTTATAATCGACGATTCATTCAAGGAATAGAATAACATTTATTCAATAACTCATAAACATAGACGTGATACAATCATCTCCATGATTGCTTCTAGGGCATATCACTAACAACATCTACTTTTGATGAGAGTGGATTTGGCCTTCCAGCTTGATGTATTCCCCATGGACGGTTCATTGGAGCAGTTGGTGTCAGTCTTTTTGTCCCCAATCCTTGGTTGGAGCCTATCTTGTTGGAGAGTGTGTTAACTCTATTAACACAAATTCTAGAGAGTGGTCCTCCAGCAGCAACGTCTAGGTGCTGGTTAGTGCTCTTGGTGAACCTATTCTAGAAGGTTCTGTATCCGGAACCAATCTTCCATGCCATGATAGGATGTAATATTTGAATCTCTCCCATGCTTCGACAAATTGATTCTTTTAGGAGACTAATGGAAGATGGAAATCTTGTTCCACATAATGTTTGTTCTTCCCAACGGGATAACTTTGCCAAGAAGGTATTTAGGCACTTCTTCCACATCTTTAGACTAATGGAAGATGGAAATTTTGTTTCCCGGGATTTTTTTATTCTTTTTGGTGGAAAGAACTTTGCCAGGAAGGTATTTTGGGCACTTCTTCTAAGTCCCAATTTTTTTAGCAAGGAGAGAGTGGAACCACTATTTCATCTTTCTCATGATTGGCAAGTTTGAACTTGAAGTCTTCTCAGCCATTGGAGTTTCAGTGTTTTGAGGCTCTCTTGGAAATCCTAGTGGGCTCTATGAAGTGGAGATGATGCTGGACTACCAAGTGGTCAGGAAACAAACACCATTTCTTGTGTGTGTTTTTAAGGTTTTGGAAAGTGGTAGATAAATATTTTAATGCCAAAAAGATATGCTAGCCCATTGCTTCCCTCGCAACGGCACCAGAAATGCTTGTTGACGATTGTAATGCCATATTAATAATTTATCCACAAGTGCACAGATTTGTCGTATCATTTCACCTTGGAGTATTATAGGGCATCGTATCTCGATACTACTTGACTTTTCGAGAAGAAGTTTGATTAACATATAGTGGGTGTTGACCACACACGCACCAATCCAACCACACATTGTACAACCAAAGGTAGGTAGCTAGCAAGAGCCTAAGTAACCAGTAGGAGGTCTAGGGGTGAGTATTGTGGTTCCTAATTAGTGATCTTAGCAATTACAATATTTAAGCAAACTATTGTCGAGTGATTATCGGTAATTTTCGGGATTTTACTCCTACCAAACTATTGTGAGGGCCTGGTCATTCACCTTGTCATAGTACATGGGATCTGCATCAACCCACAATAGCCGGCATCTCAAGGAAACTCAAGACCAAAACACCACATTTAATTCTATGAATTGCTACTCTACCCAAACGGTTTGTCATCAACAATAGAGCAATATAAGAATATCAAGAAACAAGACTTTGCCGTGAATCAAACATAATAGCACGTGCACAAAGTGCATCACTTTGTTAACTATGGTAAAGTACTCATACATAGGTACGAAAGATCACAGAGCCGGAACACATACCGAACTACTGAAGATGATTCTCCGGAACCTTGGTTTCGCAAAGCCGACTCTTCTCCTTTCCTCACTACACTGCTACTAATGACTCTGGTGTCACCTACACTACACAATGGAGTGTGTACAACTGATGGAATGGATGGTGGAGTAGTGGAATGAGATGATGGATGGAGAGGTGTAGAAGGGTATTTATAGTGCCCAGTGGTTGTTTTAGCTCACGAAAACGTGCTTCACCCGGAGCACTTCGCGGGAACGTGGAGTGGTGGCGTGAATTAAGGCCTTGACTTGTTTTGGCCGATGCAACACGTGGTCAGCCGATCACCACAATGTGTGTACGGTCGATGCAAATGGACAAGGATGACACCCATGCTCGGTTTTCGGTTGTCATGGACGATCACAATCACTTGGCGTTGGTGCAAAGAAATCCCATGCACAGTCACGCTTCGGCCGGAACACCAAGTCAAGTTGGACTTAGCCTCCAAGGTATCTCGAGGTGGAATCCAACATGATTGGCCGAAGCACGTGTGTCGGTCGAAACATGTCTTGGCTTGGTCATGATCTTGACTTGATTGAGTTGGAGGAGAGTGTTTCGGCTGGAGCATGTTTGGATCGGCCGATTGGTTCGTGGCCAGCCCTTCAGGTTGTTGTGTCGGCCAATCCACAAGTGTTTTGGCTGAAATAGTGTCTCAGCCCAACTCTTGGACTTCTCCTCCTTGGCTTGATGGGTCGGGTGAACACACTTGATTGTGTATTGGCTTCACAGTGCAGATGGTGTGTCGGCTGAGCACCAACTTGGTGTTGTTGCCTGTTCGGTGGGTAAGTGTATCAGCCGACCCACAGATGTATCGGTTGAGCGCCTCCTAACTGCTACCGCGGTAGCCCGTGGCAAGGGTTTTCTCTGTTGTGGAAGCCATTTTGCTTTTTGCAGTCCTGCTCAACCGACCAAGGTGTGGCTCAGCTGACCAGGGGTTGTCTCGTCCGACTAGCTTCTTGTGCTCTGCTGATTGTTGCCGTGGCAGTCCATGGCAAGGGAAATCCTTGCCGCGGTAGCCGTTTTGAGCGTCATGCCAGTGCCTCAGCAACTTTCGGCAGTTGATTGCCGTTTTGTTTGTTTTTAGCTCAAAGACCTGGGTGGTTAGTTGATGCACGACACTTGTGGAATTGTGAGTGTAAAACATTAGACTTGTACTAAAACACCATTATACCATGCCATAATCGGGAGATTGTGGAGGTGAAAACAAGTTAATATCGTGCGTCAACAATGGTGCCATCATCGTAGATTTTGAGCCATCCTCCGATGTTGTCGGCTAGTTTTTTTTGCTGATGTTGGTCATCTGAGGTGGCTTTAGCTAGGTATGTTGTGTGCTTAAACTATGTTGTACCACTTGATGGAATGATAACCGCGGGTTAGGAGGTCAAGCTTATGTAGGAGAACTTCCAAATTTTGTTCTAGGGAATATTCTTTTTCGTTTATATGTGTAGCGATTACTTTGATTTGTCATTGGCATTTATCTATGTGGGAGTACCAGAATTTTTTTTGTTTGCCGTTGTCCATGCCAAGGATTCTAAAATTGATTGTGCTAATATGTGGGAAATGTCAATAGGAGAATTGTCACCAACAATCAATTCTGCAATTGACTTGCATAACCTGTTGGTGTTGTTGCTTGCGCGTTTGCCATAAACTAAATATACACTGCATTCCTCTTGATGGTCTTATATATATTCGGCCGGCATTTTACAATATGAGATTTGATTTTCTGCCCAAGGATAGCTACCCACCAGGCATTCACCGTTCAATTTTGCATCAAGATTCATGTTCTTTTTTCTCCCTATCAACTTCATAGACTTTTAACTCAAAATTTCTCACTTCCACCTCAAAAAGTTTAACATTCAACTCAAAAAATTTGAAAACTGTTAATATCGTAGTTGAAAACTATCAACTTGAAACAAGTGACTTTCGAATCAAATTAGCATACTTCTAACTCAAAAATCTCCCACTTTCGTCTAAAATAATTCAACTTTCAACGAAAAAATATCGAATTTCAACTTTAAAGATCCGGGTGGGTAGCTACCCCTGGGCAGCCACATATTTCACTTTACAATATATGTACATTTGAATCTTGTTTCCTAAGCAGAAGTGCAGGCCACGAAAATTTTCTCCGCTTCGTGGTTCTTTTCCACCCCTTCTCCAAACTTGTTCTATCAGCAAAATCAAGACAAAATGATCTCTCAAAGAATAAGGAATAAAGGCAAACAATTTTTCATTTTTGGGTGGTATATATTTGGAATCGCCAAACTGGCAACTTCGGGAACTGAAGGGACAAGAGGCAAAGAAACTTATGAGTTCCCCTTTTCGAAAGCAAAGGAGAAAAGAAAGAGCTACACTTGCATTCCTGTACTTCTTAAAAGCCTAGGTAACTTGCATGTGAGTGATCAACTCATCATCAAGAAGATGAAGTGAAATTGATGTATTTTATAGTATATCTAGGAAAATAATTCTACTAAGTAGTAGTATCCAATAAAAGAAAAACTTGAACACTTGTAAGGTCAAAGCATCATGTTATGTTAGCACTTATTCATTATGTTGATTATTTATTGGTCATGTGCAAATTGTAAATAATTGAGATTGACAATGGACTTCAATAGTTTGGTATTACAATTAGATAACATTTTGCTAAAATACTTATTTGCATCTCACTTCATTTGACCTTAATTTCTGTAGTTCAACTCTGAGGAAATCCTTGGAGTATATCTTTCCTGGCAACATGACTAAGCAAAACTAAAGCATTTGAGATAAAACAAATGTTCATTTCCAAGTTATTAGAGACTCCGAAGGAAAAACTACATTATTTGTGCATGTGCCAATTGTGTATAAATTTCGATTGAAATGCTGATGAGAATTGCTGAGGCTAGAAATAAAAGTTGCAGAACGGAGGCGGAGGCACGTGCTGAAACACACCTGCACATGCGTAAAAGGCAGATTTTGGATTGAGCGAAACTGGGTAGAGGTGGGAGTCGGGCCGGGCTATTCCGTGCCCGCCCGAGGCCCAACCGGCGAGGCATGGCCCAAGCATGGTCCAGGCACGCCACGTGGCGGGCCGGCCGACACGCAAGACGGACGCCGGGCGGGTGGGCAGAAAGACAAAGACGGCATGGCGACGGCGGCCGGCAGGCGGCGTTGTCTCGGGCCGGCCCGCACGGCGGCACGGCCGCCTCGGGAGCTTCGCCAGGAAAGCCGGAGAGCCACGAGCCGCGACCATGCGAAGCGCCAGGAGAGCCGAGAGGCGCGAGCGTCGGCGCAGGGCCTCGGGAGCCTCCCACGGCCAAGACGCCTCCGCCAAGACCTTGAAGGCCGACCAAGACTGTCGGGCCACGAGGCAAGACCGAAGAAGTAGAGGCCGGTGGCGTCGGGCACGGTAAGGGCACGGCGAAGGCCACGCCGGCCGGGTAGAGGCCTCCGCCGCCTCCGCCTCGGCCTCACGCTGGCTCGGCCTCGCCACCACTGCCGCGCGGGATGGGGATGGGAGAAGCCGAGGCGGAGGGATAGGGAGATCCGCAGGGGAGGCAAGCGTGGGAGATGGACGATGGGGTTGCTTGGCCGGGAGCTCGGAGGGGAGGCGATGGGGAGGCGCTGAGTCGGTGGTCCAACTAGGGCCGGAGGCGATGGGAAATGGGGCTGTGGAGTGTGGAGGCAGATGGGGATTTTTTTTCTTTTGGGTTGGGGGAAGGAAGTGGCCAACAGGCCAAGTGGTGGGGAACGGGAACCGATGCTGCATCCAAGCCGGCCGGGGGAGAGAGAGAGAGAGAGGAAATTGAGAGAATCTAGCTGGGTGAGGACAAAGGCCCTTTACTTTTCTCTGGGTGAGTGACAGGCAAATTGAGAGAGACAGGCAGGACAGGGGCTCTTTACTTTCTTTCAAATTGAGAGAGACAGGCAGAGAGACAACGGGCGAGTGACCGGGTGATTAGCAACGTTCGCAACGTACGGGTGATTAGCGAGTCGTGTCTTTTTCCAATCGCGAGCGCGAGAGACAACGGGCAACAAGCATAGAGAAGCAATGGGCAAGTCGTGACCGCGAGAGACATGACATGACATAAATCCGATGTGACAAGCACAGTGCACAGAGAAGCAACGACTCTCGGGTTTCTTCTCTCGGGTGTCTATAAAACGAAGCTCATTTCTCATTGATTCATCCATTCTCATCTCAGCTCATTTCTTCATCATTCATTTACTCTTCTCATTTCTTCAACAGCCATCTGCTCTCTCCATTTATTCACCATCCATCCATTATGCTGCCAAGGAGTCGGAGCACCAAGGAGCTCCCGAGCGGTATGCTACCGAGGAGTCGGAGCACGAAAAGGACAGTAGGGTGACTTAGTGTAAGCTCTCGCCGTCGCTCCCCTAGTCCTCCTCCGGCTCCGACTCCCGTTGATGCTCACCAGCTCTCGCCAAGCATGGGAGACTACGGCATGGGTGACCGCTCATATGGACAAGACGAAGGGCTATGAGGAGTACAGTATGTCCGGAGCCAATGGGGACTCGAGTTCTCCCGCGTCCTGAGGCGGCAACATTGGCGGAGTCTCGAACGAAGGGCTAATTGTCGGAAGCACATGACCTAGAGCCAGAAATCCATGATGGCCAAATGGTAGATATCGCAACATGTAATTATTGCCAAGCTAAATTATCTGCTCAGACAATTTGCAGGGACAAGGCACTTGAACCAAGCACTACAAAACATGCTTACAAGAAGATCGGGCGCAGAGTGAGGGAGGAGTACAAACGCAGCTTAAACTTCGAGGCCGATGGCTCTGTAAGTACTTGGGTATACAACCCGCTTTCTGCTCGTGAGGAAATAGCTAGATATATTGTTGCGCAAGATCAACCGATTAGGATGGGTGAAAGCCGCGCGTTCGAAAAAATGATCCAATGCGGCTTTTGCCCACAATACCAACATGTTAGTAGGAGAACCACTACATCCGATATTTTACGGCTGTACCATAAGGAACTAGCAGAGCTAAAAGAACAATTCCTACAAGTTCAGTTCTCTTTTGCTATAACTTCAGACATTTGGACATCATCACACCAGAGAAGTGCTTACCTTAGTGTTGTAGCCCATTATTTAGACGATAATTACAAACTAAACAAGAGAGTCATAGGGTTTAAGCCAATTAACGAATCGCACACGGGAGAGGCCATTGCTGAGGGTATACTACACGTACTTGATGATTTTAAGATAGATAATAAGATTGCTTCTATCACTCTTGATAACGCATCAGCGAACATGACTGCTATGAACATCCTCACCCCAAGATTGCAGATGTATATTGGTGGTTATGTTCTCCACCAGAGATGCGTATGCTATATCTTGAACCTTGTTGTTCAAGACGGTATGCAAGCGATTGGTGGATATTTGAACAGTATCCGCGACGTCGTTCGCTACCTCATAAATTCCCCACAAGTGGCAGCCAGGTTCATGGAATACTGCACAGCCAATGGGAAGGAGTCAAGAAAATTCGGTCTTGACATGAAGGTGAGGTGGAACTCAACCTACAACATGTTAAAGAAGTTACAAGGGTACGAACATGTTATATCTGTTTTTGTCAATGCTAACTCTCAAAACAATGAATTGATAGTTACCAATTCAGATTAGCGATTCTTTGGTCGGTTTAAGCAGCTTTTACAACCTTTTATAGAGCAACAAAATGTTATCTTGTATTTATTACCCTACCTCTTGCTTAGTTATAGAATATATTTGGTTAATTGCAGACAAGATTGCCAAATCTAGGGAGGATCCCATTTTAGATCATGCTGTTGCACTAATGGAGGAAAAGTTTATTAAATATTTTAGTTCTATTTCACATGTGTATTGCTTTGCTATTATTTTCGATCCCACGAAAAAGTTGCCAAGTTTGCAGATGGGTATGGAGGGAATAGGTGAATGCCTTGGTCTTGATTACTCGAAAGCTTTTGCACATGTCAAAGAGGAGCTTTTTCGTGTTTTCCGCATGTATCATGACAAGTTCTAAGCGGCGTGAGATCGAGACCGCCATGCAGCGACAACAAGGAAAGAAAAGCTTGACATCCCACTTGTGGAAGAAGCTAAAGGGCAAGTCTAGTTCTTCGTCCTCTCGGTCTCGAGCGGACCCTCGTGGAATTACGTCTCGAGCTAAACCATTACATGGAGTATGATTTTGCAAACATCGATCCTGATCTTTCCAGTGGAAAGATAGACTTGCTCGAGTGGTGGAAGAACAACAAGCGGATATTTCCTGTGCTATCACATTTCGCACGGGATGTTCTGTTGGTGCCGATGTCCAGTGTATCTTCAGAAGCAACGTTCAGCATGGCAGGGAAAATAATTGAAGAAAGAAGATCATCCCTCACGCCTAAGATGGTGGAGGCAATCACATGCGCCAAGGATTGGGAATTGGCTAAAGAGCGGCAACAGCATCAACTGGAGGATCTTGAGATCGTCTTGACGTCTGTTGAACTCGAACGCATGAACGATCTCGACATTGATGAGTAGTTAGTATGTACACATGTTGTTCTTGTACTCTTTTTCTTTACTCGGGAACCCCACTCTGGGCGTAAGGTTTATAACGAGGCGATAACATTGTATCTGTAAAATATCAAGAAAATTTCACTTTTTTCCCAAATATTTTTGTGCCCATGTTTGTCATAATTAATTCAATTTTAACTAGGTTTTTAATGGTAGCACGCACCATGCCGAGGAATGAAGATGGCGGTCGCCGCCGCCATCGCCGCCTCCGCCTCCGCCGCCAATAGTTACTTAGGGCTGGGCTTGGGCTGGCATGGCACGACGGGCTTTGGGCCATGCTTGGGCCTGACCGAATGCGAGATAAGCCGGCACTGGCGGGTGGTGGTCGAGCCAAGACGCAAGACGCACGATCTTGACGCCCGGCACGGTGGACCCGGCCGTCTTGCGTGCAAGCATGACCCAATTCCCACCTCTAAAACTGGGTGTCTTGCTTTTTGTTACAGTGGATCCGAATTCGCTCGGCCCATGGGCCTAGCCCGCCAAAATACCCAAAACCCAAAGCCACCCACCCTTCTCGGGCGGCGGGCCCTACCGAGAGATCGCGTCGCATCCATGGCGATCTTGGCCGGTCTCCTCACCTTCCTCTCCACCCTCCTCGCCCTCGCGCCCCGCCGCCTCCTCCGCCGCCCCGCGCCCGCCTCCGCGGCGGCGTTCTTCCACCCCTACACCAACGACGGCGGCGGCGGGGAGCGCGTGCTCTGGTGCGCGGTTCGCGCCGTGCAGGAGCTCTGCCCCGGCCTCCCCTGCGCCGTCTTCACCGGCGACGCCGACGCCTCGCCTGATGGTCTCGCCGCCCGCGCAATCGACCGGTTCGGTGTCCGTCTCCTACTCCCGCCGCAGGTATGGCCCGATCGGGTGTGCGTGAAGAAGGACTTTTGTAGTAAAAATTGGATCTCAGGGGCGGTCCTAGCTGCTTGATTTCCTGCAAATTTAGTTTGGTTTAGGTCAATTGATTTAGTTGTCGGGGCGGTTCTGATTGGTTGTTTCTTGTGAATCTGATCTGGATGGGTCGGTTTGAATGTATTTTTGCTGCTTTGCAAGTTCAGTCGGGTTAAAAGTTGAGTCGAGTTGAACTAGGATTCTGATACGTCGCGCATTGAGTTGAATTATGATTCTATTAGTTAGGAGTATATCGCTTGGTGGTTTATAACTGGGTAAAAGTTGTTTTTTGATTTCTTTTAGGCTTATAGCTGCTGTTGTTTTCTCAATTTACCTCGATCAGTCTTTGATTAGTAGGTGTTTTTTGCAGATAATAGCTAATGACTAACTAGAAGCTAGTTTTGATTAAGGTCGTATCTTTGGGGAAGGTCTTATTGGTTTGCTTAGAAAGTATGACCCTTGCTTCCTAGAGCGTGGTCTGTTATCCCCATTTCTAAAACAAAGAATGTGATACGATTTGTTTGATTTTATTGAATTTGGTTGGGCTATAATTTTTATTGATAATTGTTGTTAGCCTATTATACCATCCATTTTATATTAAAATTTGGACCGTGGTAGTTGGCAGCTTTAGCCGGACACTGCTCATCTGAAAACTGTGTGTCTTTCTAGTCAGAATCCTCGGTGGTTTATAAGCTATACTGCTAGAATGATAGTGAAAGGAAGCAATGATGATGCTGAATTCTAGTTAGAAAAGGCCGTTGTATCTGAAGTTTTCCATCATAATTGGAGATGCAAATTGAGTACAGTGCCTTGTAGAGAGATTTAGGGCATGTTCCGATGTTTGTTTAGTATAACCAGAGTGTGCAGCTTATATTAACTTCCAGAAATGAGAGAAATGCATGCTACCTTTTGTGGTTCATATGAGCGCATCGCCGCATACTATTGCACTTGCCTATAGTATTTGGGGAAAAAAATCATTTTTTAACAGATGTGACATACTGGTATTGGTATAAAATTGTTTGGGTTGCATTTTCAGGTCGTTCACTTGAATAAGAGAAAGTGGATCGAAGCAAGCATGTATCCCCACTTCACAATGATTGGGCAAAGTCTTGGCTCAGTTTATCTTGCATGGGAGGCTCTCAATAAATTTACCCCGCAGTTTTACTTTGATACAAGTGGCTATGCTTTTACATATCCACTGGCTCGGCTATTTGGTTGCAAGGTCATCTGCTACACTCATTATCCGACAGTCAGTTCTGATATGGTTGAACGTGTTAAGCAGTGCAGTTCTATGTATAATAACAACTCTCGTATTGCTGAAAGGTATGCACTACACAGAGTGCTTAACTTCAATTCTTCTTATTGGACTACCAATATGTGTAATTCAGTAAACCATGGTGCATTCTTCTATCTGGTAAATCAAAATCATACCATACATGATAAAAGAATGGCCAAGAATGTGTTATCTAAGCATGCCTGTTCTCCTATCTTAATCTATCCTATATGTTCTTTCTTAACACATGTCTCTTCCCTCAAGATATAATCTGGATTAATAGGATTGTGCAATGACGGATTAATAAATTTTTGCACACTTCTTGTTTAACTTTTAATTATTGTCGGTTAACTCAATTTGATTTTTGGCAACCTAAAAGTGCCTTGCAGATGTTATAGCTGTACCCTGTACATTAGTTTTTAACCTGTCTTTCCTGCCCTATATATGAATGTTTTTTTCTTTTATAATGGTATCAACCATCAACGAACTTTTTTTATTATTTATGCTTTTTTTAATTTTTATTTTAAAGTTAACCCCCGACGCACTTTATTTCCAATTCTGACCCCTTTGGTCACGCCACCACCCGTGGTGTGACAAAACAATGCTGTTATGTTACGGGATAAATCCCCAAAATAGCACTTTTGGTCACACCACTAGTCTTGGCGTGACCAAACAACACTGTCACGCCACGAGTGGTGGCGTGATAAGAGCATGCCCCAGATACGGGTTGGCGTGACAGCGTTGTTTTGTCACGCCACTACCCGTGGCGTGACCAAAGGTGTCAGAATTGGAAATAAAGTGCGCCGAGGGTTAACTTTAAAATAAAATTAAAAAAGGATTAATTAATAAAAAAAATTCACCATCAACCATGAAGACTAACTGGGTACTGTTTTGGCTGTAGCATTTGGCTGTCCCGATGCAAAATCCTCTACTATACCATATTCAGTTGGTTATATGGTTTGGTGGGTTCATGTGCACATCTTGTGATGGTGAATTCCTCATGGACGAGATCCCATATCATAAATATTTGGAAGATCCCAGAACGTACTAAGAGGGTATACCCTCCATGCGATACTTCTGCCCTACAGGTATGTCCTGATTCCAACCATGTATGTTCATATATTTTTCTCATCAATCCCAATAAATTCTGCGCCGTGATCATGCGATCACATTATGGAAACAAGGAATTTATTAAAATTACTTCTGCATTCATTTTCATGGTAGCCTAATATGCAATTAAATGAAGATTATTTGATTGGTACTAATCAGAAATATTTGTTGAATAAAACAGATGCTTCCCCTGGAAAGACAAGCAGCACCTCCTATTCTTATATCAGTTGCACAGTTCCGTCCTGAAAAGGTATGTCAAGTTACTGTTGCATCAAATTCTAGTGCAAGAGCTTACCATTCACTCACTATAGTACAATGTACCCTTTTTGCTCTCTGCTCTCCCCAGGCCCATGGTCTTCAGCTGGAGGCATTTGCACTTGCACTTCAAAAGCTAGATCCGGACTTTCCCAAGCCAAAGCTTCAATTTGTTGGTAGCTGCCGGAATACAGAGGATCTGGAAAGATTACAAAAGCTCAAGGACAGATCCACAGAGCTACACATAGATGAGCTTGTGGAGCTCCACAAGGATATCTCTTACAGGTCCTGCATTCAAACTACTACTAAGAACTTCTCACGATGCAAGTTTTTCTAGTAATTAACAGGTATATTCATGGATGTAACAGGGACCTGGTACAGCTTCTAGGTGGTGCCATTGCTGGGCTTCATTCAATGAGTGATGAGCATTTTGGAATTAGTGTTGTTGAGTACATGGCAGCTGGTGCTATTCCAATTGGTAAGTAACTGCCTGAGTCCCCTATTGGTCTCTTTTGTTGATGGCCTCAACTTTATTTTCCTCAAGGCTGCTCAGCATGGTTTGATAGTGTAGGCAGGATAGGTGTTTAGTTCAAGAGTTTTCTAATTGCAATTATTTGAAAAAAATTGCAATTTTTGTTTGCTCTGAACAAGAAATCTAAATTTAAGTGCATTCCACATTGCAACTTTTGGGGGTAAAAAGTAAAGGTCAAGATGGATTTCTAAAGCCATGAACAAAACACCAAAGTCACGGGGCTAGTCATCCAGAAGTTGGATTTTCTAAGGTCACCAACCAAGAAGACTGGCTTATCAGTTATCAATTATAATTTATAACCTTGATATGTACATTAATCATGGAAACATAACACCCCGTCCTTTCTGCAGCCCATAAATCCGCAGGACCAATGATGGACATTGTGCTAGATGAGGACGGCCATCAGACAGGATTTCTAGCCTCTGAGAAGGAAGAATACGCGGAGGCAATTGTCAAGGTCTTGAGGATGCCGGAGCCAGAGAGGCAAGAAATGGCAGCAGTAGCACGAATGCGTGCTCAAATGTTTTCAGAGCAGAGGTTTCATGAAGATTTCACGGAGGCGGTTCGCCCAATTTTGTCAGCAACTAAAGATTGACAAACCAATGTGTCTCCTCTAACAGTCTGAAAGCACTAACATAGAGTTTCACGTGATGTAGTGATTATGAGACTGGAGTACGGGGTTTTGTTTGCTGCATCTGCAGAGTATTGCGTTTGAGCTGTTCGAGACTACTTTGCATCGTGTGCCGTTGTACAGAAAACAGATTAAGGATTCGATACTATTTCTGTTGGCAATAAAGCTGTGATGAAATGGTGATCATAGGCGTGGTTATTAAGTCGTCGACTAGTCGATAAGTCGGTGGAGCCGAGGCGACTCGGTCCAGCAACTCGACTTGCCAGTTTCCAGCTCGACGCCGCAGCCCATCGTCACCCCACCTTACCACTCCTCCCTGCGGCTCCTCGTCACCGTCGCGTCACCCTCGTCTTGCCGCTCCTCCCCGCGGTTCCTCGTCGCCGTCGCCGTCACCCCCGCCTTGCCGCTCCTCCCCGTCGCCGTCACGTAGCTCCTCGGCGCCTCCTCCTTGGTGCTGAGGGAGGAGGCGGCGCAGCGGCGGGCGCGGAGGGTAGGGAGAGGAGAGCCAAGAAAAAAAGGGAGGCGGCGGATCTTGGAGGACCGGAGGAGGTGGCGCGGCCCCGGCATTGAGGGAGGAGGGAGGCGGCGCGGGCGAAGGGCGTGGAGGGACGTGGACGAAGGCGAGGCGAAGCGAAGCGGCAACGGCGTGCGCTTGACCAGGCTGGGGCATAGCCGAGGGTAGCCGGGTAGCTGGGGGCAGCCGGGGCAGCGGGTAGCGGGATCTTCTGCGGCCAGAGAATAGAGGGCAGCGGGCAGTGTGTGGATAGCTGTGTGGTGTGTGCTGTGCTGGCTGTGTGTGCGCTGTGTGTGAACAGTACCTTTTGGCTAGTCGGTCGACTAGCCGACTAGTCAGTTACTAAGATGGTAGTGTCGACTTATCGACTTAATAACCTTGATCATAGGCCACTCTATTCTGCTGAATCGCTCTCTCAGTATTTTGGGTTGCTTATTGAAGTTTGTTTCTGTTCTTTCAAGTAGTCTTTCTCAAAACGACTTGTTCTGTTATACATGAACTTTACGCTGTTTGAAAATTTCTCGCGCAGTTTTGTCAGTGACTGACTGATGGGCTCAAGTGCATGCAAGAAGCTCAGTGGCTCCATTCGTCAGTGGATCTTCCACTGCAGTTTTTCTTGAATGCAAACATCAAGCATTTCAGCTTCTATAATGTCTGATGTATATAGATGATAGCTTATTATGCTGTTGAGCAAAACAAATTGGTAAGCAAGTTATGACCAGGCTTCTCATCTGAGCCATGTAACAAATGACTACCACACACAATCTAGCTGCTACGATGAACTCAACCACAAGCTGATCAAACTATGCCATGAAGCAGATGGGAGCCAAGTCCAGGGAGCTCCACATCAGCACGTCGCCGCTCACCTCCGACGACGAGCTTGTCGTCTCCGACAGGCTGTTGCTGCTGCCTGAACACTCCTCTTGATGTGCAGCCTTACCATCCTGTACTGCAGCAGCAGCAGCTGGTTCTTCTTGTTCTTGTTGCTGCTGCTGCACCACCACTTCTTGCTGCTTCTTCCGGCACGCCTTCCTTAGGCCGGAGAGCTGCTCCCGCACGGCGCCGTCGCCGCCGAGGCGCATCCTGAGGCACTCGGACACGCCGCTGAGCGCGTACAGCGACGCGGAGATCTTCCTCTCGTAGTCCATTCTCCTCATCACCTCCTGCACCGCCGTTGCAGGCTCGCCGTCGTCAGCCTCCGCAGCGGTGGGACCGAGCTCCGCCGCCACCACCTCGAACGGCGAGCAGATCCCGCCCTCGTTTCCCTCCGGCGTCGACGCGGCGTGCGCGTCCATGAACTGGAAGTCAAGCTCCTCCTCCCCCTCCTCCATACCTTGCAAATTGTTGCACTCGTAGTCGTAGCTCAAGAAGTCATCGACTTGGAAGCTGCACTCCTCGTCGTGGCCATGGCTGTACGCTTCTTGGCACGACGGCCACTGCCTCTGCTGCTGTTGCAGCAGCGCACCTTCTTGCGGCGCCGCACTGGCGTTGAGGAGCTGCTGGTTGCGGGCCTTGAGGCGGAGGAGGAGAAGGTTGGTGACCTTGGACGGCAGCGCCGGCGCCGGCGCCGGATCCATCGCCACCGACGCCGGCCAGAAGTTGGTGCGCGTGTTGGCGCCGCGGAGGAGGCAAGCGGCCTCGTCGTAGGCTCGGGCGGCCTCCTCGGCGGTGTCGAAGGTGCCTAGCCACACGCGGATCTTCTGGATGGTGTCCTTGATCTCCGCCACCCACCGCCCCGACGGCCGCTGCCGCACGCCGACGAACCGCTTCCTCCCCCGCTGCTGCTGCGCGGCCACCACCGTGGCCATGCTATCCGACGTCCACGCGTCCGTCGACGCTAACGGCGGCGGAGGCGGCGGTGGGTTGGGGACGTCATTGGTGTCGATGTCATCGGAGGCCTTGCGCTTCCTCGCCATGGACGGAGGCATGGAGCTCAGCTTGGTGTGGAGTTGGCCGGGAGCTGAAGGGAGATGATGAGTATATGTAAGGGTGGAGAGGAGAGTGTGGAGACAAGTGAGGAGGAGGTTTTTTGTTGCTTGTGTTGTGCTATCTAGCTCATTTGTGTATTGTCTATTATTATGTATTTGCATATAATCTATTATGTTCTGTTGTTGTTGATGATGATGATGGATTGATATTTTTAATTTTGGTGCTCAACATATGGATTATGGAGGGAGACAAGGTAATCTAGCGAGAGAGATAGGATCTTTACTTAATTCATTCATGGAAAAATGTAACATCCCAAATTTAGGGTCTTTTTAAAGCCTTTGAAAAATAAAAATAACTATTTGAATTACCGAAAATTACCGATAATCACTTGGCAATAGTTTGCTTAAAACCAGCTAGATCACTGATCTTCAGTCTTCACATGCATCAAGTGAAGGAATCTCTTAAATATTTTTTTCCTAGCTAGATTCTCTAAGTTGATTTAACCATTTTTAGAGTCCGTAAATTCTCCCTAAAACTTTTGTAAATATTTTATTTTATTTTAATATATTTGTTGTAGGGGCATCCCTACCATTTACATTTAAAAAAAATGAAAAACCAACGGAAGGAGCATAGATATATGTAGGCTTGATTATTTATGTACGTTCTACAAAACTTTAAGACTCTAAGAACTACTAATACAGTACTACAAGGAAGGCTTGATTTATATACGTTCTACAAAATTTTAAGACTCTAAGTACTACTAATACAATACTACAAGATTACATATTGGGTCTTTGCAATTAATGGGTCACTCTTAAGTACATACAGGATGTGCCTCCTCTGGTCCGGGGCCTGGCAGTCACCCCTCTCGCCATGCCCAGGAACTGGCCTAGGCGTATGACATACACGGTATTGTAGTAGTGTAATATTGATACACTTACATTACTATGCTAAAACTTTTGTGGTTTTTACGGATAGGAGCGAGGTTATTAGGATTGGGACCTTTGACAGGATCATTTTGTGTTGAGATGATAGGAAGAATAGAATCGTAGAATAGTGGCAGGATTATTGTACCTCAAAAGTAGTGACTATATAACATTTGAACACTATTTTATATGTTTTACCTAGTTTCGTAGGATACGGACAAGAATGAGGCCTGATTAGAACACGGGAATTTCATATAAATCTTATATGGAGCATTTCACTTCCGAACATGAAAAGATTCCCACATTTCAAGTGGGGTTGGACCTATAGCAGTATCTTGTGAGCCTAGACTAAAATTGAGATCCCAGCATCTTGCAGCAAAGTAAACTACTGTAGATGATTAGGTTTTGTGGTAGTTCATGTATCTAAGCTATTTCTTTTCAGCGTGCTACGCTCATATATATGTTGTGTACAGATCAAGATGATCCATCTGTCACAAAGAAAGAAACACATATGGACACAAAAAAATAAAGAGGAACAAACAATTAAGCTAGGTCACAATATGGGCACACACACATACTCGACACTACAACCACAACTAGCATCATATTGCAAAGCAGATGTTACAGAAAGTATTTATCGATTATGATGCTTCGTTTTCCACGGATGAATCTTATGTTTAGTCATTTTCACCGGAGTGATTAAGGAGAGAAGCAAAGGTAAAAATGCAGGAAAGGGACCCTGCCCAAGTTCATACATACGCTGCCTTTGACCAGGTCGGCAACATCCAGATATCACCTTTTGGCGATTAGTTTGTGTCTTACGTACGTGTTAATTAGGGACCTTTTTAGGATGATGTAAGCATGGCTCCTATTATATTTGGTCAGAGCTTGAATTGATCAAATAGCTACCCAACTTGCACCATTTTATTATTGGCAATATATGCACACAGCTTGGGTTGCGACGCCCACGGGATGGGCTAAAAGGGCAATTGATGATCTCGTTTTGTACTTCCGGAAAGTTCCATGGAGTTAATGTTTCACACACTCACTGATATAGCAAGAAAACAATCTTAACAAGCGGGGTTAATTGTGAAAAATAAAGCTTTAAGTGAGGCCAATTGTGAGCGATCCAAACACTTGATCAGCAAATGAAATCTGAGCCACTGTGGCCGCACCTCGATTTTCTGACTAATGATCATAGTTCAGTTTCAACCAACCATATGTTGGTTATTTTGATTTTTCAAGATTTCGACCTGCGAAATCTCTTCCTTGGTTACGTCTTCAAAATCTCAGGCAGCTCATACAAATCATTTGTTCTCACTCTCGGAAGACAAAAAAAAATTAAATATGAGTTTGGAGTAAATTAATCCATTGGATTTGCTTTTGCAAATACTATTTGTTCCTCCAGCTGGTATGATACGCACGACCGAGTCTATGTACGCGTATTTCAGCAGACACATGCAGGGTACTAACAAGGTAGGCATGCGCCAAATTGTGGCGTCACGATTCCCGAGGCATGCCGAAATGTAATTACGGGGTTGATGCTTAGCTTGCAGCCAAGAGCTGGGGCGAAGATATATATTGCTTTCTTAATCCCCTGGTTAAACCGGCTGCTAATTGTTTTTCTTCTCGTCCTCTGTTGTCGTTCGTCATGCATGACGAAGACGGTGTCTCCAATGTCCCTTTCCACGTCCTCTTTTCTCCTGAGAAAATATTGCAAAATTAAGTTCATGGTATACATGCAGATATGCGTACGTAGCACGGTTCCACGGTTCGAGTTCTATTAACTATACGGTTACACGTCTCCAATGTATCTATATATAGCTATATGTTCATGCGAATTTAGTACAAGTAGCACTATTGTCGTGGTATATATGCAGATATACGTAGCACAGTTCAAGTTCTACTAACTACACGTTGTAGTTACACGCTAAGTGTATTAGTTCTTAACATAGTTAATATAATAATATTTTGTCCTATAACATGTCCATTGTTTTCAGATACATGCCCCCCAATCACTAGCTCTTCCTTACATGGTTGAGAGAAGAAAGATTTGTGTTCATATTGCTGTTCTTGGCCACTTGACCTAGCTTCTCATCATCCTTTTTAAATGCCCATGTTTTCAGTCCTGGTCAAGTCTAGCTAGCGATTGCAAACTGGGAGTTCCATGGATCTTGACCAAGAACATAGAAATTAGAGGAGGACATCTAATACCCTACATTCGCTTTAGGTATCGTTACGTTTACATCACAATGCCTTTTCGTGCATGCTGTGTAACCAAGAATATGTAAGCATATGTCCAAAAGTTTTAATATTAGTGAACGACAGTGACCTAGAGCAAAGCAAATAATTAGCTACTAATAGAGGTATCAAGTGGGAATGAGTATGATCGTCCATACAACTTTCCAGGAACAAAAATATCATCAGCATGTCATCACTCATGAATCATGATGCATTACGAATTCTACGCTCTTCACCTCATAAATAAATATAAATAAACAGATTAGGATCTAGTACACTCTTCCTATGAACAAGGAAGACAAATGGCACAATAATGTTGCTATGGATTATATTGACATGGGTTTCCAGTTTCCACTTGCCACACTAGATCATCAATCTTCTACATTTCCTATGAACAGACAACAAGGGAGCCAAATGGCACAAGAATGTTGATAAAGATGACTATAACACCCCACTACTTATAGTAACATGCTCACTTAAGATAGATTACCAGAACACCTTTGTTTTCTCTCCAAGTGGCAATCAATCAGAGTCTTTTTTCAACAAGAAAAAGGGAAGCAAGTTGATCTGAGACTGAAGTCTATTGATTCTGACATAATTTAGGACAGTGAATAATACATTATCTTGCTGCTCTTCCAGGACATCATGTAGGACATTGAGAATAATACCTCGGTTGTGATCATACATATGTTTAACTGATGCAAGCAAATCTCTGTTAGGTCAACATTGAGAACCATAAACAAAAAGGAAACAAATAAAAGGAACACTTAATTTAGGATGGCAAGACATTTCCAAAGTCACAGTTACTGCAGAGTATGAACTTATCAAGTGATCTAAGCATATAGTTGGGTATAACACAATATAGATAATAGACTACCACATCAGGATCGATTCCACGCGATTTGCATCTTTTTGCACTTAGAAAATACTCAACTTTTGACGTCAAGGTTTATATGGCAATATTTATACTCAGAGCTGCCAAAGAATGGCAAGTAGAGCGTAACTGAAAATAGAGATAAAGCAGCTTCTCCTTATCGCACTCTCCAAGTGGCATACAATCTCGTATACTGCATACTATGTGATACAAATGAACATCTCTTATTTCATTAGATGAATACCAAAAGGTACATATATAGTACAATACAACCCTAATTCTCATGGGCCGTATCTCATGGGCCATATATACATATGGGTCATATTCTCCAAGAATTCTGGTGCATTTACCGTTATTGCTTCTGTAAACATAGTAGCTCAATAATCCCACCGTGTTACATAAGGTAAGTATTGTATAATAGTTCAGTTTTCCGTGATTTTTTCCATTCCTTTGTGTAAATAGCCCAATATGGGTTCACAATCAATAACATCTTCACCATTGAGAGTAACGATCAGTCAAAAAACACCACGCATTGATGGGTGCTGAGGGCTCATATTGACTATCATGAGATCTTTTCTAGTAAGCGGTAGACTCATATCCTTTCTTCCTTGATTCATTATTCCATGAATTCCTCAAAACGAGGCTCATCAAACTCAACATGAGTCAGGAGGACCTAAAACATTGAGTTTGGAGAGAGAAACGATGTTGCTTTCGAGTTTGAGCCTTGGTAAAGAAATCAGCAACTTAAATCTCAGAGGGCACATACTGAAGAGCAATAGTCTTCTATTGACAATGAGAACGTGTGAAGGACGCATCCACACCGATGTGCTTAGTAAGGTCATGCTTTACTGGATCAGTAGCAATCTGTATAGCACTAGTGTTGTCACACAGAAGAGATGCAGGAGTACCACATGACACACCAAGATTAGCCAAAAGTCAACGAAGCCAAACAATCTCTGAAGTAGTAGTGGCCAACGCTCAAAGCTCAGCCTCAGCACTAGATCGGGATACTGCAGTCTGTTTCTTGGACTTCCAGGTAATAAGCGAAGACCCAAGAAATATGCAATAGCCAGAGACATATCGTCGATCAACAGGACCACTTGTCCAAGTCGAGTTAGAGTAAGCATAAAGCTGAAGCTGATTCGACCAAGAATAAAAGAGACAATGATCAACAGTCCCTCGTAGATAGCGCAACACACATAGTAGGTGAGCATATTGAACAGACGTGGGAGCAGATACAAACTGGCTAAGCACATGAACAAAATGAGCAATATCAGGACGTGTCACTGCAAGATAGACAAGACTCCCAACAATATGATGATAACGAGAAGGGTCTTCAAGCAAAGTGCCATCGGTAGGACGAAGCTGAAGATGAAGCTCTATAGAAGTAGCAGCTATCCGACTGTCAGTGAGACCAAAGCGAGTAAGAAAATCCTGAATATAGCGCTGCTGAGATAGATAGTAGCCATCATCTGTGCAAGTAAACTCAATCCTTAGAAAATAACGTAGAGGGCCCAAATCCGACATCAAAAACTGCTCACTGAGTCGTTGCTTAACAAAAGCAATGTACTCTTTGTCATCTCCAGTAATCAGCATGTTATCAACATAGAGTAAAAGCATGGTGTGACCACGTGGAGATGTATGAATAAACAATGCAGGATCATGATTACTCGGGAAGAATCCAGCAGCTAACACAACTGAACTGAACCGCTCAAACCAAGCACGGGGAACCTGTTTGAGGCCATAAAGAGCACAACGAAGGCGACAAACATGACCAGTAGGAGCCGCAATATCCTAGGGTGGTGTCATATAAACCCCCTCCTGCAAATCATCATGAAGAAAAGTATTATTCACATCCATCTGATAGAAAGTCCAAGAGCGAACAGCAGCCACATCAACAAGAGTGTAAACCGTTACCATATGAGCAACAAGAGCAAATGTCTCGTCATAATCACGACCATATGCTTGCTAAAAACCACAAGCAACTAGTCAAGCCTTGTACCGCTCAATAGAGCCGTCAGATTTGGTCTTAACTTTAAAACCCACTTGCAAGTAATAGGAACAGCATGAGCAAGTAAAGGAACAAGATCCCATGTATCGGTACGATCCAAAGCAGCCAACTCCTCAGCCATAGTTAATTGCCACGTAGGATGAACAACGTCCTCCTGATAAGTGTGAGGCTCAGGCACAACAGCAGTAGAAAAAAACCATATCTGTCAGGAGCAGTAATAGTAGTACGATCACGAAGCTCATACCGAGATAACGGTGCCAGTGGAGTATCATCAGAAATAGTATCATTAGTACTAGCCATGCCATCAAAGGAGGAAATAGTAGAGGGCTAAGTATCAGGAGGAACCCTAGACCGACGAGTATAGTGAAGAGGAAACGGTGATATGACTGAGGACGGAGAAGAGGACTCCACAGAAAGAGTTGTATCAGACGAAAAAATAGGTGGAAGGTAAAGAAAAGAGAGAAACTCAGTGGGAGAAGAGGACTGAGTGGTAGAAGAATAAAAGTAGAGACGATCCTCAACAAAAGAAACATCACGAGAAATGTGCATATGCCGAGCAGAGGGATCATAACAATAATAACCCTTATG
Organism: Phyllostachys edulis; assembly: GCA_036346405.1. NCBI lineage: Eukaryota > Viridiplantae > Streptophyta > Magnoliopsida > Poales > Poaceae > Phyllostachys > Phyllostachys edulis. The sequence goes on along the minus strand of CM070568.1, from coordinate 38,380,365 downwards.
CTCAAGACTATATCCAAGAAAAACACATTCAATGGACCGAGCTGTTAACTTGGTGTGCTCACAAGGCGGAAGCAGAACATAGTAGGTACAACCGAAAACCCGAAGATGTTCATACCGTGGGGGAGTAGAAAATAAGAGCACTCCAGGACACTTGCCCTGAAGGCGAGAAGATGACTACATATTAATGATATAGATAGACGTAGAAACAGCCGCAGCCCGAAATTGTCGTGGAACATGAGATGCAAGTAAAAGAGAACGGGCAATCTCAATAAGATGGCAATGTTTACGTTCAGCAACGCCGTTCTAAGCATGGGCATCAGGACAAGAAAGCTGAGGAAGAGTTCCCTCAGTGGAGAAAAATTGACGAAAGGCATGCGACAAGTACTCCACCCCTGAATTAGAACGAAAAGTCTGAACGGGAGTGGAAAACTGGGAGTTAACCATACGAGCAAAAGACTGATAAATGGACAAGAGCTGAGAACGATGTTTCATAAAATAGACCCAAGTATATCAAGAATAATCATCAATAAAAATTACATAATAGAAATGACCACCTTTGGAAGCAAAAGAAGCAGGACCCCAAACATCAGAATGAACTAAGGTAAAAGGACGACTAGACTGAGATGTACTGGTAGGATATGGGAGTTGCAGCTGTTTACCAAGCTTGCAACCTTTACAATCATAACTAGTGTTGACAATCACACGACCTAGGACACCCTGATGAGCTAATGTAGAAAGATGAGAGCCACACAAGTGACCAAGCCGATGATGCCACTGAGGAAAACTAACAGAGGCTGATGCAAGAATTGAAGATGCGTGAGCGGAGGAAGATGGAAGACTCAGACGATCAAGGAAGTAGAGACCTTGGGAATATCTAAGGCAATGTCCAATACCAGTAAGAACTCCTGTCCAACGATCCTGACATCCTGCACATAGCAAATAGAGTCATCAAATCCAACAATTAGTGCATATCAGCAAGCTGACCAACAGACATAATATTCATCGAAAGCTGAGGTACAAATGACACATCGGGAACAGTAAAATGAGAAGTAGAGAGAGTGCCCTGATGTGTGACTGAACATGAGGTGCCATCAGCTGTCTGTACACAGGAACCATCCATAATATGTCGACATGATGCAAGGTGAGACTTATCCGATGTCATATGAAAAGAAGCTCCAGAGTCCAAAACCCATGGAAGACTAGTACCTGACAAGGAAGAAGAGGCTATAGCAAGACTGACTGACCCACTAGGAGGGGCATCAGATGAAGACCGCTGCTGAACTTGAGTCTGAAGAGCCTGAACCTGGGACTGAAGCTGACCCAACTGAGTGGCAAGAGTAGAATACCCAACAGAGGCAGGAGTGATGGCAGCAACCACACCACGACGACGACGATGAGATGTAGGTCGCAGCTCTGGATGAAGTTGGTAACACTTCTGAACAGGATGACCAGGCTTCTTGCAGTGAGGGCATAAAACTGGTTGAATGTAGCATCAGGAAGTGGAAGAGGCTGATAAACCTCTTAACGAGGTCTCGCAAGAACAGACTAAGGTGGTGTCGATCCAAAGGACAGAGAGCGAAGTTGAGTCTCCTCAGTAATCAATGTAGCAAGGGCCTCCTCCATGGTTGAAAGAATAGCTCGTCCCAATAGTTGATCTCGAATAGACTCAAACTCTGGGCGAAGGTGCATAACAAAGGTGAACATTAAATTCTGCGCATCATGACCCGCCTTGCCTACACAACCAGTACATCCAGCACATGAAGTGGGAACCTTGGAGATCAGTTGTCGTGAAATGTGATTGAAAGAACTGTAGTACTCCTCAATAGACATCTGCTGTTGACGTAAATCATGAAGAGTTTCTAGAAGAGAAAAGTGACGCGTCGCACTGGTATGCTCATAGTTATGCTGAAGATACTCCCACATCTTGCGAGAACTTGGAAGATCAATGAAATCCATCCTGATTGAAATTTCAGCACTGTGACATAAGATACTGTAACATCCCAATTTTCTGAGCTTTAAAAATCTTTTAAATAGTTAGTAGGGAGAAAATTCACCATTTGGTTTTATTCGAAATTAATTCAAAAGCTTAATATTGGACTTTAGATATCAAAACAATTTAATATGATTAAATTCAACATGAACAATGGTCAAAACTATTTTATTTGGATTCTATATGCTTGGATATATTTTCTAGATTTGTCTAGAATTTTTCCAAGTTTATTTGCTATTTTCTATTGCCATTTGGAATTTCTGCTAATTTCTAAAAAGGAAAACCAATTAAAAATCTCAGAAATAGATTTGGGCCTAAACCCATTCCTATTCCGCCCGGCCCAGCACTGTGCGGCCCATTACTCACCGCACACGCGCGTTTGCTCCGTCCCGCTGACGCGTGGGCCCGCTTCCCTTGTCTCTCTGGCTGGTGGACCCGTGAGGCGTCGTCGTCTCCGAGTCGGCTTCTTCCTCGCGCACGCCCTCGTCCGTCCGCCATTGAAGCTCCTCGAGCCCTCGTTCGACAACGGGACTTCTCCAACTAAAACCTTCCCAATTTTGTTACCAAACTTGATCTCTTATCTCTTTGCATCCATATCGGCATTCAATCGTTTTCGATTCGGTCTCTATCCCGTAGGTCAAACGAACCCGAGGATATCCCAAATTTGGGGATTCCTTATCTGCGCTCGCCCCGGCCCTATAAATAGGTCCCCGAGGTTCGCCCTTGCCCCTACATCCCAAAACCCCAACCATCCTGTCCCAAGAGCTCCTGCGCCGCCGCTATTTTTCTTCAATTGCGCCACCTCCCTTGTCTCCGCATCATCGCTGACTGCACCGCCGAGTCCATTGTCGTAGCCGCTACCTCCAGAGCCCTTGATGAACCTTGGAGGTCCTGATTTGGCTTGATCTTTCGATGAGAAGATAAATTCGGTAGTAGTCGCTCAACTCTCACGATTTTGGCTATGAACTCATAAGGCTCGAAACCACGTAATCGTTGAACTGCTCGACAAGTCGTTATCAACCGTTCATAAATACCCGGATGACCTGATCACGAAAATCAATTCCTGCATACACCGAATAAGCACACAAGAACGAGATAAATAGCAATCTGAAATTGCAAATAGGATTGAAATATTTGATTTAAGTTGGGATTCCGAATAAGGATCTTGACTGGTGGTCTAGTCGACACAAGAAGAAGATACAAGTTGCAACGAAGGCAAACTAAGCATAAACGAAATCCAAGGAAAACTAAAGGGTGCGCCTCCTTAAATAGGGGAGGGGCTACACATAGCTAAGAAAATAGGGGTTGGTACTATTTATGGTACTGTTCATGCATGAATAGTGATGTGTGAACAGTATGGGCCGCCTAGGGTGGCATCTTCTCTTGGGCTCAATCATTACAAAGCCTAATTTGGCCTAAACAGGTGACATAGCACCTTCTTTTGATGATTATGGTGCACACATAATCAATTTGAATATGAGGCTAGATCCATTGGAAAGGTCTCATAATAAGGTTTCCAGCAAGCCCAAGAACACCCGAATCGGACTCCATTTGTAAAAGTTATGGCCTTTTTACTACAGGCTTGTTGGGCTGTCCCAGTGCCAGATTGTTTTCGCGATTCCGACGTGCGCAGAAGGAATTTGGAGGTGCAGCTGGATCCATTGGAAAGATGACAAGATAAGCTTTTCATCAAGTACTCGTGGATAAGCTTTCCATCAAGTACTCGTGGACCTCCAACAGACTCCGTATGTGAAAGTTATACATGTTTGAAGTCGGTACTATCTCCAGAGGGCGAATTGGATTCCAAAATAGGTCCAGCTCGAACTCTTGCAAATCAACCACTCTCTGTCTTTTATTCCTGAAAATAACAACATGTTTATTAGACAATACCATATAGTTCATGTAATATAAAGGAACTCCTAAAAACGAGCTCACCTGACAATTTAAGCGAAACGTACGAGCTCTTGTAATTGGAACAGTAAGCATAGCAAATATGGTTGTATCCATAGGGGTCATGTCCTCATCATCCTCTCCTTCTTGAAAACAAAGCCGTCCTCGGCTTTTGATAAGCTGAAAATAAGGTAACAAAGAAGCCAAGGTGTATGCATGGTATATGTATTTGTCATCTGTTTTAACGGTTCTTCGTTATTGCACAATTAATGTTATAAAACAGTAGCGATCATAAAAGCTCATTGTATTATTAACCCAAGAATAATCATATATGTTAATGATCAAAATAAAATTTCTCACACAGCAAATATTGCAACTAGTTTTGCAAATGTAAGTAAAACGTTTATGCAATTCAAATCTCTGAAATTGTAAACCTGCAGTGGTAGCACATATGGACAAATCTACAACTTTTGGAATCAAACAAAGTTCATCCATATAATCATATTTCAATCGAGCAATAGCAAATTCATCAAGCAATGGTGAAAAGATTTGTATGTTATTCCATACTTCAACATCATGATGCAGATTGTCAATACTAGATAATGCGATAAGAGATGAACATATACACATTGGAAGATCACTAAATTTTATTTTTCTCTCATAATAAACAAGATTCAGCACACAAGAATTGTTGTTTAAAATAGCAAGCTTCAATTCATCCATGTGATCACAAGTTACGCATATTCGATAAACAAGAAATTGATTGTCTATACCATAATCTCTAATCAAATTAAACTTATACTTAGGGGTGTAGGCACTAGACAAGGATTTCAAACATGCAATTTCAGAAACATTCTCCATAGCATGTGATAATTTCATAGGTGAATCCAACATAATGTAACATAAAGAATCAACAGGAGAAATTCTAGTCAAAACTTCTTTATGTCTAACCAATTCCACATGATCATTAGATGTGATTAACTCATCATAGAAAATACTCAAAACAGTAGGCAATTTAATTATTTTATCATATGGTACACTCAAGTCAATGCAGTCTAAATTCTCTACTTGAAACATGTGCATATTAGATTTGTTTTCTACTAATTTTTGCTCTAAAATAGCATGAACAGTGGACAATTGTAGTTCTTCATAAGCATACTCACCTTGAGTGATGATAGCACCATGATCTTTACCATTTTGGCTCTCCTCAGATGATGTAGGTGCACCCATCTCCTCATCTTCCTTCTCAACCAATGGAGTCGATGGCTCAATCAGCTCATTCTCCTCTTCACTATGGTTCTCAACTTCCTGCAAGTTGTTAGTCACAGAAAAAGACACAAACACAGGTTTGTTCTCATGTTTCCTATCATCAAGCATTCTCATTTTTTTTCTCAATTTGACTTTCAACCTTACAGGCAAGTATAAACAAATGAGGGAGAGAACTATATTCTTTGTGAACAAGACGGTCCTGAATTGGTTGATTAAGCCCACTTAAGAATCTATTCTCTGTAGCTTCAGCATGCTCCTCTAAGCCACAACGCAACAAACAAGTTTTTAATTCATGATAGTATCCCCTTACAGTTCTACGACCTTGTTTGAAACGTTTTAATCTAACTAACAAATAATCAGCATGATATTTAGGAACAAATTCATCTCTCAAAAGTTTTTTTAACGCATGCCAAGTTTGAGTCACTCTTCCATGTCTACGTAAATACTTACACCAAAGTATTGCATCCTCAACAAAAACACTAGTGATAGCTCTAATCTTTTGCCTATCAGACCATTCATAGTATTCAAATTCTTTATCTAAAGCTATCTCCCAGTCAACATAGGCATCAGGATCAAATTTACCAGCAAAAGATGGCAAAGTGATATTAGTTTTACTAGACGTACTATCACGATCATATACCTTTTGTGGTGGAGAAACTTGGCTCAAGTTTGCATCTTTCTCGCGGACTTTCTTGCACTCCCATTCAATGGCTCGAAGAAGACGTAGATCGATCTCGTAATCATCCTGTGAACATACCACATTTAGTAGAAAACAAAGAACAAATCACAGTATATATGTCCCTATCAACTACTAGGTTCTGGCATTCCAACAGTTGCTCACACTGAAGCTTATACCAAGTTCTTACAAGCTCTTACCAATGCAGTAAGGAAGTAGTACAACCGGTGGCTGGTTCGTGATACTCTCACTTGCGATTAGCCCAACGATTGCGAGGAACGGTACTTGTTGAGTTAGTAGGAAGTGGAGCTCAGAAGGCTTTAATATGGTAGCAAGGATTAGTAATAATCAAAACAGTTGATGCAAGTTGAAAGATTTCTCAAAGTACTCGTCAATGTTGCTGATCCTAGCCTAATCAAAGCAAGCTAATCAAAGCCCTATTAAGAGATGTGTATGTACGCACTCGCAAAGATAAATGTAACTTGATGTAAGCAATGGAAATCCTCACAAGAAGTGCTAGGAGAGACGCTAACCAATCTACTCAAACTTCCTTGTAGGGGCACAAGATTATTCACGCGATGTAGAGACAAAAACGGAATAACGTGCAATGTAAACAACCCTCTAGTTCAGGCAGAAAGCAACAGTTAGTCTCGAGAGATGAAACAACAAAGTTTATATGGCTTATATATACTCATTTGAGATATTTCAATGAGATCTACAACTTTTCAGTTGGGACGAACCCCAAATTCTGAAGGGAAGACCGAAAGAATCACCAAAAACAGAAACCGAAAACTTGCGACGCGAATTCGGAGCCGAAGATAACCGATTTTGGGGCCCCTAGAGGGCAATAAGTGGCTTAGATGGATAGGATGTGCCTCGTCGTTAGCTTTCCAACGAGCACAAGAACGTCCAAAACGGACAACATATGCAAAAGTTATGCTCGTTTTACTGAAGGTGTCTCGGAAACGGAATCCTACTCGAACTTGAAACCGACTCGGGTTCAATCTTAAAACTGCTATATCTTTTGATTCCGTAGGCCAAACTTGCTAAAAAATTTTGTGGAAGCTTATGGCTATATGTAGAAGGGTTCCACCAATTTTCACTAGTTTTGGCAAAAATTTGATGTGCTTTTCTTTTCTTTCCTTTTGTTCTTTCTTTTTTTTTTCTACCGCGGCTTTTGTTCTTGCGGTTGCCTCTTTCTCCTTCTACTATCTGGCTAGCCCTAGGGTTTGCCGCAAGTCGCAAATAACATCAACTCTCCCAAAATATCCCAACAATCCTCTCGAGTTTTTTTTTTCTGGATTAACAACAGCATGAAATTTCTGTTTTTGGTGCGGATTAGAGGAGTTCTAACCCACGAATTTTCTGTTTTAGATGCAAAAACTAAGAACCTTAAAAGAAAGATCAAGCGACGCCAAGAAAAAATACGAGAAGCAATCTAGACAACGACCAACTAGACAATAACTAGAACTAAAGATCAGCAACTAGACACGGCGATGCAACCAATGATTCAATGAACATAAACCAAAAAGAAAAATTGCAATGGCTCAAAGGGGCTCTGTATGGATGATAGATGCAAAAAAGGGCAATTTTCTGGACTCTAGGTATGAAAAACAAATCTACTACTAGAAAAAAAAACTGGAAACTCTCACCGATGAACTGTAGCTCTGATACCACTTGATGAACCTCGGAGGTCCTAATTTGGCCCAATCTTTCGATGAGAAGATAAATTCGGTAGTAGTCGCTCAACTCTCACGATCCTGGCTACGAACTCGCAAGGCACGAAACCACACAATTGTTGAACTGCTCGACAAGTCATTATTAACCGTGCACGAATACCCAGATGACCTGATTACGAAGATCAATTCCTGCATACACCGAAGAAGCACGCAAGAACGAGATAAATAGCAATATGAAATTGCAAGTAGGATTAAAATATTTGATTTAAGTTAGGATTCTGAATAAGGATCTTGACTAGGTGGTCTAGTCGACACACGCAGAAGATACAAATTGCAACGAAGGCAAACTAAACATAAACGAAATCCAAGGAAAACTAAAGGGGTACACCTCCTTAAATAGGGGAGGGGAGCCGCAAATAGCTAAGAAAATAGGAGTTGGTACTATTCATAGCACTGTTCATATATGAATAGTGATGCGTGAACAATATGGGCCGCCTAGGGTGGCGCCTTCCCTTGGGCCCAATCATTACAAAGCCCAATTTAGCCCAAACAGGTGACGTAGCACCTTCTTTTGATGATTACGGTGTGCACATAATGAATTTAAATGTGAGGCTAGATCCATTGGAAAGGTCTCAGAATAAGCTTTCCAACAAGTCCAAGAACACCCGAATCGGACTCTGTTTGCAAAAGTTATGACTTTTTTACTACGGGCCTGTTGGGCTATCCTAGTGCCGGATTGTTTTCGTGATTCCAACATGCACAGAAGGAATTTAGAGGTGGGATTGGATCCGATGGAAATATGACAAGACAATATTTCCATCAAGTACTCATGGACCTCCAACAGACTCTGTATGTGAAAGTTATACATATTTGAAGTTGGTGTTGTTTCCGGAGGCCGAATTGGATTCCAAAATAGGTCCAGCTCGAACTCTTGCAAATTAACCACTCTCTGTCTTTTATTCCTAAAAACGACAACACATTTATTAGGCAATATCGTATAGTTCATTTAATATAAAGGAACTCCTAAAAACGAGCTCACCTGACAATTTAAGCGAAGCGTACGAGCTCTTATAATTGGAACAGTAAGCATAGCAAATATGGTTGCATCCATAGGGGTCATGTCCTCATCAGCCCTCCATCGCCTTCCTCGTCTTCGGAGCCACCTCCAGAGCCCTTCCCTGGCACCAGAGCGCCACCAGAGACCCAATCTAACAAAACCCGAAGCTCCTCTCCGCTTCGAGCTCACCATCGGCCACCACCGTTGTCCTCAACCACTCGGAGTTGGCTTGCGAGGTTTGCAATAGCCGTGGCTACCTCCTGGTACCACTTATCGCCAGCAGATCACCGCCATTCACCGAATCATTGGTCCCCGAGTGTCGTCGCCGCCGATCCGACGTGTCCGCTCATGTGGCTCACCATCTCAACGCCCCATCAGCGTCTGTGCACACGTGTCGCGTACGTGGCTGCTCCGTCAGCGCAGGTGTGGCATGGTCCACCAGCCCCAGATCCAATGGTTCGGTGAACCAAGTTCACCGTGAGCCGTGAGACTAACGTGTGGGTCCCACACGTCGAATTTTTTTTTATCTTATTCCGAAAAATCCATTGCTGATGTCATCGTTGTGAAATAATCTAATTTTTCTTTTAAGAAATAATTCGGAAATTCGGAATAATACAAAATTAGGGTTTTATTTTAGATTCAAACTTCCAAAGCCCATATCTTTTGCATCCGAACTCCGATTGAGCCTATTCAAATTTCTAAATTCATCTAAATTCAAGATCTATTTATGTGAGATTTGTATTTAATTTTTGGAGTTTGTTTTGCCTCTATTATATATTTGCTTTGTTTGTTTGCTTCGTTTGCGTGTAGACGTCGATACTTCGGGAAGATTTGAAGAAGAAGAAGCACCTCAAGAACAAGATCAATACCTAGACCTATTTCAAGGCAAGTTATACCTTTGATCATATTGAACCCAGTTTTCAAAATACTTTGATTCAAATTATTGCATTTACTTTAAATATTTATTTAAATGTTTTTGAGGTTTAGTTATTAATCCAATTTGTTATATCCACCTTGTCTATTGTTATGCCATAATCTTTTTTCACCCTAGATTAGTTTACTAATTTAGTTAGTACTATCATAGCACCAACGTGGGTTGGTTAGATACGATTAGATTGCTTAGCCATGTCACGAGTCATCATTTCATGTGAGTTGCAATTATAAACTTGACTAAGTGATTATGGAACTAAGTGATAAAACTGTGTGTACTATGTGCTATTACTCGTTGATGGCATGTGTTGCACTTAACCAACAGGGTGAGAAAGGATTTAGACGGAGGTAAGTGGTACTGTGTGCTACTTTGGGTGAGCTGTGTGCACGGGAATAATAAACTGTGTGCATAGGGATTTATAGTTAAATTAGAAGTCTTGCCTTGGTCAATTAAGGACTTAACTTTGTGCGCCATTGAATTGAGCCTTACTGTACGACCATATGCCTGATGGGATGGGCCTAACTTAGTAAGTTATGGATTCTTGACATTGTTACTCAAGTAGTAGGTTAGGCTGTGTTGCATGGATGGATGTGTGCTACCAAGTAGTTACATCGTGGGACGGTTTGCTGCTTCCTTGTTCAACGGTGTGTGTCGTACTAATCACTGTGTATAATTTAGTATGATGGTTAAGCACACTGGGAGTGTCAATGCTTGAGATGAAGTTTCTGAAACGTTTCGTTATAATTAATGCTAGCTACACTAGTTGTATCGTGTGGGTAAAGTGTACAAACTCTGCAGAGTGTTAAAATAATTTATTCGAATAGCCGCGTATGCGGTCATGGATATGCTCGGGGATTTCACACGAGGGGTAGATATTCATAAAAACAATTGGAAAGGGACAGCTGTGTGATCTAAGTCATATGGCTGTGTGAATAACTTAATTAGGCTATGTGTCCTTGTGAAATTAAACTGATAAATTATTATTGTCTATTTGTTTTGAATTATGATTTCAATCTATTATTCATATTCAATTGCAAATATTGTATTTCTGCAAAAGAACCACAGAAGCCATTCCTTTAGAATAAGCCATCATCTATAAATTGTATTCTGTGGTATGACTTGCGAGTACGGTTGTGTACTCATGCTTGCTAAATCAAATCAACAGAAGTGGAGGAGTCATCGCCTGCTTTCGAGGAGGAGTTCAACGAAGGTGCCTGATCGTTAGGGTCTTGATCCCAGTCGGTTACTTGTGGAGAATTGATGGGATTCCGCTGAAGTTATCTGTTCCGCTGCTATTTAATTCTCTGTTAGCTATACGTGGCTTAATAAGTGTAAACTCGATCATAAGGTTAAAACCATTATTTGTTAATCAAATTACTCGTTTATGCCATTAATCGTCTTGTATGGATTGATATTCATCTACGTTGACACTGTGTGCACTAGCGTGATGCTGGACTAGTGCATTATACACAGAGGGTCCAGAATTACATTTTTGGGTCCCGATAGATACCCATAACACGATCATCAGCACTTCGCCAGGCAGCAGCCTCCTTCACATCAGTCTTCTCGGTCGGAAGCTCTGCCATAATATATGAGAAAAGACCAATAGATCGAAGAAGCATACGAACTGATGACGACCACTCACAATAATTCTGGCCATCCAGTTTGATATCTGAGGGCAGAAGAGCACCTCCATACTGAGAGAAGCAGAAACACCAGAGGCCATTACACCAACTCAGCATCGCCGAGTAGTGAAGAGGAGAGTCGGCGTCGGAGAAGCCTGTGTCGGAGGAGACCAAGCCAACACAAGAGGTCTAGCGACGATGGCGCAAGCAGCGGTGTCGGAGGCACGTAGGAGGGGAAGATGAGCGAGCAGCACAGGAGCGCGAGCGCCAAGCTTCGGCCGTGAAGGACTGGTGGGCCGCGTGGGTTCAGAGGATGCTCAGGCTGAAGATGAAGCTACAGATGTGCAGCGCGCAGGAGGGGAAGATGAGCAAGCAGCGGTGTCAAAGGCACGAAAGACGTGGGATTCAAGGGGGGAATGTCGATCCGAGCGGCGAACAGGCGGCGGCTTGCAAGCCAGTGGTGGTGGAGATGACTAGGGGATCCGTGGAAGAAGAGCAGGAGGAGATGGCGGGCTCACGAGTAGAGCGGCTGTGGCGGCCGCCCACCAACACGACAGTTACGACAAAGGAAACGCTCGAAAGCGAGAGCTGTTCGGCGGAAGGCGGCAGAGATGGCTATGCTCTGATACCATGATACAAATGAACATCTCTTATTTCATTAGATGAATACCAAAAGGTATATATATAGTACACTACAACCCTAATTCTCATGGGCCATACATACATATACATAACACTATGAAGCAAAACAACATCCACATATACAAGCAGTTAAATATTTTATTAAGAAAAGATGATGAAAATTTTGAAGGTACAACACAATAAACAAGAGGTTTGCATTGCCAACCCAACATTGAAGGAGCAATGCATTAATCTCTAAGAAGTGAGCACAAAATATGTTGTACAAATATTCACAACAAACTCTTCGTAAGAAAAAATGAACAACAAACGACAATACACCAATGTATGTATAAAATTTCGCTTTACAGTGTAAGAACACAAGAAGGAGCATACCTGTACTGCTATGTATCTGATCATCAAAACCAAACCAAAATTCACGCCATGGGAGTCAGGATGCCACCTATGACTTGTCTGGATCTAAACGGAAGACAACAGAGGTGTAGTTCGTTCATTCGAGTTCTAAGAGCGCTGGATAGGTTTCAGTGCCGGGTCACAATATGTTGTTACAAGATTGCTGAAGAACTCTTCCGTCTCTAGTTTGCTCTGTTCTTCTCTATCTTTCTTTATCAAAGACTGCAGGTACGAAAGGTGAACATGAAGACACATCACATGCCATAGAAGTAACAGCTAAAGAATAAGAATGGTCAAACATTCATGAGTGTTCATAAACAGATGCATACAGAGAATGTATGATACGCCTAAACAGAAATCAAAACTACAGAAAATAGTACCTCGGTAGAATATGCTTGGAAGATAGGCAAAAATCGGTTCCGGCAGTATTCATTGAAGAAAAGTGTCAGCACTGGAAGAGGCACCAGCAAACTTGATGCTAGAGGAAGTTTCTTTAATCCAAATACTCCAATCGCAATTATATGCATCAGCACCAGATAAAATATTGTTGCATTGTGCACGATAGGCCAAAATCTTCCACCAGTATCGTACTTGGGCGAATATACATTAAAAGGCTGCATTTGTACTATGCAAAGTTACGAAGTGTACACCGCTAAACTGACGAATGACAAAGTTAAACACATGAAAACTGCACTATTTAGTCAAAAAAGTTGGAATGTGAGCTAAAGTATCTCTATAACGCGTATAGAGTAATAGCACTACTTGACTAACTATATTAGAAAAAGAGCATTTGAGTCGAAGCACGGGTTTTCTAGTCTGACACATTTATCCAGCAAACAGAACAATCCACTTGTAGAATGAGTCTTTTGTTTTGCAATTTCAACATTGCAAAATAACTCCTAGTGTAATCACTTCTCTGGACTGGTGTAACCAGGACATTTTATCAAACTACGAATTCTTGAAGAGATTCTCAACTCCTCTTTTCTTATCCGAGTATGCATTGAGATTCAGATTTGACTATCATTAAATCATCCTCATATATCCTCAATTTTTTCCACCTAAAAGCTTCAAGACTCATCAGGGTTGCATGTCTTTCAGAAAAAAAAAATGTGACTCACAGAATTCCATCACTAAATGGTTTAAATCAGCTTTCAGGAAATACACTGTGATTATGTGCTAAACATACTAAGAAAATGGCAGCATATGCCTTACACCCACGTCATCTTGATTTCATCTGCACCTCATGGTATCATTATGGAACTAATCCTTGCAATCCTGAATTCCTGATAACCAAATTCAAGAATTCCTATGCCAATGTCAAGCAAATTGGTAGGTCACTTTCCAAATTTTGAAGCGATCTACATATCACTGTCCTTTCAAACTTCGTGCACAGGACATGACAGTACAACGAGTAAAGTGAGCAAAAAACTGCCAAATAAACTGCAAAGTTCTCACCTGATTACGAAATATAAAGTAGCCAAGGCAGAAGTAAACCAATGTAAATGGGAGGATAAGTGGGGCTACAACGAAGTATGTGGTGGAGATATGGCCTAGAGGCAATAATAGAGATCATTATATTTTGTTATGTTCATAATTTATTAGATAACATGTTATCTTGTTCTAAGAATAATATCATTAATATTTATTATCAAGTATGTGATTTGATTGTGAAACTCTATATTTATCTTTGCGATGATTATTGTAAAGCGATCCTTAGTCAGAAACATATGAGGATACATATAAATAGACTAGCATATATACTGGTTGATGACTATGTTTCACGGATCATAGATATGGAGATATCAAACCAATAATATAGACACATGTTAGCGAACATAGGTTGGATCAACCCACCATGAGACACTGCGAGAACATTGTATTCTTATATGTTATCAGTTAGTCTCATTTACAATGTGTATGCTATATCCTTAGACTTGAAGCCGTTGCACGTACTCGAGATGTGTAGTGACTTACTTAGTGGTTGTCAAATACTACTCCGTAACTGGGTAGTCATAAAGGTAGCTTTCGGGTTTGTTATGATACATGCATCGAGGCATGGTTGATCAAGATAGGATTTGCTCCTCCATGCAACGGGAGAGATATCTCAAGGCCTCTCGAGTGATCGGATTCCAAAATTGCATGGCCATGCTACTCGCGGTTAAAGAGTTAACTGTAGTCGAGGAATTCGAGTCACGCGATCGAGAAAGAGTGGTCGAGCTAACCAACAAGGATGGCATGTACTCGCTTTGAGTTTGACCGATATCGTAAGGCAAAAGGAAATACATATGATATTTGTTAAGGTTCGTCCGATGTGATCTTTACGTATACTTGAGAGTCGGCATGTCCTGCTAAGGGCTACTACTGATTAGTGGACGAGTGGGAGTACTTGGGCTATGTCTAAGTGTACGTGAATCTATAGGGTCGCATGCTTAAAGGGCTAGGATAGGACACATTTTGGATGGTGATCCGAATTCTTATAGGCCACGAGTTCCTAATGGGCCTCAAAGTTCGAGACCCATCATGGATGCGTATATATAGAGGGGCTGATGCGATAATGGGTGTCCTGATCTTTCGATGAGAACAATAACTCGATTTTGGTGGAGATGACTCTCACGATTCGGCTACCAATCACACACGACCAATACGCCTGCAATCGCTGAACCAACTCTATGATTCTTATCAACCTTGCTAGAAGCACAATCAACCTAACTACGAAGGTCTATTCCTGCATGCAATCGAAAAACACACAAGAACAAAATAATAAGTAATCTGAAATTACAAATAGGATTAAAATATTTGATAAAGTTGGGATTCTGAAGCGGTATTATGGTTGGTCTAATTGACACAAGCTAATACACGAAGTTGCAATGAAGCTAACTTTTAACTAAATAAAATCCAAGGAAACTAGAGGGGTGCAGCCTCCTTAAATAGGGAAGGGGGAGCCGCACATAGCTAAGAGATAAGGGGATGGTACTATTCATATGAACAATATGGCTATGAATAGTGCGTCCCAAGAGAGAGAATGGCCAGGGAGGTGGTCGGCCCAAATAACCTACAGTGGTGGCTTTCCTTTGGGCCCAATGATTAATACAATGCCCTCGGTTCAAAGTGAGGTGGCGCAGCACCATATATAAGTGAAGCAAATTTGTCGGCCCGTTTGAGTAAAGTTTGACATAGCCGAATCGATGGAAGTAGAGTAGCCCGGTTGGAGGTAGAGTAGCGGTTGTATCCGACAGGTTGATGTCCTCATCATCCCCCCCCCCGCCCCCTTCTTGCATTTGAGTCGTCCTCAGCTCAAGCTCATCGTCCAACTCCAAGAAAAGCTTGAAAACTTGTAGCAATGCATGCTCATCTTTCTGCAAAATATTAGCAACAGCAGGTGGCAAAGAAATAGAGAAAAAATTGCAATTTAAAGGTGAGTGTGCTGGCATCAAATCAACAAAGGTAAATTTTCTCATACAAGAATTGTTATTCAAAACAACAAGCTTCAATTCACCCTTGTGATCACAAGTTATTCATATTCAATATACAATAAATTGATTGTCTACACCATAATCTCCAATCAAATTAAACTTATACCTAGGGGTGTAGGCACTAAACAAGGATTTCGAACATGCGATTTCAAAAACTTTCTCCATAGCATATGACAATTTCATAGGTAGATCCAACATAATGTAACATAAAGAATTAGCAGGAGAAATTCTAGTTAAAACTTCTTTATGTCTAATCAATTCCACAAGATCATTGTATGCGATTAATTCATCACATGAATCTCTCAAAACAGCAGGTAATTCAATCAAAGTATGACAGGATTCATGCGAATTCTTAATAATATCAGATTCTGTAGCTAGGAAATTAATATATGCCTTCTCAACACGAGGTTCCTTCACCTCATGTGATTCAATGGTTTCTACTACAATCTTATTTTGCCTTTGTTCAATGATACTAGGCATGAAATCATGGATATTGATCTCAGATTGAGTGTTCAAATCAGTACTTTTGGTATTACCTTGTAAGCTCGACTCAGATGATGTTGGTACTTGAGGCGGTGAGTAGTCACAAGCTTTCCCTTCTTTTTCTTGCTCCAGCTCAATTGCCAATGAGCGAGCCAATGATGCAAGGTAGTAAGACAGAGTGACGCTCACAGTAGCAGAAAAAGCAACCAAAGATGATCTTGATGTGGAAGTGTGTACTGTGCGTTTGTTTGTTTCATGTACACATGAAGGGGTAGTGGAGGTAGACGAAAATGCATGACTAGTCTTGGATTGTCGTCCCTGTACTTCCTTTTCAGCTTTGCAAGCAATACGAAACAAATGAGTGATAGAATTGTACTCTTTATAATCAAGTATGTCCTGAATTTCACGGTTTAAACCTCCAAAAAATCTAGCCATCTTAGCATCTTCGGTTTCATCTAAACCACAACGCAACAAACTAGTTTGCAATTCTTGATAATAATCCTCTACAGAACTACTACCTTGTCTTAAACATTGCAATTTATTAAAAAATCATGAGCATAATATGAAGATACAAATCTATGCCATTGTTCTCTTCAAAGCATTCTATGTTCTAGGTATGTTCTGATTAGTACGACAGTATTCACTCTACCAAATAGATGTAAAATCAGTAAACTCACTTACGGGTAACAGCCCTAACTTTTTGATGATCAGAAAATTCATGGCATGCAAATAATTGTTGTACAGCTAATTCCCATGTGAGATAAGCATTAGGATTATATTTCCCAGCAAAAAAGGCACCGTGAGTTTAGTTTTACTTGACGTACTTTCACGATCATGTACCGCCCGTGGTGGAGGATCTTGTCTCAAGCGTGCATCTTCCTCGTAGACTTTCTTGTACTCCTGTGCAACGGATCGAAGAAGACGTGGATCGATTTTGTACTCATCCCGTGAACCTGCCATAGTTAGTAGAAAATAAGGAAATAAATCACAAGTATATGTTCCTATTAACTACTAGGATCTGGAGGCTCAAAGTCACTCACACTCAAGCTAATACCAAGTTCTTAACAATTCTTGCCATGCAAATAGGCAGTGACCGACAACTAGTGTCAGTATCAAATGCTCTCCGAAGATTGACAAAGCGATTGCAAGCAATTGGTACCTGTGCAATGGTAGAAAGTGGAGCAAGGATAGGCTTCAATATGGTAGCAAGGATTAGCAATAATCAAATCAGTAAATGCAAGTTGAAAAATTGCTCAAAGTACTAATCAATTTTGCTAATCCTAGCCTAATCAAAGCTAGCTAATCAAAGCATATGAAACAAAGATCAATGTAACCTTATGTAAGCAAAGAAAAACCTCACACCAAGTGCTAGAAGAAATGCTAGACAACTACTCAAACTTCTGTGTAGGGGCACAAGATTGTTCACACGATGTAGAATACAAAAACGGAATAACGTGCAATGTAAACAGCCCTCCAGTTTAAGTAGTAATCAACAGCTAGTCTCAAGAGATGAAAAAGCAAAGTTTTATATGGCTTATATACACTATTTTAAAAGTTTTCGATCAGATCTACAACTTTGCAGTTGAGGCGAACCCCCAATTCCGAGAATTTTTTTATATTGATTAACCTTTTTTTAATTTTATTTTAAAGTTAACCTCCGGTAAACTTTATTTCCAATTCTGACCCCTTTGGTCACGCCACCACCCGTGGCGTGACAAAACAACACTATCACGCCAGCCCGTATTTGGGCAAGCTCTTGTCACGCCACGACCAGTGGCGTGACAAAAAGTGCTATTTAGCGGACTTATCCTACGGCGTGACAATGTTGTTTTGTCACGTCACGGGTGGTGGCGTGACCAAAGGGGTCAAAATTGGAAATAAAGTTCGCCGAGAGTTAACTTTAAAATAAAATTTAAAAAAGGGTTAATTAATAAAAAAAAGTTCGTAAGGGAAGACCGAAAAAATGGCAAAAACAGAAACCGAAAACTTGCAACGCGAAATCGGAGCTGAAGATGGCCGATTTTGGGGTCCCTGGAGGGTGACTAGCACAAGCGGGTTGTTTTTATTGGATGCGCCTCGTCGTTAGCTTTCCAACGAATCCGAGAACGTCAAATGTGGACACCGTATGCAAAAGTTATGTCCGTTTTACTGAAGGTGTCTCGGAAACGGAATCCCCTCGGACTTTAATTCGTCTCGGGCTCAAAATTGAAACTACTATATCTTTTAATTCCGTGGGCCAAATTTGCTCAATTTTTTTAGAAGCTTGTGGCTATCTATAGATGGTCTCCACCAATTTTCACTAATTTTGGCGAAGGTTTGACGTGCTTTTCAATTTTCGGGAAGGTGGACACTCTTTTTTTTGTCCTTCTGTTTTTCTTCTCTCTTTTTTTGTTTTTTTTCTTATCTTTTTTTTCTTTTGGTTTTCTTCCCTTGAACCGAAACCAAAACTTTGGCCAAACCGATATAGCGGTTGCCGCGGCAGGAGATATAGCGGCAGTAGTGCCGATGGATTGCCGCGGCAAAAGGGAGGCAGTGGCAGCAGAGACTTTTCACTGGTTAGGGTTTGGTGCTGAGGTAGCGGCAGCAGGGATTGGCATCGGTGCAATAGCGAGGGTTTGCCGCTGCAACGCTGTGGTAGCAGTGTTTGATTACCGCGGAAGTGTTGCGTCAAGGATGGATGGGTAGCGACGTTGCAGAGGATTACTTGGCACGTTCAGAGGATTGTTTGGCGCGGCAGGGAATTGATGTGGCAGAGGATTACTTTACGCGGCAGAGGATTGCTTGGTGTGGCAGAAGATGGCAAGATTGCTACAGTAGAAAAAGACAGCAAGAGGCAGTGGATTTTGGGTGCCACGACAGCGTGAGGAAGTGGTGGCAGGACTCTGAGGTTGCCACGGCAGTGATCTGTTGAGGAAGGGTTGCCGCGACAGGGGATGGGGTGGATGTGGGGATAAGGGTAGGCTACGCTAGCTAACAATTCAAAAATTCTACCATGTAAACCAGGAAACCAAGCAAGTAGAAGATCACAGATCATTACCACTAGACGCGCAGAGCAGCGGAAGAAGAGTTGGAGCAGTCTGGTCCAACGTAGAGCGCGTCGATATAGTGGTCGTAGTCGATCGTCCAGCGTCAAGCAAGGCAATGCAGTGGTCGTAGTCGATCATCCAGCAACCTCTGTAGTTCCTTATGAAGATCGCGGATCGTCCTCAAGTGCAACAGCAACCGCAGTAGTGCCTCTACGGTATCCACACATCCAAGGAAGGAACAACCGTACACCGGTGTGCTAGCACCAAGTCGCATGGCAGAGCTCTCAGGAAGATGGCAGCTAGGGTTTCGGTGGAGCAACTCCCTATTCTCCACAGCCTCAAGCATCTCCTTATAGAGTGCTCGCGACGGATCCTATCCGGACACGTTTGACGAATCGTATCCGTTCTGGTTTGTTCCAACCCGTTAAGTGTGTGACCCGTTAGGTTTATGCGTAATCGGTTGTGACTCGAAAACCCTTTCCGACCATGAGTCGTTAGCGGTTCCTAGCAGAACATAGCGATTCCCGAATACACACAAATTATATCGGACGAACCTTAATGCAATATGATCTACGACCAAGTCCTGATCACTTATGACTAGGTCCTATCTCTATACGACAGATCATATTTGATCACGACCAATTCGTAACTCCTTACGACCAGGTTACGACCACTCTATGATTACGTTCGACCAGTCTACGACCAGCTCGTATATCCATACGACCAGTCTGTAACTGATCGAACTAAGTGACCTATTCGTGTATTCTCCCTTTGCCTCACGATATTTGGTTGAACTCCAGGTGAGATGTTGTGTCATCCATGGACTGTTCAATACTTTCTCGATCGAGTGTCGGATAACTTCACGTGGTCGAACACTTCGACCACTAGTGGCATGGTCATGCACTTTCTTTATCCGACCACAACGAGGGGTCCAAAGATATCTCTCCTGTTATATTAGGAGGGGCAAATCCCATATCTGACCAGTCACATTCCTCTGTATGTTTCATAGCATACCCAAAAGCTACCTTTATAACTACCCAGTTATGGGATGTGTTTGGCAACCCCTAAGAGTACTATTACACATGTAGAAAACCATGTTGATCTCAGGTCTAAGGATTATACATCATCATTGCTTGAGACCAACTAATGACACATAAAATCATAACAATCTCAATAGTGTCTCAAGGTGAGTCTTATCCAACACCATGTTCTCTAACATGTGTCCATATTCTTGGTTTGATATCTCCATATCCATGACCTGTGAAACATAGTCATCAACCAATACATATGTTAGTCTATTCATATGTGTCCTCATATGTTTACGACTAGGGAACGTTTAAGAAAAATCATCGCAAAAATATAGAGTTTCACAATCAAGTCACCTACTTGATAATAAATATTAACAATGTTATTCTAAGAACAAGATAACATATTAACCAATATTATGAACATAATGAAATATAATCATCTCTATGATTGCTTCTAGGGCATATTTCCAATAGTGGATGTGCCAAGGAGGATTGGCAACGGGTGTTGGGTTGCCGCGGCAGCGAGAAGGCAGCGGCGATAGGCCAATTTGCTTGTCGCGACAGTAAGATTGTTGATGTCCTGCGGCAAGAGAACAAAAACACACATATGCAAACTAGACAATGACGAGCTAGACTGCAACTAAACTAGAAATCAACAACTAGACACAATGATGCAACCAATGATTCAACGAGCAAGAATCGAAAAGAAAAATCACAAAGCACAGATTGGTTTGGACAGGGAACTAACCCTATTTTTTGTGGCTTTTGTGGACTGTAGGTAAAACAAAAAATTCTCACTGATCAACTTGAGCTCTGATACCACCTGATGCGACAATGGGTGTCCCGATCTTTCGATGAGAACGATAACTCGATTTTGGTGGAGACAACTCTCACGATTCGGCTACCAATCGCACACGACTAATATGCTCGCAATCGCTGAACCAACTCCGTGATTGTTATTGACCTTGCTAGAAGCACAATCGACCTGACCACGAAGGTTTATTCCTACATGCAATCGAAGAACACGCAAGAACAAGATAATAAGCAATCTGAAATTGCAAATAGGATTGAAATATTTGATGAAGTTGGGATTCTGAAGCGGTATTATGGTTGGTCTAATCGACACAAGAAAATACACGAAGTTGCAATGAAGCTAACTTTTAACTAAACAAAATCCAAAGAAACTAGAGGGGTGCAACCTCCTTAAATAGGGAAGGGGGAGCCGCACATAGCTAAGAGATAAGGGGTGGTACTATTCATGGTACTGTTCACATGAACAGTACAGCCGTGAACAGTGCGCCCCAAGAGAGGGGTGGCCAGGGAGGTGGTTGGCCCAAATAACCTAAAGTGATGGTTGTCCTTTCGGCCCAAAAGTGAGGTGGTGCAGCACCATATATAATAGAAGCAAATTCGTCAGCCCGTTGGAGTAGAGTTTGACACAGCCGAATCGATGGAAGTAGAGTAGCCCAGTTGGAGGTGGAG
The DNA here is from genome assembly GCA_036346405.1 of Phyllostachys edulis. NCBI lineage: Eukaryota > Viridiplantae > Streptophyta > Magnoliopsida > Poales > Poaceae > Phyllostachys > Phyllostachys edulis. The sequence goes on along the minus strand of CM070568.1, from coordinate 38,358,724 downwards.
TAGCAGTCGTATCCGACGGGTTGATGTCCTCATCAGGGGCGGTGGCATAGGGTTGATATGATTTTCGAAATTCCTGAAACTCTAGCCGCCACACCTCCCTCACCCAAAACCGTGCAGCCGGTGCTAGCACTCCAGCGCGTGGTGTCCCTGCCCCGTACGTGTAGATGGATACCTTGGAGGCGTTGCTGCGAGGCTTCAACGCTAGGACGATCCACAATTTGTGATGGTCATGAGGAGCACTTGGAGGAGGCACGAGGCTAGTATGACTACAATCGTACCAACACGCTACATCGACTCTTCTTCCGCTGTGAGTCTACGCGTCTAGTGATAATCCTGCGATCTATTACTAGCAGAGGTTCTTTGGTTGCGTTGTAGAAATTTTTAAGTTGTGTTAGTGTAGCCTACCCGTGTTCCTTCGGTATGTCAGCCCAAGCAGTCCAAACAAGAGAATCCGAGGAATTTCACTATGGTAAAGCATTGATGGAGGTCTGGAGTCATCCCTCTTGCAACATTTTGCACAGTTCGCCCACAAATGAAACAAAATGGCAGCAGTTTGAGTGAGTTCTAATGTTATACTTGTCCATGACGTCACCACATATGCTATAAAAAAAGAGGCTCAGAGAACAAACATTAAACGAAGGACAGCTTAGCAATGCACAGTTACGCTTGAGACTAATACTTACATTACCTTTGAAGTACCCACGATAGAAGGATGTCTACAAAGCAGTGTTGAATAATCCTTGATGGTAGTTATTGCTTGATTTCTTGTAGCGATAAGTAGCAATAGTTTGATTTCTTGCATGGCATTGATGTTTTGCATCTTCTTTGGTTTTTTGTAACGTAGCATTAGAGCTAGTTATTGGCGCATGAAGTGTAGTGGCGATTACTCATATTGGCTAGTATAAATAAGATAAGAAAAGAGAAAAGCTAAGAAGTTTGGGCAGCACCAAAACGTTTTGTGTGTTCATCTTCTCCTTGGAGTTTTCCAGTGTGCTCGTGTGTGTGTGTCTAGGTTTCCACGTGCGTAGACACCGGCGGTGCCAACAATTGGTATCAGAGCGAGATTCAATGTGAGGAGAGTGCCCACATGGTGGCACCGGCGGCAGGGCGCAACGCCGGCGATGCGACATGGTACCTGGCGAAGCGAGCGAACCTGGCAATGGCGCAGAACCTGTTCGAGGACCAGCAGGAGCAGTTGGAGCGTAACGTGAAGCGGTTGTCCAAGGTGCTCGCGACGGATGTGTCTGCGCTGCCTGGAGGCGACGGCTTTGAGCGCGGCATGGCGCGCGCGCGGACTTCGACCAGGGCATCGCGCAGACAACTCCGTCTGTGGCGCTTCGGCAATGCGCGCAAGGTGTGGAGGTGCACAAGGTGCAGGGCGCGTCACACGGCTGCGGCCGCAAGGGCGGCGTCGTCGTCACGACCAAGCGGAGTGCGTCGCGGTAAGCGTCAAAACGGTACTGCGGCGCGGGTGTCTTGCGAAACGCAGCGTGCAAGCGGCGCCACCCTATCGTGCGTAGGGCGTGGGCATGTGCGTGAGGCGCATGGCGACGCAAGCGCATGGGCGAGCGGGCGTATATGGGTGTGCGCGTGCGAGCAAGTTAGCGAAGCAGCGCCGCGTAGAAATCTTTGGCGCGTGGCGGCAGTGCAACGGCGTCTGGCGTGGAGCATATGGCTCCACGGTGAGGAGAATGGGAGCATTTGGGCGAAGGTGCATAGGTGCTGGCGATGAGCTGGCTGCAGCACTATGCGCTCAAGAGCACGACGATAAAGGTCCACGCGGCCAAAGTGAGGCCAGCACAGTGTGCCGGAATCGCACGTGATGTGCACACCGACGGCGGCAACGTGATTGCCGCGGAGTTGGCCGACGACGGCAGTCTCCACGGGAGGTGGAGGCCGGCGACGGCAAGGTGAGGCGGTGCGAAGCAATCGGGAAATGAGTCGGTGTGATGCTGACAAACGATGATGGCATGGAGACCGTCGTCGTAGGAAGAATCAAGGTCGGAGTCGCTTGGTGAGTCGTGTCACCAGCGGCGAAGTTGTGGCGACGAAGAGGTAGCGGTGAAGAATGGAAATGATGTGTCTCCAAAAATACATGCTATCAAGGAGCGTCGTCGTCAACCGGCAAGGCAAGATGGGCGAATGTACTGTCCATCTCCATGTCCCGATGAGAAGAACTGCCAAGTGCATAGGCTGCGGTGACGCCCATGATCACGATCGCTAATGACGAGGGCGAATGTATTGTCCCTCAAGAGTGATCGCGTGGCGAGGGCGACTATACTGTCCCTCAAAGAGTGCACCACGTGGTAGAGAAGCGGCTGCATGGGCTCAGCAACACATAAAGGGAGTTTGTGTTGCTAATTCGTGCCGAGTGGGAAGGCAGAACTTCTTAGAGATAAGTGTTGAAGACCGTCAATAGCGCGTGTGTCGCGCAAGAGGATGAGTAAACCGCACTCGCAACCGGCTCTATGTGCTCACCTTGATGTTGCGATGGTGTCTTGTGGCGCCAGCGACCACAATGAGCGTGGCGGCGAGTGTGTGCGCGGCAACGAGGCGCGTGTGGCACAAAGAAAATATCCACGATGCATGGGCGAACGCGTGGCACAACGTCAGCCGTGGCGGCAGCGGCTGTGGGCAGGCGTGGCGTGGGGGTGCGACGAGCTGCGCTGAGATCGGCATCGTCAAGCGCATCAAGGATTAGGGGTTGTTTGTTGAATAATCCTTGATGACCGGTTATTGCTTGATTTCTTGTAGCGATAGTAGCAATAGTTTGATTTCTTGCATGGCATTAATGTTTTGCATCTTCTTTGGTTTTTGTAACGTAGCATTAGAGCTAGTTATTGGTGCATGAAGTGCAGTGAGCAGTTTCTCATATTGGCTAGTATAAATAAGATAAGAAAAGAGAAAAGCTAAGAAGTTTGAGCAGCACCAAAACGTTTTGTGTGTTCATCTTCTCCTTGGAGTTTTCCAGTGTGCTCGTGTGTGTGTCTAGGTTTCCGCGTGCGTAGACACCGGTGGTGCCAACAAACAGATAGTATTTGCAACGGCTAAGGTTGAAGAAACAAAGGAAACCCCTGTATGTCTCTGCCAATGTAAGCATATCATGTCCATAGGAAAGTAATTGACAATGCCATTTGAAGCTTAGAAGGCAGATGTGTTCCCAAAAGTAACTCATGATAACTTTCTAGAAGAACACTAGTACACTACTTGTCATGTATATAATAAACTATATCATGGAAGCAATCAAGAAGCACGTGCTCTACCTGTGCTAGTACAACAATTGCAAGTCTTGATGGTATTTCCTTTGGATCAAGGAATATCTCGAGTTGACCTAAGACTGAGCCAGTAAGAACATTTGCAAAGAACACACTCCATATTGTAAACCGAAGCATTTTGTTGCAAGCACTTCTCTCAATCCCACTGACAGAAACAAATCCTTGCATGGTTGAAGATAGCTTCATTATTGAGGGCACATAAAAGGAAAGAAAGTGAAGAATGACACTGGGAAGATATCCTGTAACCACTTGACTGACAATAGCTCTGCAAGTGCCAAATAAAACAAAGGTCAGTTGGCTAGCTCATTTTGTTGTGCGATACATTAGAAAAAAGTACAACCAAAATGTGGACTAGCTAGCACAAGCATCACCAATTTAGCATCTGAACATATGCTTGAGTGCTTGACTACTGTACACTGAGCAACATCAAAAGTAATGACGAGGTCCTTTCAAATTAACAAAATACAGGATCAATGAAAATATAAAAATAAATTCATGAACGAAAACTAACATGTCCAGTATGTTCCTCAGGAATGGCAACCATGTCTCTAGTTGTTCCATATAGGTGAGTCCTTGAACAAATGCCGAAACTAGGAGAAAGATGATTATCAATGTTATGAATATTGTGTGTATATTCAAGAGGTCTAATGGGCAATATATATATAGAGTACAAGGGGATATATGACATACATATATAAGAAAATACAAAAGAATTCCTATTCAACCCCCTCCCCCCTCAAACTCATGGTGGATCATACACACTGAGTTTGGAGAGAAAATGCAAATGTTGTACCCTAGTCTGTGGTTTTGTGAAGAAGTCAGCAATCTGTAACTCTGAGGGCACAAACTGTAAAGCAAGTATTTCCTCCTACACCTGTGAGCGAGTGTATGAAGCATCCACACCAATGTGCTTGGTGAGTTCATGCTTCACTAGGTCACGGGAAATATTGATAGCACATGTATTGTCAGACAAAAGAATCGTAGGTCCCATCACAGTCACTCCAAAATCTGCAAGTAGCCATCTCAACTAAGTAACCTCTATTGTCAGCCTGTCACTGCTGTCATAGCTCTCAAATCAGTCTCTGCACTCAAACGGAAAACTACAGCCTACTTCTTTATTTTTCAGACAATCAGGGAGGAGCCAAGAAAAACACAAGATGCGAAAGAAACGTGATCGAAGGATCGGCCGAATTCAATGTCGAATACGCTGAAGGTATAATGAGTTCGAGCTAGGAAAAAACAAACAACGAGATATAGTTCCACACAAGTAGCAAAGAACACAAAGAAGGTGACTGTAGTGAAGATAGGTAGGACGAGCCATGAACTGACTCAAGATATGAACAACATGAGCAATATCAGGATAAGTGCTCACAAGATACACAAAACTCCCAACAAGATGATGATACCGAGTAGGATCCTCAAGAAGATCACCATCAGTGGCACGAAGCTGAAGGGATAACTCCATGGGAGTCTCAGCAGTGCGAGTGCCAGTCAGACCAGACCGATCAAGAAGATCCTAGGCATACTTTGACTGGGAGAGGTAGTAACCCTCAGACGTGAAAGAGACCTCAATCCCAAAGAAGTACGTAAGAGAACCAAGATCTGTCATCAAAAACTACACACTGAGATGCTTCTTCACATACATGATGAATGAGAAATCATCACCAGTGATGAGCATATCAACAACATATAGAAGAAGCAGTGTCCTACCCTGAGATGAGACATAGACAAAAAGAGCAGGATTGTGGGAACTGACAGTGAAACCGATATCAGTAATCACTGAGGTAAAACGCACAAACTAGGCACAAGGACCTGTTTGAGCCATAAAGAGCGCAACGAAGACGACAGACATGCCCATCGGAAACAGATCACCCAGGTGGTGGCTGCATGTAGACCTTCTTATGCAAAACACCATTAAGAAATGCATTCTTAACATTCAGCTAAGAGATAGACCACCGACGAACAGAAGAAACCACAACAAGAGTGCGAACAGTGGTCATATGGGCAACAGAGGCAAAAGTCTCATCGTAGTCATGACCGTACTCCTGCTGAAAGCCGTGAGCCACAAGACGAGCCTTGTAGCGCTCGATAGTACCATCAGACTAGGTCTTAATCTTGTATACCCACTTGCACGTGATAGGGCAAGCATGCATATATGTCGGTAAATATCCCAAGTCTCCACGTATGCACAGCAACCGCGTCAGCGCCACCCACGTCCAAACCGTAAACCAAAGTAAGCATGGATTTGGTCCACGGTAGACCAACTCACTAACGTGTGGACCCCACATGTCAAGTTCACTGTTCTATAGACCCATGAGCCATAGACCCGGTCCATAAATCTAGGGTCCCACTTGTCAGCCTCTATTCCCTATTTTTTGGATTTTCTTTTAATTCCGAAATTCATTGCCAATGCAATATTTTAGAATTTCCTTTGTAAAGAAAATTCTGAAAATTCGAAATAGTGTTTTCTTTCTCTTTTTCTTAGATTTAAATCTTCCAAAAGCCCGCTATTCCTCTTATGAACTTCGATTGAACCCATTCAGGTTTCTAAATTCATCTAAATTTAAGCCATACCTTCCTGAGTTTTTTTTTAAAAAAATTAGAGTTTATTTGTTGCTATGTTTTATATTTATTTGGGTTTTCGCTTTCGCTTGCGAGTAGAAGTTGATACGTCGGGAGCTTTCGAGGAAGGAGGAGTTGATCAAGCTCAAGACCAATACCAAGACTTGTTCCGAGGCAAGTTGTACCTTTGACCATGCTGAACCCAGTTTTTCCAAAACTACTTTGATTCAAACTACTACATGTTACTTCAATTATTTAATTCTTTAAATGTTTTGGGATTAGCTATACACCTATTTGATTATATCCACTGTGTTCATTGTAGTACCATGATCTTTTGCCACCCTAGCTTAGTTAATTATTAGTTGTTATTATCATAATACCAACGTGGGTTGATTAGACACGAATAGTCTGCTTAGTCATGCAACAAGTTATTGATATCATTTTGAGTTGTAAATCTAAACTTGACTAAGTGATTATAGAACTTTGTGTAAAAATCGTGTGTTGTGTGCTGTTACTCGTCAATGGCATGTGATGCACTTGACCAATAGGGTGAGAAAAGATTTAGACTGAGGCGAGTGGAAAGAATTGTGATATGGTGGAACTCCATGCTTGGGAAAATATGAATCTTGATAATTTGGTTAGAAATTGGGCAGTCTCGCCTTGGTCAATTAAGGGCTAAACTTTGTGCATCATTGAACTAAGCCATAACTGTATGACAACATGACTGGTATGGGACATGCCTAACTTTGTAATCTACGGAATCTTGGCATTGACTACTCAGGCATGTAGGTTAGACTGTGTGCTAGGGTGGAGATGTGTACTACTGTGTCGGGTCACACTTATGAGCAATTCGCCATCTCTAGGTCCAATGATGTGTGTCAGACCAAAGCACTTTGTCAGGGTTGGTACGACGGTAAAACACATCGGGATGGTCAATTGTCAAGGTGAAGTTTTAGAAAGGTTTTGTTGTGATAATCTTCGATCAAGTTGATTGCATCTTGTGGGTAAAGTGTACAAACCTCTATAGAGCGTAAATAAATCTATTCGAATAGCCGCATCCGCGATCATGGACATGCTCGGGGATTTCACACGAGGAGTGGGTTTTCTTAAAAACAATTGGGAAGGGGTTAGCTGTGTGATTTAAACTCATATGGCAGTGTGAAAGAAATTGATTAGGCTTCGTGTTCTTTGTGAAAATAATTGTTAAATTATTATTGTTTAATATTTTCAATCTATTATTTGTATTCAATTGCAAGTGTCGCTTTTTGCGAAATAACCATAGAAGCCATTTTTCCTTTGGAATAAGCCATCATCTATAATTGCATTCTGTGGTACAACTTGTTGAGTACTCGGAGTACTCAATCTTGCTGCAATCATTCAGCTGAAGTGGAGGAGTCTTCGCCTGCTTTCGATGAGGAGTTTTACGAGGAAGGTGATCGATAGGTCTTGGTCCTAGTCGGTTGCCTATGGCAAGTCGATGGGTTCCCGATGAAGTTGTTTATGTTCTGTTGTAGTCTCTTTACTTAGTGTTACCCCTGCGTGGCTTAATAAGTGTAAACTCAACCATAAGGTCGCAACCGTTATTTATTAATTAAATTAGTCATTTATTCTTATATTTGTCTTATGTGAAATGATATTCATCTATGTTGACACTGTGTGCACTAGCATGATTCTGGACTAGTGCATTATACATAGAGGGTTCGTATTTGCATATTTAGATCCTGACAATCCAAATCCCCGTATCCTCTGTTGTTGCATTGGCAGAGGCAAAGGCAAACAGTTCCCTGTCTTTGAGTCAATACAGGCCATTGGGTCGAGAATGAACGGTTTAGATCCTAGTGGACCAATTGCGTGCTAAGGATTTGTTGAGGGGGCTTTTACATGTCCTAAACGCGGATGTGAAGGGGGTCTAAACTGTTATAGTCTGATACCCGTTTTATGCGCAGTAGCCCTTATATCAGATCAAAGTTGCAAGGTACTGCACGAGTGTGCACGATATCAAGAATGAAGTAGAAGAATCTCGTGGAGAGAACCAAATAACAACGACGAAATAATCACAACGAGAGAAAGATTTGACGAAGCCGACCGTGCATTCCTTAAGCAAGACCTCAAAATAGTACAAGGAATTGTCGATCTCTAACAACTCTCTCGAACCTTTTAGGACCATTGTATCCTTGTCCTATACAAAAATATAGTATTAAAGAATAACCTAGAATATTCTCTAGCGCGTCTTTTATTTTGGATAAGTTAATTTATGGTTTATGCAACCCCCCCTCATAGTTTTATAAAGTATTAATAGTTCTCCTAAAAATAAAAATCCTAATCCGATTAAAATAGAAATCCATATAGAACACGTCTCCAAATTCTACTAGATTGATATGTGAGTCATGACAGTGACGTAAACATTTCGGCGTGCAAACAAAGGCCATTGTGTACTAATCGAGAAGCGGAAGCACCTTCCCGTTGGCTTCTTCGAGAAAGCCGGTTTCTGACGAAGCCAAGCTGACCGGATCCATTTAATTTTGTCAGATTTAAGGCTAGCTAGAAGGACGGACACGTGCAGCACGTGCTGCTCTGTTCACCACTTTCTGCTGGATATGGATAGGCCGAATCAACTCCACAGGTAGACTTGCACGACTTTGTGACTTGTGAGTGTCATGGTCCTCTTTCTTTATATCTTTCTGTTGTATGTAGTTCATATATAATAAAGTGAAAAAAAGATGTGATATATTTAGAGTATAAATATATACCGTCGATCTTTTGTAACTCTAATTAGAAGAAAAAGAAAGAAACTCTTCATACGGATAGAGTCGCCGCGATTCGAATCCTAAGGATGTAAAATTTGTCGAACTTTATAAACAAATTCTCGTGTCTCTTATGTTTGTTGTGATTATTCTTTGGTACAAAAGGCTACCGCTGGTTCTAACACTTTCTTTCTTTTGTTTACTAGCAAGTAGTGCACGACTGCTATTCTACTTTATCAGGACTCAAGTGCTACATCTTTTTCCAAGTAAACATTCCTGCCGATTAAAAGGCAAAAGTGTTGACACAATTGATGTACGGATGGATGCTTTAGTGCGAGACCCAACTCAGCTCAGCATATGTACGAGGATAACTTTTTTTATTAATTAATTCTTTTTAAAATTTTATTTTAAAAGTAACTCCGCAAACTTTATTTTCAATTCTGATATTTTTGTCACGTCACTGATAGTAGCATGACCAAACAACACTGTCACGCCACGGGTAGTGTCGTGACAAGAGATTGTCCATATACGGGCTAGCGTAACAGTGTTGTTTTGTTATGCTACAGGTGGTTGCGTGACCAAATGGGTCAGAATTAGAAATAAAGTTCGTGGAGGTTCACTTTAAAATAAGATTTAATAAGGATTAATTAATATAAAAAAATCCGTATGAGGGCACCATGATTGGCATACGTTCATCGAAGAACAATATGTGTACGGTTTTGCCGGCTAAACCGTGTGATTGGTTTGGTGTTGCCCCGTTGGGGTCGGTGTATTTATCTTCTACTTGAAGTGAATGACAGATCTCTTACCCTTGGTTTAAAAAACAAATTGTGTGATTGACGGCCGGTTTATATTGTGGGTTCAACAAAAACATACGGTTTAGATTGAGGGCTCGATAAATAAAAATTATTTGACGAATATGAACAAACTTTACGATGCGCCTTTTTTCTGAAGTAGATCGAATTTTCTAATAATTAGGTATACTTAAAGATACGTGTGCTTTAGTTGTTGAATGTTGATCCGATGGACAAAAACTTGACTTATTTCTGGAATCCAAATAGTACTTTCAGGCTCTAATTCAACATAGTTTAGAAAATGCAATATCTTATAACTTTAGTACATGGTCAAATTGGGTTTACAATATTACATACATATATTCACAAGTCACAATCTAACCAAAATGAGGAGTTCACATGGTCTGCCGTACTTACATATTGCTTGTCACATGCACACGCATGCAAATGATACACACACGTAGAATAGTGCGCCAAATTAAGTTGAGTAGCTTGCCATTGTACTTTTTAAAAAATCAACCGATCTCGCTGGATACGAGGAATAGTTAGTACTCCATTGGCTTCACTACATTTGTCTATGGCCTCGGGAGTATCCATTTCAATTTATTTATTCATTGTTGAGAATCTACAGTGTAGTTATTATAATTTTTTTCTCTCTCTACCCCTACTTAAATGCTTTGGAAGAGATTAAATGATCATAGCATGCCATTTAATAGAGATATGTATGGTCATTTCTTATTAAATATTTGTTAGATTTAGTGCTTCCTTGATCTGTACGCGTGATGGGCTGACAAATATAGTGAATTGGATGGAGCACTAATTTCAACAACAAAAAATTGTCGTTGCAAACTTTTTAAATTAAACCGGATCTTGCTGGATCTCAAATGGTTAGTGGACGACTACTATTATATAAATTAATCCCATGAGTTTTATTATTTTGGATACACAGATAACCCATCTCTTAAAGTCAATGGTCAGCAATCCATGCAACATGAACCATCAACCATGCATGCATCATGCATGGTCCATGGTTAGAAACCCTACATAACATAAACACCAAGACATGGTGAGCTCCATGCAAAGCATACACCTAATCCATGGAGATCTCACAACCATTTCTCTTAGCCTCTCTTCTTCTCCTCCTCTTCACATGGTTACTCCTACACTTGCTCTCCTCCACTCCACCTCGCAAGAACCCTAATGGCCATGGTCATGGCAAGAGTATCCCAAGCCCTCCCGCCCTCCCCGTCATCGGCCACCTCCACCTCCTCAAGAAGCCGCTGCACCGCTCCCTCGCCGTGCTCGCCGCCCGCTACGGCGGCCGCGACGGCGCCGGCCTCCTCCTTCTCCGCTTCGGCGTCAGGCCGGTGCTCCTCGTCTCATCCCGGGCCGTCGCCGACGAATGCTTCACCGTCCACGACGTCGCGCTCGCGGACCGCCCGGGGCTCGCGTCACTGCGGCTGCTCACCGACGACTGCCCCAGCATCGCATTCGCCAGCTACGGCCCGCTCTGGCGCCACCTCCGCCGCATGGCCACCGTGTACGCGCTCTGCGCGCACCGCCTCTCGTCGACAGCCGGCGCGCGTGACGCCGAGGCGCGCTCCATGGCGGGGAAGCTCTGGCGCGCTGGGCCCGGCGCGGTCAGCGTGAAGTCGACGGCGTTCGAATTCGTGGTCAACGTGATCATGGCCATGGTCGCCGGCAAGCGCATGCCAGAGGACGAGGTGCTCCGGTTCAAAGCGATGACGGAGGATGGGTTCGCAGCGGCGGGGGCGGCTAACCGGCAAGACTTCCTTCCGGTGCTGCGGCTGCTGGACTTCGGGAGGGTGAAGAGGAGGCTCGCCGGCCTCGCCAAGAAGCGCCACGAGTTTGGCCAGGGCCTCCTCGACGAGTACAGGCGCCTCCACCGCCGCGACGGCGTTGCCTCCGAGACGACGCCGAGGACGGTGATCGGCGACCTGCTCCGGCAGCAGGATCGGTCGCCGGAGTCGTACGACGACGTGGTCATCCGCACCGTCTGCCTGGTGAGTGAATACGCCAGCAATATACATGCATCACGCGGTGGTTGCACTTGCACTGACTATTCTACATTACTGAGACATAAAGCGGTTGCGTACATGTGCGAGCGTACTACCAGCCGTTGATTTAGAATCGAACGGCACCTAGGTGTCACGCATGCATGCATGCATCTCTCATCACCGCGAGATGAGGCCGATGTGTACGGCGCTGGCCATATGGTATTAGCTAATTTATTAGTGACAATAATGCAGTGCTTTTTTAAGTATGGTGACATCTAGTACAAGTTTAAATATGGTTTAGAGCCCTAGTGCTGGTACTAGCTCAAAGCAATCCATGATTTACTCTACATGTGCCTGTTAATTGGTGGCTAGAGTTTGAGTTCCACCAACTACACACCAGATGGGTTTATCCAGAAATTTTCGGGATTTGGTCCAATAACATCTGCCTTGCTAAGCCTTAAACATAATTCTACTACTACTAAACAGGTGCACTCTTTCTAAAGAGATGAAGTTATTCATTGTATAAGTCTCACACACACATATACATATACATACATACATATATATACACATACATACATACATATATATATATATACACATATACATACATACATACATACATATATATATATATACACACACACACACACACACACATAATGCTAGTTTCGTGCTTCCGAGAGTCTGTACTCCCACTTCCAATATACCACGTAAACACACATATTATACTTATTTATCACTTTCAGTATACTTAAATATATACCAATTATACAAACTCCGATGCGACTTGATTGAAAAATTTTCATCGTAACCCTTTGTTTTTGGTATATACCCTTTTCATATATAAAAGAAGTATATACATAAATTTGACTATAAAAAGTGAGCTTTAATGAATTTTATCATGGAACTCACTTTGAGGTATCTTATAATCATTATTGGAGTATGCTTAAATAGATATATATATATATATATATATATATATATATATATATATATATATATATATATGTATGTATGTATGTATGTATGACATTGTGTGTATACGTATGTAAATTCCGTGGAATTATTTTTAAGTTGTACTTTATTGGTAGTGACTATTAACCAATATGCAAACTAATTTTTTTTGCAAAATGTGTGAATTTGCATAGAGCCTGCTGCAAGCCGGGACGGACACGTCATCGAGCACGATCGAGTGGGCGATGGCTCTCCTGCTCAACAACCCGGCGGCGCTCAAGAGGGCGGCGGCCGAGATCGACTCCGTCGTGGGCACGTCCCGCCTGCTCCGGGAGTCCGACCTCGCCGGCCTCCCCTACCTCCAGCGCGTCATCGTTGAGACGCTTCGACTGTACCCGCTCGCCCCGCACCTCGTCCCGCACGAGGCGTCCCGCGACTGCGTCGTCGCCGGCCACGCCGTCGCGCGCGGGACGATGGTGATGGTCGACGTGTACTCCATGCAGCGGGACCCGGCCACGTGGGAGGACCCGGAGAGGTTCGCGCCAGAGAGGTTCGAGGGTGGGAAGACGACGGACGGGGAGGGCAGCGGCAGGTGGATGATGCCGTTCGGGATGGGGCGGCGGAAGTGCCCCGGCGAGGGGCTTGCCATGAGGACGGTAGGGGTGGCGCTGGGGATCATGGTGCAGTGCTTCGAGTGGGGGAGGGTTGGGGAGGAGGAGGTGGACATGAGTGAGGGGTCGGGGCTCACCATGCCCATGGCCGTGCCTCTCGTCGCCATGTACCGACCTCGGCAAGAGATGGAGTCCGTGCTCAAGAGACTTTAGAAGACATTACGTGTTGCTTGGCGTGTCAATTCTTCCTCTTGGCCTGGTCCAGTCGAGATTGGTCACATCCAGGAGCAATGAGTGTTGAAGTATAAGTGAATTTCGTTATCTTTTCTCGTCAACTTAAACTTTTGAGTGAACTATTAGTGTTTTAATCCAAACCTGGAGACTGTCTTTGTGCAGGCGCATGCCTATGTGCATGGCCCAGTATTTTGAGTCGTTCATTTTGTGTCTTTGATCAGGTCGTGTATTAGTTGGGCATGACCGAGTCACAAGGCTTGGCAACGTGCGCGTCGAGTGAGTCGTGGAGTTCCGGCTGGAGCGGATCGTGGGTGTGCACGATTCGCTGATGCTTAGCAGAGTCAGTTTTAGTATGCTGTTTTTCAGTTTTTGTCAGACACTGTGGCAGTCTTCGTGTTGTCGAATTCAGAGTAATACAGAAAGCTGCCCCAACTCTGGATCCTTCTGTGTGATTGTTGACTGTATGTGTTCTTCTCGGACCATCATAGAGTAAAGAAAAGAGTTCTGGGTTGAATCTAGTGTCCCTTTTATTCACTTCGTGTTTCTGTGATCTTTTCGATTCTTTGTCTGCAGCAGGTTCAGTGCATATGTGTTCTGGGCTCTTAACCAATGTGAACTGGTTGGTTGGTTCATTAAAACTCAATAGAGAGTGCAGCAAGCAATCTCGATCAAGCCAACATATATCAAACAAAAAGTCATCAGATTTGTTAGATTACGGCTAAATAGATAAATGTTTATTGTTGTGGCCATAATGTTTGATGCGGGGGATACCCGATCTTCACAACGTAGGATCGATGATAACTTTGGATCCGTGCAACCTGACAAACCGATGGCGCCAACCACTGTCAAAACAGCAACCTGCGACAAAAGAATTCACCCAACCACACACTCGTGATCCCGTCTATCTGACCACACAAAGTAGACGTGTCGTTGCTCCTGCAAAACACAAGGAATCACAGGAACAACCGGGTTGAGAACGCTCAATTCCCCTCTAAGTTGCACTGTATGTCAAACCCTAGGAAGAACAAGCGTATAGCTCTCTCTTAAAATAATATATTCATATTCGTGGTCTCCTCACGCACAAAACTGAGAACAATTAAAATACTAGCATTAGGCAGTAACCAATTCTTATGTAAACTAAAATCAAATTCAACTAGGAGCGAGTTCACCTGTTGATTAATCTTTTTAGCTTGTGCTCGTGTAATCGGTCCAATCGATGGGATGTCATCATCATCCTCTCCCTCTTGAAAAGGAGTCGTCCTCGACTCTGATTCTTCCGGTCCAAAGAATGGTGATAAATCAGTAACATTGAATGTAGAACTCACAGTATAATCATCACCCGAAAACTCATCTTATATACATTGTCATTGATCTTCTCAAGTGCTTTGAATGGACCATCTCCTCGTGGCATCAACTTGGACTTACGCTTGTCCGGAAAGCGTTCTTTGCGTAGATGCACCCAAACCAAGTCACCCGGTTCAAATAGCATCTTTTTTCTTGACTTGTTCGCCTTCTCAGCATAGTAACGCGTCTTCTTTTCAATTTCTTCTTTAGTCTTGACATGAATTTGTTTCACATATTCAGCACGCTTTGACGCCTTCATATTAGCATGTTCATGTAGCGGCAGTGGCAGCAAATCAAGTGGTGTAATTGGTTTAAAACCATACACCACCTCGAACGGGCACAATTAAGTAGTAGAATGTACCGCCCTATTGTACGCAAACTCCACATGCGGCAAACAATCTTCCCACTCTTTGAGATTCTTCTTGATCATCGTTCGTAGTAGCATTAAAAGTGTTCTATTCACCACCTCCGTTTGACCATCTGTTTGTGGGTGACAAATTGTAGTGAATAACAACTTTGTCCCAAGCTTGGCCCACAAAGTCTTCCAAAAGTAGCTCATGAACTTGACGTCACGATCTGAAACAATCGTCTTTGGCATTCCATGTAATCTTACAATTTTCCTGAAAAACAAGTCAGCTACATGCGACGCATCGTCGCTTTTGTGACAGGGAATAAAATGTGGCATTTTATAGAACCTATCCACAACTACAAAAACTAAATCTCTTCCCCTCTTAGTCCTAGGCAATCCTAAAACAAAGTCCATACTAATATCCTCCCAAGGTACACTAGGAACAGGAAATGGGGTATATAAACCATGTAGATTAAGTTTAGATTTTGCTTTGTGGCATGTCACACACCGTTGTACAAACCTTTCAACATCACGCCTCATTTTAGGCCAATAAAAGTGATCGCTCAACATCATATAAGTCTTTTCTCTTCCAAAGTGTCCCATCAATCCACCTGCATGAGATTCCTGCAATAAAAGCAAACGCACGGACGAATCTGGAACACATAATTTGTTAGCACGAAATAAGAACCCATCATGAATATGAAACTTGTCCCATCCTTTCCCATCTTTGCATTTAGAATATGGTTCTGAAAATTCATGGTTGGAAGCATATAAATCTTTCAAACTCTCTAATCCGGGTACCTTTACTTCCAATTGAGTTAAAAACACATGTTTTCTAGATAATGCATCAGCTACCACATTCTCTTTTTCTTTCTTGTACTTAACAACATATGGGAAAGTTTCAATGAATTCTACCCACTTAGCATGTATACGGTTCAGTTTAGCTTGGCTTTTCAAATATTTCAAAGCTTCATGATTAGAGTGGATAACAAATTCTCTAGGCCAAAGATAATATTGCCAAGTTTCAAGCACACGTACCAAAGCATACAATTATTTATCATACACAGGATAATTCAATTGAGCACCTCCTAGTTTTTCACTAAAGTATGCTACAGGTTTTCCTTCTTGCATCAAAACACCACCAATACCTATTCCACTAGCATCACATTCAATTTCAAAACTCTTAGTGAAATCAGGCAAAACAAGTAATGGTGCTTCAATCAAACGTTTCTTTAGTTCTTGAAAAGCTTTTTCTTGTGGTGCACCCCATTCAAATACAATACCCTTTTTAGTTAACTCATTTAATGGGGCAGCAATGGTGCTAAAGTCTTTAACAAAATGACGATAAAAAATAGCAAGACCATGAAAGCTTCTGATTTGACTAACATTCACAGGGGTAGGCCAATTCTTAATTGCTTCAGTTTTAGATTCATCTACCTCAATGCCTTGACCAGAAACAACATAGCCTAAGAACACAACTTTATCAGTACAAAAAGTGCATTTATCAAGATTAGCATACAGTTTCTCATTTCTAAGCACTTCTAGTACTTGTCTAGTATGATCAATGTGTTCATCCATCGTTTTGCTATAGATCAAAATGTCATCAAAGTATACCACAACAAATTTACCAATGAATGCTCTTAAAACATGATTCATCAATCACATGAATGTACTAGGTGCATTAGATAAACCAAAAGGCATGACTAGCCACTCATACAAGTCAAATTTAGTCTTAAAAGCAGTCTTCCATTCATCACCAAGTTTCATACTAATTTGATAGTAACCACTTCTCAAATCAATTTTGGAGAATATAACAGCACCACTAAGTTCATCTAGCATATCATCTAACCTAGGAATAGGATGACGATATCTAACAGTGATATTGTTAATGGCACGACAATCAACACACATTCTCCATGTACCATCTTTCTTAGGAACAAGAATTACAGAACAAAGACAAGGACTAAGACTTTCGCGTACATACCCTTTCTCAAGTAGCCCTTGCACTTGGCGCTGAATTTCTTTGGTCTCATCCGGATTGGTACGGTATGGTGGATGGTTTGGAAATGATGCGCCGGGAACTAGATCAATTTGATGCTCTATCCCGTGCAATGGTGGAAGTCCCGCTGGTATCTCCTCCGGAAACACATCCTAAAATGCTTGCAAAAGAGAGGAAACACCACTAGCAAGAGAGGTTAAGTCGTTAGCTGAAAGCAAAACAGTTGCATCTTTGTACACAAGCACAAAGTGCATCTTTGATGGGTCATTGCTCACATCTCTCAAATCTGATTTTGTGGCTAATATAACCAACCCTCCCTCACTCTTACTTTTTCCTCTCATATTTGGCTTGTGGCTCTCACTCACCGATGTGTGGAAATCACTCTTTTCTTTCTTTTTACTCTTATTTTCAGCAAGCTTCTTTTGCTGAAATTCAGCATGTATTTGACTAGGAGTCATTGGATGAAGCTCCTTTATCTTTCCCTTCTACTTAAAAGCATATCTATTAGAACGGGTATCATGTTGCACACTTCTATCATATTGCCATGGCCTTCCCAACAGCAAATGACACACGGTCATAGGCACCACATCACACTCAACAGTGTCCTCATAATCACCAATCTTGAAAATAGCATGCACCATATACTGAACCTTCACATCCCCACATTCGCTAAACCATTGCACATGATATGGACGTGGATATTTCAGCTTCTTTAAACCAAGCTTCTCACACAATTCAACGCTAGCCAAGTTATGACAACTACCTCCATCAATAATAAGTTTGATTACCTTGTTATTTACCTTGGCTTGTGTTTGAAACAAGTTGAATCACTGCGGATGTGCATCTCCTTCTTGTGCAAGCATGCTCAAATTTTTAGTGACTACTAGTGCCTCTCCCGTTTCATAACTCAACACATCAATCCCATCATCGTCATCAGATGCATTTTCATATCTCTCATCTTCATGACTGAGCTCAACCTCATCTTCACTTGCAGATTCAAACTCTCCATCTTCTATCACAAGCATGACTCGGTTGTTGGGACACTCCCTAGCTATGTGCCCACACCCTAAACACTTGAAGCATTGAATTTCTCTACTCTTTGTTGTAGCATTAATTGAAGATGTAGGGGATGGAGCCACCTTCTTCTCACTTGATATAGGTGCTGATTTTGCAATCGGGGAAGAACGAACGTTAGTATTTGAATTAGTACTAGCTGAAGATGTACCTCGTCCCAAACTGAAGCGTGCTTTGGTGGCATTAGATGAAGATGATGGAGCTTTCAAGTTGAAAGACGCTGTCCTTGGTGTTGGTTTCATATCTTCTAGCAACTGTTTCTCCACCTTTGTCGCTTGATGCACCAAGTCAACAATAGTACTGTAGTGCTAATATTGCACTATGCGTTTAATGTTTTTATTTAGGCCAAACAGAAAACGCGCAAGTGTTTGCTCTTTATCTTCGTGCACATGTGCCCTAATCATAGCTTGCTCCATCTCCTTGTAGTATTCCTCCACCGAGCGATCTCCCTGCCTCAAATTCTGCAATTTATCAAATAGATCACGTTTATAAGTGGTAGGAACAAAACGTGCTCTCAGCTCTTGCTTCATTTCAGCCCATGATGCAACTGGTGGTTCTCCATTATCTTCTCTTTGGTTCAATATTTGCTCCCACCAAATCAACGTATACACATCAAACTCAAGTGACGCCATGTGTAGCTTCTTCTCTTCAGAATAATTATGCATCCGGAATATCTTCTCTACCTTGAGCTCCCATGTGAGATATGCATCTAGATCGGAAGCGCCTTCAAATTTAGGAATATTGAACTTGAGCTTCCCAATTTTTTCCTCCACGTGCTGCTCATCATGACGACGGCCATGGCATTGATAGTTATCATTGCGATGTAACCAAACATCGTCGCCGAAGTCCTCAATGTGGGCAGCACCACCGCGCCCACGGCCACGCCCACGCCTACGGCCTCTCCCTTGGCCATGGTCAGCGCCCAAAACACCTCCCCCAAGCCTGGGAAGGGGTGGACGAACCGCGTTGGCAGCGGCTCGACCCGCTTGAGCTTCTCTAGCGAATCGTGCAGCCCTCTCCTCATCAGTCTCATTAAGCTCAACGCCTTCTTCATGTACACCAACTGGGCCCCGCTCTTTGCGAAGCTCATCTAGTATCTCCCTCCTCAAGATGCTCATGTTGTCATTCAACTGAGTGTTGAAATCATTTGTGAGCTTCTCAAGGTCAGCTTGTGTAACATATGCTGGTTCTCCTTCTTTCCCTGACATGGTTAGTGCAAACAAAGAAAAAAAAACTATATATGTGGATGTGGAAGTTTTTATTTGTGGAAATCACTCAACCTCACCTTCTCTTACCGACCGAAGTTCTTATGCGTCCTTGATGGAATTGAAGAGCTGCATGCACTTTGGTGACGGTACACAACACAAGGTGATAGATTAAGCGAATTCAATTGCACAAGCACTGTTAGACAATGGCTTATTTGTGGAGCTTGGAGGGAAAAGTATTTACCTATGCAAACTGAAATTTCTAGATATTGTAAAGCTAGGTAACAATCCAAACTAGAATTAAATGCCTAGTTGCTGATCCAAAAGATATAAGCGAAGAACGAAGCAACTCACACGCAAAGATGACGGAACTTAGTGCAATCAAAGGAATGAGCTAATATATAAAAATATAAGTGATGGACAACTAGCTCGTATTGCACAAGTTATGGAGAGACGCTAACTAATTGCTCAATGATATAAAATAGGGCACAAGATTGCTGAAAACAATGAAATAGCATAATCTGAAAATAGATACCTTCTAGGTGTGCTCACAAAACAATGTCGGCTAAGCACTTTTTTTAAAAAAAATTGGTCTCTGTTTTTTTTTGTCTCTTTTTTTTTGTTCTCCTCTCTTTTTTTCTTTTTTTTTTGTACTTGGCCAACAAAAGGTTCACAAAGAGCAGCACAAGCCTATTAGGTACAGCAAAAACTCACAAGCTAGATTGTGCAATGAGATGAAAACGAGCAGCCCTAGAGCAATATCAACAAGCTAGTCTCAAATAGGAGCAAAGTATTCGCAAAGGATTGAATTGGCTCACAAAAGATATATGGAAAGTTTCTTTTTAGCGTCTTTGACGCCATCAGAGCCAAACAGAGTCACTAATCAGAAGCGTTGAATCTTCAGAGCACCGCCAAGACGGACTTTTTCTTTTCTTTCCACGTGACAGGGGCACGCTGCTGCGGGAGTTCGCGCACTGTAGGGGCGATGCTATAGAAATCCCAGTAGGTGCACGCTTTTTTTTCTCGGTAGCGGTAGCGTGATCGCTTTTTGCCGCCTTGACTGCATCAGGCGCTGAACGATGTCGCGTGTCTTCAGAGATCGCTCTCAGAAAGTAACGCGGATTTTTCCCCCTCGTGCGATTTGCGGCGGCAGTCTGCTATATGCGGTGTTTTTTTTAATTGAAACACAAGATCAAGCAACGCAAAAAGTAAACTATGATTAGCGACTAAACACAGTTTCTAATGGATTAAAACCTAACAAAACTCACAAAAATTAACAGATCAAACTACGGGCTAAAGGAATTATTTTTTTGTCTTTTTGTGTATAGGACAAGAAAAATAAATCTAACTATGGGTAAATTGATCCTACTGTGACAACCGATGCTCTGATACCAAGATGATGCGGGGGATGCCCGATCTTTCTGACGTAGGATCGATGATAACTTTGGATCCGTGCAACTTTGACGAACCGATGGCGCCAACCATCGTTAAAACAAAGAACTGCGACAAAAGAATTCGCCCAACCACACGCTCGTGATCCCGTCTACCTGACCACACAAAGTAGACGTGTCGTTGCTCCTGCAAAACACAAGGAATCACAGGAATAACGGGGTTGAGAACGCCCAATTCCCCTCTAGATTGCACTGTATATCAAACCCTAGGAAGAACAAGCGTATAGCTCTCTCTTAAAATAATAGATTCATATTCGTGGTCTCCTCACGCACAAAACTGAAAACAATTAAAATACTAGCATTAGGTAGTAACCAATTCTTATGTAAACTAAAATCAAATTCAACTAGGAGCGAGTTCACCTGTTGATTAATCTTTTTAGCTTGTGCTCGTGTACTCGGTCCAATCGATGGGATGTCCTCATCAATGTTAGAGAGCCTACTGAGATTATCTTGCATGCATGCAAGGTAGAGTATATTTTGCAATCAAGCCAAGTCAATTTTTTGACTCGCGCATCAGAGGGTTTTTCTCCTGACGAGCAGATGAAACCTTTAAGAATATAGCATACTAGAGCGTCATATTAGAGCAGTGGTTCACAGTGGATCAATCAGCCCACATTTGTAAATCGAGCTTATACGCAATTCATGCACGTTTGCAGAACATTAATTTCGGACTCCAGATTGCCTTCGCACTATAAAACTCAACACCGCCATCGCTTCGCTGGTTGTCATGCCCTCAATTCCGCATCTCTACACCCGCAGTTGTTTCGCATCTCTGATATGCCACCCACCACTCGCTATTCGCTAGGTGGTCAGCATCTTTGTAAGATCGAGGAGGCCGACTAGAAGGGGGTGAATAGGTGGTTTTAAAAACCTTTTAGCTAAAACCTAGTTTTATGCAGAATTGTAAATCAATTCGGTTTTTCCCAATTAAAACCGAAATCAACTAGTCTTGACTAAGTGCACCAACGAAATAAGACTATGGATAATGATAGCGGTCATACAAAGATATGTAAGTAATTTAATACAAGGAATGTAAATTACACAAACTAAAACACAGGAGAACAAACCACAATGACATAATGATGTTTTACCAGGGTGTTCGAAGATTTGCCAGTCTCTCCTAATCCACGTTGAGGTAAGCCTAACCAAATTGGACTGGCTCCACAATTAAGCCAACACCTCCGAGGTAAGTCTAACCACTTGGACCGACTCCAACACGAACCAACACCTCGATCCACTCAGGGTTGCTCTTCCTCCACTCCGGAGATGGCGAGCACCATAATTATTTTGAGGTGAGGCATGCTCTTTCTTCAAAACTTTGAATTTTAATTTCTCCTTTCCTAAATACTCATTAAGCGCCTCAAGCATATCCATCAACTCATTGTATGAAGGTTCATCATTATTTACCTCTTTATTACCTTTACCCATAAAGCAATGAGGTGCTGTAGATGGAGTTGAGATCTCATCGTTGTCGGAGCTAGAGATTGAGCATTCTTTTCCCGACATTCATTCTTCTATGCAATCATCATTGGTTGAGGTAGACCTTTCATAATTATCTTGAAGATAGGTCCACATCTTATAAACGTTCTTGAGATTGCATATGGTATCGAATATCTCTATACTCAAAGCACTAAATAAAACGTTAGTAGCATCGAGATGTGAGTATTTCTTTCCCTCAATGGTTGGAGCAAGAGGATCATTTGGAGTAGAAAAGCCCACATCTACGATCCGTCATATTTTAGGGCTTATGGTCTTATAATAGCAAGACATGCGGATTTTCCAAATATCATAATTTGTGCCATCAAATAGAGGTGTATCACCAAGGTGCACTATATCACTAGTCGTCATTCTTTACTCTCTAGGCGGTGAAGCCTAATAAAATGAGAGATCAATCTCTGATACCACTTATAAGATCGAGGAGGCCGACTAGAGGGGGATGACTATGCAGTTTTAAAAACCTTTTGGCTAAAACCGAGTTTTATGCTAATTGTAAATCAATTCGGTTTTGCCCAATTAAAATCAAAATCAACTAGTCTTGACTAAGTGCACCAACGAAATAAGATTATGGATAATGATAGCGATCATACAAAGACATGTAAGCAATTTAATACAAGAAATGTAAATTGCACAAAGTAAAACACAAGAGAACAAACCACAATGACACAATGTTGTTTTACCGTGGTGCTCAGAGACTTGCCGGTCTCCCCTAATTCATGTTGAGGTAAGCCCAACTAAATTGGACCGACTCCACAATTGAGCCAACACATCCAAGGCAAGTCCAACCACTTAGACTGGCTCCAACAGGAACCAACACCTTGATCCACTTGGGGTTACTCTTCCTCCGCTCCAGAGATGGCGAGCACCAAACCACTCACAACCGTCTAGATCTTCTCACAACCTTCTTTGAGAAAATCACCGGCGCAACTCCGCCAAGCCGTCTAAGAGTCGGTAAACACCAAGAGTAACAAGTTGGAGATGCTCACTTGAACGAATCAAGTGTCTAAACTCAATGGATACACAATCCACTACTTAATGCAACACATGCACTTAGGGTTTGCTCTCTAAGCTCACTAAGTACAACACATGCACATAAGAGATGACGGGGCTTGCTCTTTGCTCAAGGGAATAAATAGCACCAGCAACAACAACTCTCACAACTGGACACAAGGGGTATTTATGCCCCCACAATAAAAACTAGCCGTTGGAGAGAATCTGCTAAAAAAAACAGGGAACCCCGGTCTGACAGCCAACCAATGGCCGATCAAATCGTCTTTGCTCCAATGGGTATAAAGCTAGCCGTTGGACACACTGCCGGGCTGACTGTCCTCACAAGGACCAGTTAGACTGGACCCAGCCGGTCAGACCGCCAGAGGGGCAGTTAAACCTCTCACCAGAGAAAAACAGAATCAGAAAAAACACCTTCTCTGGAAAAAGCGTACCACCAACTAAAGATCGGTATTACCGCAAGAGAAATGCGGTCATACTGTTTTGGGGAAAAAGAGAATCTCCCAAAAACACCTTCTTTGTAAAAAAAAAACATACCGCACGAAAACAAGCGGTCATACCGCTGACTAGGGGCCGGTCAGACCGGCCAACACATGGCGGTCAGACCGACACTCCACTGGTCAGACCGACTGACATGGGCGGTCAGATCGCCCACTGCCAATAAGGCTGAAAACAGATTTCACACCTCGCTTCAACTCAATTTGCAAAACACATTTGCTAATTGGTGCACGATGCAATCAAGAGATGAAGGCAAGATTCTCAACAAGTTGCAAAACACATTTACCGACTTTTAGAATCAATGTTGCAAGGAATAAGGTACATGGACTTACACCATTTGCAAAAACACATTCAAAAACTAAAGTCACATGCTGCAAGGATTATGCATGAGCCGCGACCATTTGCAAAACACATTCGCAAATATCGGTAACATGCTAACAAGAGCTAGAGCAAGCACAACGAGCTATCAATACAAGACTAACTCAAGCTACTAGTCAAGACCCCTCTTAATAGTACGATAAACATATACTAGCAATCCGGCCTTCCATCCAAACACTAAGACCGGTAAAAGACTAGGAACATCTCCTTAGCCCTAGCTAGTCATAGCTTTGCCTTGCACATTCACTTGAAGCTTGATGACGCATATCTTCTCTTCAAGTTCAGGTCATTGTTTTGATATGTATCAATATATGATGCATCCTTTATTTGACCTTCATCAACACATGATGGATCTTTTCTTGATGTGATGATCAACTCATGATCATCTCCTCTTCGGGATGTTGATGTGCATCAACACATGATGCATCCTCTACTCTAAGCTCTTGACTTGAATATCATCAACACATGATGATTTTCTTTTCGAGTTATTGATATGCATCAACACATGATGCATTCTCTTCTTTGAACTTTGACTTGATGATACTCAACGCATGATACTATCCAAAGTCTTCATTATTGTGGAACATAACCTATTTACCCAACTCATGAAAAATGTTAGTCCCACAACATATCATTAACTCATAATGGTGGGCCAAGATACTCCAATCTTTCTCTATTTGGTAATTGATGACAACCATCACAATTTCGAATAATTGAATATAAAGTCATGTGAGTATATATGAACTACATAAGATTTATATACTCAATGGATATGTTTCAAAATAGATATCCTTAATATATGTGGATAAAGAAATATAGATCAATACTAATGAAACCACAAAACATAGAGTGAACTCCCCCCTAAATGTGTGCATACATGAATGTGTAAAGGAGACATATGCACATATTAAGTTAACCTTTTGGTGGAGTTCAACCTCACCACATGGGACGGTCCGCACCCTAAGAAGGAGGGACGACGGAGCCAGAGGTGATGCTATGCCCGAGGTGCATTTGTCTGCAACGTCCACGGTCGTACTTCGGGGATTTTGGGCTCCGTAACTTCGGCGATCGACGACAACGATGTTGGTGCCAAACGTTGGCGGGTGTTACGTCCCGAGGCCGGAAGCCTCTGCGGGCAGGGCATGTACTACAATGGAGAGGACAAGAAGGGCAACTTGGACGGCCCAAAACTCCCACCGGTCCAGCCAAACCTCCTCATATGTGGCCCATATTGGATCGTGCAGAAGAAGCACGATCCAAACACAGGTGGCTCGTCAGCCCTCCGATCAAGCTTCCGCGGCGCGGATCGAGTCGCAACGACTAGAGCGGGGACACGTTTCACAAAAAAGGCCCTGCATTAACACGTTTTAATTCTTGAAACCACCCTCGACTTGATCGCGTATGAGAAGTGGCCGCTGCCGCCATCGACGTGTTTTCCTTGAGTTTTTGTCTAATATAACACTTTTTACACACGCAATGGCACTGTGTCCATGCACTAGAGGGTCGGAGCCACCAGTGGAACGACACGTCGCCACATTTGTGCGCCTCAGGCACAGAGCCCCTCGTCCACACACCCCGGGCACGGATCTGCAGAGTCCGTGCGCCAGGGGCACAGACACGCCGTGTTCGTGACCCTGGCGCACAAACACGACGACTTTGTTCCAGGGCACACGGATTCGGCAACATGTCATTCCACCAGTGGCTCCAGCCCTCTGATGCACAGGCGCGGTGCCATTTTTGTAATTAGTGCATAGAGAAAACTAGATTTGCTATTGCGCACCAAAAAGTGTATATTAACCACACACAAAAAAAAAACTTTCCATCGTGCCGCGTTCTCTCTTCCTCCGGTGGCGGGCAGGCCCATATGCAGCGCCCCCACGAGATTA
Organism: Phyllostachys edulis; assembly: GCA_036346405.1. NCBI lineage: Eukaryota > Viridiplantae > Streptophyta > Magnoliopsida > Poales > Poaceae > Phyllostachys > Phyllostachys edulis. The sequence goes on along the minus strand of CM070568.1, from coordinate 38,332,840 downwards.
GAATTCAGCCTTGGCCCGGCCCATGCGTCCGGGCGCGACCGACATTGGTCACAGGCTCGCAGCCACAGCTGGCAATGGAGAGTGTGGCAAGCAATCTCGAATATCTCGATCGACCCAATCGAATCAATGAAATGAAATCCCAAGACGAAACACATTTGTGGAAGAAAATGTCAAGAGGGGAAGTGCACTAGCCGGACGATGACGATGGACATTTTCTTTTCTTGGGCGTCTCTGCCCGTCGTCCATCACAGTGCCCTTCCAGATCAGCCGTCGAATCCGTCCTCCGTTTGTTCAGATGTGCATGGACAGAGTCCGCGCATCGCATGTGCAGACGATTGATTCCGTTTCTCGCGTATGGGATCGTTATGGACGCTCACTGACAGCGATTCCTAGGACAGGAACGTACTAGCTGCCTGCAACGTGTTACAGTAAGGCTCTTGCGTTTGGCATTGGTAATGCCATCCATTTTTTTTCCACATAGGGTCGCAGCCTAGCTTTTATAAAAAGCTAATCAAAACGATATACAAAGTTCAACAAACTGACGAAAGAAAAGACCAAACAGGACCCGGCTGGGGATACCAGCTACCCACAGAAACGCACAAAGATCTAACAGACTAAGAGCAAACCAGCAGCACCTAAGAAAGTCGTTTGCCTTCAGGAACCAAAATAACACCCAGAACATGAAAGAAGACCTAAAGCACAGCTAAACCTGCCGCATAGAAAGTCTTTAGCCAGGCTTCAGCAGTTTCCAGCTTCACTCGATCATCTTTTCTGATAAGGATGTACCACCGCTGCAGACAAGATATAAATTTGAATATAACTTCAATTGAGTGCTTAGGGGAAACATTCTCAATTGCCCCTTTATTTCTAAATTTTCAAAGAGTCCATGATAAAGCTGCAAAACTGAAAAGTCTAATGTGATAATCATTAGCACCGCTCTTATCAAACTATCTCAAATAAAAATTATCAATAGAAACTTGAAAATCATCAATAGAATTCTACTCCAACCAAAAATCTTTTTGATACACCACAAAGCAAACTTGGCCAAAACACAATGAAACAGGACATGGTTAACATCCTCAGAGACCCCACACAAGGCACAATTAACATTCCCCTTCCATCCTCTCGTACTAAGTTGATCCGTTGTCTGGATTCTATTATGATATATCTGCCGTAACAAAATCTTGACCGTAGCCCAAAGCATCTTCTGACAAAGTAATACCCCCCAAACGACAAAAACTGTAAATAGTAATGCCAGCCATTCACGCGACCGCGGGCATGGCCAGTGGCGACGTTCTCCTACCACTCCTCGTCCTCGGCGCCGGTGTCGTCGCCGTTCTTGTTCGGTTGAGGCGGTGGGGGGATGGGAGCGGCGCGCCGAGCCCGCCGTCGCTCCCGCTGCTCGGCCACCTCCACCTGCTCAAGAGGCCGCTGCACCGCTCGCTGGCCGCGCTCGCCGCGGGGCAGCACGGCGGGGGCCAGTCGTGCGCGGCGCCGCTACTGTCGCTGCGGCTAGGCGCGCGCTGGGCGCTCCTCGTGTCGACGCACGCCGCGGCCGAGGAGTGCTTCACGGCTCACGACGCCGCGCTGGCGGGCCGGCCGCGGCTGCTCGCCGGGGAGATCCTTGGGTACGGGCACACCACGGTCGTGTGGGCCTCCAACGGCGCCCACTGGCGTGGCCTCCGCCGGTTCCTCGCCGTCGAGCTCTTCTCGGCGTCCCGCCTTGCCGCGCTCGCCGCCGACCGCCGAGCCGAGGTCGCGTCCCTCGTCGAGAACCTGATCCACGACGCCGACACCGACGCTGGCGGTGGGTCCGGCCGCTCGGCGATCACCCTCCGACCCAGGCTCTTCGAGCTGGTGCTCAACGTGATGCTGCGCGCGGTGACCGGGCGCCGGCACGCCGGCGACGTGCGCCGGTTCCAGGAGATCGTCGAGGAGACCTTCTCGGTCAGCGGTGCGCCCAGCGTCGGGGACTTCTTCCCGGCCCTGCGGTGGGTCGACCGTCTCCGCGGCGTCGAGGCAGCGCTGGCGAGGCTGCAGGCGAGGCGTGACGCGTTCGTCGGTGGCCTCGTCGATGACCACCGGCGAAGGCGCAACGCTGGCGGCCAAGACACCGAGAAGAAGGGCGTCATCGACGTGCTCTTGGCGCTGCAAGAAACCGATCCCGACTACTACACCGACACCGTCGTGAGAGGCATTGTCTTGGTGAGTAGCCTCTTTTGCTAACAGCGTGACACCACCATGTGTTTTGGCCCTATGGTGAGTTGGTGACGACATGGTGTGCAATGTGATGGCATTCAGGTACTGCTCACCGCCGGGACCGACACGTCGGCGCTGACCACCGAGTGGGCGATGGCGCTGCTGCTGACGCACCCGGAAGCGATGAAGAAGGCGAGGGCCGAGGTAGACGCCAATGTCGGCACGGCACGGCTGGTGGAGGAGTCGGACATGACGAACCTCCCCTACGTGCAATGCGTCGTCAAGGAGACCCTCCGGCTCTGCCCCGTCGCCCCGGTCATCCCGGCGCACGAGGCCATGGAGGACTGCACGGTGGGCGGCTTCCGCGTCCGGCGCGGCACGATGATCATCGTGAACGCGTGGGCGATCCACCGGGACGCTGATGTCTGGGACGCGCCGGGGGAGTTCAGGCCGGAGAGGTTCTTGGACGCCGGCGCGGTCACCGCGCCCCTGCTGCCATTCGGGCTCGGCCGGAGGCGGTGCCCCGGGGAGGGCCTGGCGATGCGCATTATCGGTTTGACATTGGCTGCGCTCGTGCAGTGCTTCGAGTGGGACCTCGGCGAGGGCGGTGCCGTCGACATGGCCGAAGGTGGCGGGCTGACGATGCCGATGGCGACGCCGTTGGCCGCTGTCTGCACGCCCCGGGAGTTTGTCAAGAGTATGCTCTCTGCTTCAGCATGATGGACTGAACACAAAGGCCTTGATTGTTTAGTGTGCTGCAATGATTGTAAAGGAGAGAATACTTACACAAGATTCCTTTGGATGGTGCATTGCATGATTACAGTGATGGACAAAACAGTTGACACGACACCATTAAATTTTGTTGCTTACTAAATTCCCTACTCTGCATTCCTCTATGCAGTGAAGAATATAAACCGATGAGAAATTATCCAACGAACCATGCATCGTTGCAGAATGTTTGTCAGAAAAGAAGGCGGTGGGATCATCAACCAAATTGCACAACAAAGATAAATTCTCTACAGCACCAGGCAGGCTTCAGTTCCCAAGAGCAGCAAAACCCTCTGACTGAGAGATTGAGGAGTGCCTCTGATGGTTAAAATTAGCATTCTGATTCAGAGAATGGTCTGATGGTTAACATTAGCCTTCTAATTCAGTGGATCTTTCAGTATTAGCCTTACAAAGGCCTTAATTTTCCTGGGCATTTGAAGTTCCAAACGAAGCTATCTTCATTAGACTCACCCACTGTTCTACTCGTCAGAGCTATGTATAGACTGAAGAGAATGTATTAAAAATGAGACCTTCCTCCCTGGCATATCCATTTTCGCCTCATCTTTTTCATCTTTGAAACCGAGTGAAGCTAACATCCTGAAGAATATTGCTTCACTGAGCATTCATTATTTATTGCTTTCCCACACTTTTGCAAATTCTCTCCGCCCAGTGTTCTTCTGTAGTTCACTGAGCATTCATTATTTATTGCTTTGTCAACTGCTGTGTTCTTACCAAAAAAAAAAAATTAAAAACTGTAGTATATAACTCACCATATTTAGGAATTTTTTTCCCTATTGGCGCATTACCGCCTCGTATTTACAAGAATGACGGTCTCCGAAACTTTTTTTTTTTTGCAAAAATAGCATCCTGCCGCACGACCACCGTGCGGCAGCCCCTCCCTGCCCACCACGCGCCCTCCTCCCGTACGGCTGTCGTGCGGTGGCGGCCGCCATGTGTCCCGGCGATTAGAGTTTAAGTGGATTAGGGTTTCGACTGTGTTCGTAGGATTTTTTAAAATATAGCAAATGAGTTCAAAAAATTATGAAATTTTATGTGAATGCTCTTAATACGGTGTACTTACTTGTGTGATTTTTCTATAATTTTACTTATTCTGATTTTTTTTTCTCACAATTTTATTTAAGTGTACTGTTTGTAGGAATCTGTAAATATAGAAAATGAGCTCAAAAAATTATGAGTTTTTAAAGGCTCCTTACATAGTGAACTTGATTGTATAATGTTTAGACAATTTTACATATGTTCTGAAATTATCTCAGGAATTAAGGTTTTACGTCTTGAAAATATGGAATTCAGGTTTCGAAAATTAGGGTTTCATGATTTCATGTCACTTGGATTGTGGGAAGTTTACTATCATATGACTACTCTAGGTAATAGACACTCTTAAGAGAGTGGGTTTTGGGTGGAGTTTGAGGGGGTTTTGAAATAATTAGGGCAATGCATAATTAGGCAAAGAAGGCTATATTGCAACTCTATTGGAAATGTCGATATACAATATGGTGCGACAGTACACACATAACATACAAAATATGCGTACAAATATAGCAAAACAAAATTTGAATACAAATATTCTAAAACAGAATCGCATAACATGGGATACAATATGGCTCACTCGTCTGAGCCACTGTTCTTTGCTCGCTGTGGCTGTATCCGCGTGCGCGTCCTTGTTTTGTGTCGAACATGTCCCGTAGGATACGTAAGCCGTTCCAGAGAGCGTGTGTCAAATCAGAGAGGGTACGGAGACCGTTGAGTACGTTGTGTGGGCGAAGGTGCACCAGTCTGCTGACTCAGGTGAGTCTGGTAAGCGTCGAAATAAACAGTCTAGATGGAAAATGACAATCTCGTACCTCCCAGATGTGCAGTGCAGATGACCGAGTGGGAGTGTAACATCCCAAAATTTGGTTTGTTTCTGAAGCTTTAAAAATAAAAATAACCATTTGAATTTTCTTGTTAAAGTTCCAGCTTAATTTGAATTTTTAGAAATTTAAAACAATTTAATGTGAATAATCTAAACTTTAATTAAATTAAAAGTTGTTTTATTTGAGTTCCTGGTGTTCCAGAGAATTTTTTGGATTTTTTTTTCAGAATTTTGGGATTTATTTGCTATTTATTGGAGCTTAGTTTTATTTGTCTCAATTTCCTAAATTTGAAAAATCTTTTAAATTCCGGATTCCTCTCTCGAGCTCAATTTATTTCTTTTTGGCCCATCTATTTTCCCTTTTGGCCCAATCTCCTTTCCCTTTTCCTTGGCCCGCTTCACCATTTCTTTTCCGCGCTGAAGCCAGCCACCTTGTCCCACCTATCTTTTCTTTCTACCAAATAGAGCCACTTTTTCCTTTTTTTTTGTTTCACTTTGCCGTGGGACCGTCTTTGTCGATGCACATGTGCTTCTTCTCTGTTTACACTCGACTCAAGAGTCCAGCTTCAAGACGCACTGCCTGCACCACGTCGTCCTCCTCTCAAGCTCCTCCCTCTCCGGTGCTATATAAAGGCCACCACCCACGTCACAATAATCGCGCCATTCACCTCTTCCAAAACCCTAAAGTCCCCGCCCCGGGTTCATCTTTGTTGCGCCGCAATTCGTTGAAGAGCCGAGCCGTCGCCGAAGGTCTTCTCACCGGAATTCCTCACCGTTGGACCTCCTCAGCCCGCATCGTCTTCACCGTCGGAGTCGTGCTATTGTGTTCTACCCGGAGCTCCCTTCATCTTCACTGGAGAACCATCAAATCGTCATCGCCTTCGTCTCCTCAAACTCCGACCGCGCCGCCTGTGATCGATCTACTCCTCTGGTGAGCCCCTAACCTTCTCGTGTGCGTCACCTTGTTTGCCTCTCCGCCCTCTTCTGTTCCCCCACTTTTTTATTACCTCCCTACCGTCGAGATGCCGCCGCCGGTCATCTCCGATCAACTCTACCTCACCGTCGTTCTAGTTGCTCTCCGACCGTTCCGAAGTGCTCTCTGTGATCCTCGTGCTTTCGCTGTCATGTTGCTCATCTTCAATCCCTGTGGGCGCCACTCAATTGCTATCGTCGTCGCACCCGAGCTCTCCTCCGCCGCCAAAGTCTTTGCTGCCAACGAACCGCTGTCGCCCTTGTGTAAGATCGAGGAGGCCGACTAGAGGGGGGTGAATAGGCGGTTTTTAAATCTTTTGGCTAAAACCGAGTTTTAATGCGGAATTGTAAATTAATTCGGTTTTGCACAATTAAATCCTAAATCAACTAGTCTTTATTAAGTGCACCAACAATATAAGTCTATTGATAATGATAGTAAACATACAAAGACATGTAAGCAATTTAATTCTAGGAAAGTAAATTGCAATATAGTAAAGCACAAAGTAAATCACTGGAAAGCAAACTACAATGACACAATAACGTTTTACCGTGGTGTTCGGAGACTTGCTGGTCTCCCCTAATCCACGTTGAGGTAAGCCCAAACTAATTAGACCGGCTCCACGAATTAAGCCAAACACCTCAATTCCACTAGTGGTAGCTCTTTCCCGCTCCGGGTAGGTGAGCTCCAACCTTCACAACACGCTGGGCCTTTTCACAAGCTTCCTGAGAAGATCACCGATCCACGACGCCTCCATGCCGTCTAGGTGCCGGCAAACACCAAGAGTAACAAGTCAAGCCCCTTGCTTGACTCTCACCACGTGCAACGAATGCACAAGCTCAAGTGGATACAAAACCCACCTCTAGATGCAACACAAACAGCTAGAGACCTCTCTCCTTGCTCACAAGGTGCAACACATGCACAATTGAGAGGAGAAGCTCACACTAGCTCAAGTGAGTGAAATGGGATGCCAAAAATTATCTCTCAACTAGCCAAGGTGGGTATTTATAGCCCACATACAAAAACTAGCCGTTGGGAGCAGAAATCAGCACATTCAGCTGAAATGCGGTCGTAACGCACTCACAAGGGCCGATACTACCGTTTTTTACTCAACGGTCGGAAAGGGTGCATTAACGTCTCAAAAACTAGCCGTTAAACTTTTGGTGCGATCGTACCGCACTCACAAGGGCCGGTACTACCGTTCTGGGCGGTCGTACCTCTCTTTTCATGGTGGTCGTACCGCAATCCAAAATCAGCACAGACGACACTCGGTAAAAAGGTCATAACTTTTGACTCTGATGTTGGAATTGAGTGACCTTGGACTTTATGGAAAGCTTATTCAGAGGGCTACACAACCCACCTATTTTATTGATCTCAAACACATTTGATCAAATCAAAAAGCACAACTCCAAGAGCTACTACCATGGTCTAAGTCCAAAGAAATAGCAATAAGCAATTTTAGACCATGCCAAGGGAAAATGCATGAATCCCAACAATTTGTAAAACACATTTACAAACTTGGATCGTGCCACAAGGAGTAGGTACATGGACTTCAACCATTTGCAAAACACATTTGCAAAGTAGTCACATGCTACAAGAATTAAATGCATGAGCCTCGACTATTTGCAAAACACATTTGCAAATAATAGCATCATGCCAAGGTGAGCTAGAACAAGCAAAATTGAGCAATCAACACATGATGAGACTCAAGCTACTAGACAAGACCCCTCTTAATAGTACGGCAACCTATACTAGCAATCCGGTCTTCCAACCAAACACCAAAACCGGTAAAAGACTAGGAACACATCCTTAGCCCTAGCTAGTCATACCTTCGCCTTGAGCATCTTCTTGAAGGTTGATGACACACATATTCACTTCAAGTCCGGGTCATCGTCTTGACATGCATCAACCCATGATGCATGCATCCTTTACTTGACCTCCATCCACACATGATGAGTCTTCTCTAGACTTGATGATCAACTCATGATCATCTCCTCTTCGAGATCTTGATATGCATCAACACATGATGTATCCTCTTCTTGAACCTTGACTTGATGACGATCAACTCATGATGTCATCCGAAGTCTTCATCACCCTGGAACATAACCTATTTATCCAACTCATAGAAAATGTTAGTCCCACAATGATTAATAGTAATTACCAAGATATATCTGCAATAAATGCTTCTAAACAAGCTATCATAGAAAGGTGCGGTAGTATCGCCAACTAGAATCCGGTAATACCGCTCTCCGGTCGTATCATTTCTCATGTGCGATACTACCGATTTCCAGAGATTTAAGAATCAAGAAAAACACCTTCTCTGAAAATTACATACCGCCATGTAAATACCGGTCCTACCGCAGAGTGGTAGTACCGCTTAAGACATGCGGTCATACCGATCTTCAAGGGAGAACAAAACTCCCAAAACATGCTCTCTGGAAAATACGTACCGCCAAGTAATCTTCGGAACTTCCGATGTGCGGTCGTTCTGCTCAGAATATGCGGTCGTACTACGCTGCAGTAGTTCCGCCAAAAGAACTCCGGTACTACCGCACATCGGTAGTACCGCTTACCAAATGCGGTCATACCGATTTCCACTGAAATTCTTCCAGAAGCTTTTCGAAATGCAATGCATGACTCATTTATCTTGAGCCATGTCGATCTTTTATCTTCTTTGCATTTCCTTTTCATGTTATCATTCAAACTCCGGGACTAAGCCTTAGACACATCTTAGCACACACATTAGTCCCACAACACAATTACAAATAATTGAATATAAAGCAATATGAGTGTATATGAATTACACAAGTTTTATATACTCAAAGGATATATTTCAAAGTAAAGATCCCCAATATATGTGGATAAATAAATATGGATCAATACTAATGAAACCACAAAACATAAGAGTGCACTCCCCCTAAATGTGTGCGTACACGAATGTGTAATAAAAACATATGCACATATTCAAGTTAAACTTTTGGTGGAGTTCAACCTATATTTTGGATCCGAGGAATGCAACAAGATATAAGAATATGATGTCGAATGCATACCTCTTTGTTTTTCACCTTTTCATCCAAATAAGACTACACAATAGGTATATCAATAAAAGTGTTAGTCTCACATATAGATTTGTCATTAATCACCAAAATACTTTATTAACTCATAATGGCGGGTCTAGATTCTTCACCTTGTTGTGCCGTCACCTCCCAAGCATCGCCGTATCCTGGGGTTCCCATTTTGCTACTTCGCCGGAGCAGTGTCGCTGTCGTTCACCGTCGCCGATAAGCCCAAGCCGCTGGCCAAGTTCCTCAGTCCCTCCCTTTAGCTTTCTCTCTGTGTTGATATGGCAGCCACGTCAGCGGCCATATCAGCTTCTTTGCTTGTGTGGCTCCTTGTCAACAGCAACTGTGGCAAACCCTAGACCCGAAACCCGTAGACCTAGTCTACCATGAACCATCCCTATGTCAAGTGGGACCCACATGTCAGAAGATTTTCCATTTTCTTTATTTTTTTCTTTTTAGCCGAAATCCCCTGATGATGTCAGCATGACGTAGTAAATTGTTTTTCTTTTAGAAAAACAATTCCCTAAATTCTGAAATTCTAATTTTATCATTTTATGTGAATTTCAATCTTCCGATAGTCTGTTCTGCTTCGCTCGAACTCCGATTCAGTCCATTCAAATTCCTAAATTCATCTAAAATTGATATATTTCTTTTAGAGTTTGTTTTACTATTTTTGGATTTTATTTGATTTTCTTTTGAATTTATTTGTGCTTGGCTATTGTTTTTGTCTCGTTAGACGATTTGTTTCACAGAGCAGGAGCAGAAGAAAATCTTGAAGATCCAAGTGTGGTAACTAAGTAGCCCCAAAGCCAAGACAAGTCATAGTCTTTTGATCATATTGAACCTATGATTTCAAAAGTTTATTGTTTTATATCAATTGCATGCTATCTTTATATCAATTATTTTGGGATTAGCTATCACCTGTTGTCATTATGCCTCCATTGAATATTTGAATACCATGTATCCATTGTCACCATAGCATGGTTAATTTTAGTTGGACATATTTGTATCACCAACATGGGTATCGTACAGATGTTTAGTCAAGCTTAGTTGCGATGGGTTCATTGTCACATGTACAAATAATGTTGAATTTGACTTAATGAGATATGGAATTGTGGTGGGTAACCACTGTTGTTAAAATTTGTGTACCATGATAGGGTATGCCAATTTGTGTACCATGATAGGGTATGCCATTGTTCTTGGTTAAACAAAATGATTTTTGCTCGGGCAAGCGGTTGTGAAGTGAGGGTGTGGATTTAACATGTTGTGGGATTGTGGTAGACTCGCTTGAGTAACTTGTCAAGGACTTAATCTTGTGCGCCATTGATCTGGGCTTTAACCATATAACCACATGTCTGATGGGACAGACCTGGCTAACTAATTAGTAATGTCTTAATTTCGGTTCTATTTTGGAAGCGTGAGTTGCAGGATAAACGTATACTCAGGATGGCGCAAGAGGGGGGCCTTGTCTGGTCGGTAAGACATTCAGTGTTGAAATCTTAGCGGGCAGAATTGGGTTAAGAAGGAGCTTTGTAAAAAGCCTTGTGATGATCACTTAGTCGTACACCTACGGAAGTGTGTCAAACGGACATTATAAGATGATTATCTCTTGTGAGAAAAGCTGTGCAACCTTTGCAAAGTTAAAACTGTTTAAACTACCATGTCCACGGTCATGGACGTGCTCGAGGATTTTACACGAGAGGTAGAGTTTCTTTATAAAATGTGTCGGAGTGTGACTGAGAAGTTCACTTGATGAATATAATGTTCATTTGGTGAATGGGTAATTCACTTGGTGGTTTGGTTGAATAGAGAATGGGAAGTACATTGGTTGTTTCAAAGAAATTGTTTATTTATTTATTATTCTTTTCAATTACGCATTTCAATATATTTATTGTATTTACCGTCAATACTGCTTTCTGCAAAAGAACGATGCAGCTAACCTTTGTTCAAGCCTTGCATGAATATTAACTGCATACTATTTCCCTACAACTTGATAAGCACTTTATGTGCTCACGACTTCAAATTCCATTGCTCAGTTGAAGATTGCCAATCGGCTCAAGAGTTCTTTGAGAAGGAGTACTATGAAGTCTTCGCGGATTAGGATGCGTTCTCCACTCGATTGCCTGTAGACATGTTGATTGGCCTCTCCAAGTTTTTGATGTGGCCATATTATCTATAACAAATGTTTCTGATTTTTCTCATTTAACACTTGATCGAAACAATGGGCATGACATTATCAAGGCTACTGCAGTGCATGAGGACATCACGCATGTTGTTCACAGCCAAGGAAAGAAAATTACATGGATGCATGTTGTACTTGAGCGGTGCATGGAGTCAAACCATGCATATACATGTGCACGCATGCTGTTGGGTGTGTTTGATCCAGGAGGAGGCCATGTAGTGCACGTCAAAGAGTTTGAGTTCCTTGAGTTCGACATTGGTACGTTCAAGGAAGGTCACTCGTATTTATTTGACAAAAAAATAGATTGTTTCGGACAGGAGATTACGTCTATGTTTTATCTTTTCTCTGTGCAATCTTGGATGGGGGCCACCAAGTCAACCGAAGCTAGTTTAATAAGGAGAGATGGCACACTAGAAGTTAATTTTAAAATTACTTGTAATAGGATAGTTTAATCTATTTTCAGCAATTAGAGTAGTTTAAATTTCGAATTAAAGTAGGAGTTTGCAATAGGAGTTAATTTCGGATTACTGTTTACGAGGGAATGTTCATTCGACTCGGATTACTATTTATGTGTACTGTTCTGAATCGGTTACTGTTCACAGAGACTATATATTTAGGGTTAGACCCCCAATTATAAGCTGTTTTGGCGCATATCGTGTGTTCTTGAGTTGTGAGATGAGTTGAAGAGATTGAGGGAGAAAGACTGAGAGGGATATCAAGATATCCATCTTTTGCTTCGGAGTACTGTTCACCGTGGAGTATTGTTCACGGCGGAGTACTGTTCACAGGAGGCTACTACTTGTAATTCAATCTATTAGATTGGTTTGTGAGTGTATTGATTTTCTTACAATTCAATTCTCAAAGATGACAAGGATCCACCTAACTGATTAGATGAATCCCGATTGTTGGCTCAATCTTTCACGATACACTCGAAGATCAGTAGCAATCTCGCAAACCAATTCAGTGAATTGAATTGCAAGAAAATCAATACACTTACAAACCAATCTAATAGATTAAATTGCAAGTAATAGCCTCCGGTGAACAGTACTCCGCTGTGAACAATTACTTAGAAGCAAAAGATGGATATCTTGATCTCCCTCTCAATTTTTCTCTCACAATCACTTCAACTCATCTCACAACTCAAGAACACACGATATGCGCCAAAAGCTTTTCTGATTTTTATTGAACTCTAATTTTAAACTTGCTTACAATTAGGAGTGTACCCCTAAATATGTAGTCTCTATGAACAGTAACCGTTTCGGTGAATAGTAACCAATCCGAAACAGTACACGTAAACAGTAATCCGAGCCAGATGAATAGTAATCCGAGTCGAATGAACAGTCTCCCTCGTGAACAGTACTCTAAACTTAACTCCTATTACAAACTCCTACTTTAATTCAAAATTTAAATTACTCTAATTGCTTAAAATAGATTAAACTATCCTATTACAGGTAATTTCAAAATTAACTTCTAGTGTGCCATCTCTCCTTATTGAACTAGCTTCGGTTGACTTTGTGGCCCCCATCCAAGATTGCACAGAGAAAAGATAAAACGTAGACGTAATCTCCTGGCCGAAACGATCTCTTTTTTGTCAAATAAATCCGAGTGGCCTTCCATGAATGTACTAATGTCGAATTCAAGGAACTCAACTCTTTGACGTGCACTACATGACCTCCTCCTAGATCAAACACACCCAACAGCATGTGTGCACATGTATATGCATGACTTGACTCCATGCACCGCTCAAGTACAACATGCATACATGCAGTTTTCTTTCCTTGGCTGTGAACAAAGATGTGACGCCCTCATGCATCGCAAAGAGTCTTTGAAAATGTCATGCCCATTGTTTTGATCAAGTGTTAAACAAGAAAAATTAGAAACATTCGTTATAGATAATCTGGCCGCATCAGTTTTCATATTCCGCTGCAAGAGTTTATTTGTTTCTTTAGCCTTGCGTGGCAAGTTAAGTAAACATTGACTATAAGATCCAGTTATTATTAATATTTGTTATTTTGAAATCTTTTTAGTTAAATCGAATAAATGGATGGTATTTCATCGATATTTTCTGCGTGACTAGCTATTGATCTGAGACTAGTTCAGAATACACAGAGGGTTCTTGAATTGTATTTTTGGGTCCCAGCAGGGAGCGCTAGTCTGTGTATCGAACGCGGAAGGCACAAGTGATGCATCCTGAAGGATCTACGGCGGGAGAACGACATGATGTTAATGAAATGTAAGGCATAACCAAAAAAATGTAACGTAGATTCGTACATAACTTACCTCGTCGCCGATATGGTCCGCGGATAACCAACGGGAAGCGCTACAACACCGGTTAGACTCGCTAGGTCTTGATGACCTAGCGGGTGAGCGCTGTCCCCCCACTTTGTGCCCGATGCGCAGGACGTCGGACGATCGCAGCTCAAGTTCTTTATTATCTTCTTCGACTCCACGAAGATGTACTTCAAAGTTTTCTGTAGCCCCGGTGTTGTGTCTGGGTTGCGGATGGTGCTCTCCGATATGTTCGCGATGCACTGCGCCTGCTCCAACTAAATTGACATACATAACAGGTTCAGCAATGAAGAGTACAAATATCATCATTGAAACGACCAGAGGTCGCAAGTGTCTTACGCTATCGTCACGCCGCATAGCACTATGACGATTGAATGAGTGGCGGAGGCTCTCGTGGTGCGTCACCTCTTGAGGGCGCTCTAGTGGAGGAAGGGTGAGTCTGGCGCGCGACCATGGTACGTACCACTCCAGGTACTCACCGTACGTCTGAACGTCGTACAAACGCTGCTCCTGTAAGTAATCCAAGTGCGCCCTCTCTGTCCATGTCGTAGTCCACTTATGCTGGACTAGTCGCCAGTCCTGATCATGCCTACCCGCCCTCGATTGTCTGCATTTCCAAAAGGATTGTTGTTAGAAAATAAGACGTAAGAAGTGTAAACATTACTCGGATGAAGTTTGACTCACAGGTGTATGGCTCGCGAAAGGTCCTTGCTGCCAGAGGGGGCACGACCTGGTACAAACCAAACTATCGCATTACGTGCAGCGGCGCGTAAGGCTCCACCATATGTGCGAACACCAGATGGCAGGTCGTCAACCATAACCCGACGTTCTGGGTGCATTGCACGGACAGCCCGTGTGGCGCTACTGTGTGCACGAAATCTGGAGTAAATAGACCCTGGATGATGTCGTTATTCTGTAACGACTAGAACTCATTGTGGAACAACGAGTAGTACCTCGCCGGTCTGTCCTTGGCCCAGCACAGATAGGCAGCAGTCCACCGTAAGCCCATAGTGGGCCCATCTATCCGGTCGTCCAACTCGGCATACGGGTGCACCACTCTCTCGATGGTCAGCTGCCCAACAGGGAAGTGCTCCCAACTCCACAACTGCAGGAGCACGTAGCAGACGATCAGGTTGGGGGTAGCACCGGTGCCGTGCCGCGAAGTGTCACACAACCCCCGATATGTGGTGTAAAGGATGACTGATCCCCAGCTATACTGAGGCATCGCCCCAGCCTCCGTGTAAACCAACGACTCGGCGAGGCGGATGAAGCTTGGGTAGCACCAATCGCCCTATGTGGATGGAAACATGACCCAACCAAAGAGCTAAAGAAGGTAAGCAATGAGGTGCGTCCTAACGACGTCGTCAGGTGCACCCTGAGGGCATTGACTGAAGTGCCTTAGTCAAGTTTGGGGGATGCCACGTGCACGCTCCGAGATAGGTTGGGCGAACCGATGCTCTAGCCTGGCCTTCTAGTTCGCCGGCAGAGGGGCTGGAACAAGTGCCTCACCCCGGATCGGGAGACCGGTGATAAACGAGACGTCCAACAGAGTGACCGTCATCTCACCCCACCGAAAGTGATAGGTGTGTGTCTGGGGCCTCCACCTCTCGACAAGTGCCGACAACAGACTAGCGTCTAGGGTGAACCGACGTCCAATGGAGACCAACCTCGCAAGGGACAACAAGCCCGTGTCCCGGAGGATTGGGGTGTAGCGATCGTCCAGCTCCCAGTAATCCCTCCCCGCCCGAAACAATAGGGACAGAGGGCCATCCGCGTCACCGACGATCCACAGCTTGCACCGGTGGTCCTCATCATAGAAGTGTTCCAGAAGCACCAGTAGAGACATGGCCTGCAACACATGGAATAGACAGAATATTAGTGAGAAGATTGATAATGACCATAAAATAATGCAAATTAAATATTACGACGAAACTAACACTTCAAATTAATGTACACTAATTTGTGGGTACAAAATTAAATACGACTATTTAAATATGACTAAATTAATTAGGGCTAACTGATTATCGCGAATGAACCTGTGCTAGGTACTGATAATTAAAAAAACATGCACATATTGTTCCATCATATGCACCGGTGGTTCTAACCGATGGTCCAAAGGCATGTAGCTATCAGCTAGCTGACCATAGACTAAATTCCTCGGCTTAGTTTTATTAATTTTATTCTTTGGTGTCATGCAAGATTGGGCTTATGCTTCTGTAGTTCTGCTACTTTCTAATACTGTGATAGCATTTTACCCTGCATACCATGGTACATGCATGAGACTTTTATTCTTTTGAAGCAATGAGGGTTTGGAGTGTCGTTGGCATAACATAGCAATGAAGCATTGAGTTACTCGTGTGATATCCCATTTAACACACACACACACATAGAGATATCCTAAGAGTTCTCTGATTAGAGAACAAAGCTAACGACTAATAAAGTTCAAATGCGGCTAATTAAATGCGACTAATAAATTCAAATAGATTTTCCTACAAAAATTTCAGAACGCCTATAATAGGTGCGCCTAGAAAATTACAACTATTTAAGTACACAGTTAATAAAGAATTTACGAACGACGAAATATCAAAGGAAATAACAAAAATACATGCTAAATTTGCGTCTAGTGACGATGGTTAATAACGCTAAAATATCCCCAAAAATATAATCAACACAGCAACAGAGCAACCGAAAGAGAGAGAGAGAGAGAGAGAGAGAGAGAGAGAGAGAGCGACTGTGAAATGAAATCGCGCTCGCTCGCTCTCCAATTTATAGCCCCTACAGGAGGGAATCCTTCCCCACGCGAGCTAATTGAAATTCACAGATAGTGATGCGATGGAATTGACCGAAGGGGAGGACGGGCTGTGGAATTAGGGGAGGGGACCTGGGACTTCGGAGCTTCTGCGAACGACAGGTGGAATCCACCCACGGTTTTTTTTTTGGTTTTTTGTTTCTCCCCATAACCGAACCGGACACGTGGCAGGAGGGGGAAGTAGGGTCGTGCGGAGGAGGCACAGGGGGAGGGCACGCGCCAATTGTGGGAGGGGCGGGAGGGAGGGCCGTGCTTAACACAGGGCACACGGCAGGCGTAGGAGGGCCACCGCACGGCGGTCGTACGGAAGGTGGCAGCGGACACCGCACGGTGGCCATGCGGGAGGTGGTGTGTGGTGGGCTGGGAGGGCCTGCCACACAGTAGCCGTGCGACAGGGCGCTATTTTTGCACAAAAAAAAATCGACGACCGCCATTCCTGTAAATACGAGCCCAAAAGGCGCCAATACGGTAAAAAATTCCATATTTATTCGTAGAACTACTTCAACATGGCTTTTAGAACCTTTTCTCTGAATTATCCATTATCAGCCTTCATTTCCTCAATCAGTTGCTCAAGCAACCAGCTTGCCTTCATCACCACGCAGAACTGCAGATTTCAGATTAGCCAAGGGGAATCGCTACTGTTCAGGCGTCCAACGCGAAGCGTTCCATACAGACACACCACTCACTAAACTCCTCCCACCTGACATTATCTAGTGAGTAGGAAAAAAATACAGACACCTCTTAACCACTCACTCCTCATTCACTCAGTGTCTCCCCCACCTGACCTCCCTCTCTTAATCGCTCAGCAAGCTTTGCTCTAGCCGAGTGCCACCGCTGAGCCCCTCTCTCTCCATACATGGCCAAGTGCGTACTGCATGAACGCGGCCTCCACAGCTGCCATCGGGGTTGACCTGAGCACTCCGACCGTCGAGGTGGCTAAGAGTGGACGAACGGTGGTTGGAGGATTCGACGGTGCAACTAGCGACGAGGTGGAGCCGCAACCTTAGCCAGTCAGATCCAGGCCTACTAAAGACTAGGCAACAAGATCATGGCCTCTTCCTCCTTCAACGAGTTTGGTCTTCGCTACTAATCGCACGCTTCTCCTTTATGCAGGCTTTGTTGTAAGCTTTTTTTGAATTGTTGCAACCCACTTCCTCCATTGTTGCAATAAGTTTTTTTTGCTACGATGTCTCTTTCTTAGTCTAGCAGCAGAATATAATTTTCTTACAGTTGGGGTGGTTTATTGCACAAGAGTTTTTTTTGGCAACAAGGTAATTATTTTGTTGCAATGATTTTGTTACACAAGAATGTAACTGTTTTGATTTGTTGCATAAGAGTGAACTTTTTTTTACGGTAGGGATGTCTATTTGTTGCACCGAGGAATCCATGGTTGTTGCATTGAGTTAGAAATTTGTTGTATTTTTGTTGCATCGTATGGCGATTTTGTTGCAGGCGTACTAGATAATTGTTGTGCATCGCCGATTTTTGTTGCGCCCAATTGGATTATTAAGATCGAACCTTTCAAGTTAGATCTGACGATAAAGAGGGATATAAGATGAGAAAGCTCTCATCGTACGTCCGGACACTAGTCCAGACGCTAGTCGTTACCTTAGCCAAGACATCTACATACGAAAAGTATCAATTCATCTTGTAACTCTGAATCAGACTTCTCAGTTTCCTTTTAACAAATATAACTACTACCGAAAATTACTGTCCAATGTTTTCAGATGTCCTTTGTTACTCAACAACTGCACCTTCAAGGACATGTCAATGTCGTACCAGAAAGGCAAGCGGCTAATATGGACACAAGATCGAGTTAGTATCACGGAGGAAGGCCTAATCAGGTCCAAATTTCCGAATTTTGGGCACTATTGGCCCCCCTAAACCTCTAGAATTCCTAATCTAGCCCCCCTAGACCACTAATTCATAATCTAGCCTCAGGCCCGCTTGTCGCCACGCCAGTAGTCAGCAGCAGCCAACATGTCGCACGCCCGCCACAAGAGTCGTCATTGCTATTCTTCGCAAGAAGACGCCGACATGCACCGCTGCTGCCACCCAGCTATTCCTTCAAGCTCTGCCGCACGCACGCGACCGCGCCCGCTTTGACCGCCTTCGCCCACGATGCTCCTCGTGCGCAGCAAAGCAATGTAGGCGACAACTCGTGACCGCCCGGCTAGCTCACAAGTGCTACTACCACGCACTTTGGCCGCCCGCGACGTGGAGATGGCAACGTTAAAACGAAGAAACAAGTGCAATGCGAGCATTCCAAATTTATTTTCTCGTGGAGGCAAGAACGAGAGAAGTAGAGAAGGAGATAAATAGAGAACAAGAGAACTAGAGAAGAAGTGAAAGGAGGCACAAGCCAGAGAGCAGTTGAAGTTTGCGGAGTTGCGGAAGTTGTGCATCGTCCTGCGAGCACGAAGAAAAGGTAATTGACATGCGGCTATAGGTTTAGCAATGTGATTAGCATGGATGTCGGTACAGTAATGTATGCTAGGTTAAATGAATAGAAAAAGGTAGTGAGAATGAAGCCTGGAAGTTGAATGGCAGTAAGATTTAGAGTACTACTTTGTTAGTTGTCATTTTCTCATTAAAAATTTACTCAGATGTGAAATCACATGACCTTACAGATATAAAAAAAAGTAGTTGTTCTTGTTTGGAAGGTATGGCGCATTAATAAGAATCCCATTAATAACATGTACGAGTAAATGTTGGATTGTTAGTACTTAGTACAAATAGTTTTGTTTGTACTGAGTAGCATTTGTAATGTTATAGTTCTATATTAGGTAAGGTTGATTAATTAGCCACTTTCCATAATAGTGTTGTCTTTGCAGTTTTTTCCATCCAATTTGCTCGTATTGTATGTCTCTGTAAATTTTGCTCCATTTACTCACTACACAAAATAACTTGCCTGTCCAAAGACATTAGCTCATGGAAACTTGTCTACTATATTTGTGCATTTCTTGTATGTTGCCATATTTCTGTAGATAGTATGTACCACGATGTTCGCCATAAATGCTATTATGTGACTAGCACGTAATTCAAGAAATATATTTATATAACTTGAAATAAAATGTTGAACAATTTGGAACATGTTGTCAAAACAATGGCAGCAGTTTCATTTGAAGAAAGTCGCCTAACATATGATAGCTGTTGCTATATAGTACGAGCATTGCATATAAGTGGTTTCATTCTTCATATGCACCTGTGTTAGGTACTTTATGGCAGAGATTCAAGATTTGTTTGTGTTCCATTGGAACGCTCTCATATGCGATGGACCGTACGGGGCAGATCTATCGAATTGCGACCGGATAGTGATCCAGGCGCTGTGTCTGAAGGACATGAGCCTCTCGGAGCTTAGGTGGTGCGTGCGTTCCGTGTTCGATCGTGCCACTACAAGGAAGAAGCTGCGCATCGAGGCGTTATATGCATCCGTGGTGGGTGGTGCAGGGGAGACCGTCTGGCAACTTATGAAGGTGACAAGTGACGCTTCATGGGCGAATTACATGGAGATTGTTTGCAACTCCGCTGCTGCGATATATGCGCAGCCAATGGTCTATGTTCAGTTCGTGGAGAGGACGACCATGAGCTTCTGGATTACAGTGCTGAAGGACCACACATGCGAGCTAGTTGAGCTGCTTCATAGGCACCGTAACTTAACGTCCTCGTATGTTGCAAGCCTGATAAGTCACCTCGTCGCTGGAGATGTTTCCATTTCGCCAAAGCTTCTACTAGCGGATGTTGCCAATATGGTGGGGTTCTAGGTCAGCTACAAGAAGGCATGGTGAGCGAAACGGAAGGTCGTGGAGTGAATGTTTGGCACATTCGAAGAGGCTTACAACCTAGTCTCAAGAATGTTGCATCAAATCACATAATCAAATCCTGGGACATACATAAACAAGCTTGACCGGGTACATCCGATGGAGGGGCCCAATTGTTTTGTTCTTGACAGGGTCTTCTGAGCCTTCCGTTAGGCGATCGAAGGGTTCAAACATTGTCGTCCTATGCTGATGGTGGACGGCACCTTCCTACGTGGGAAGTACAAGGGTACCATCCCCACCGCGGTTGCAATCGATGCGAATGACCAGTTACTCCCCATAGCCTTCGCAATTGTTGAGAGCTAGAACACTGATAGCTGGTTGTGGTTCCTGTCCAATGTGAAGCATTCGGTGGTCCAAGACCGCTGATGAGGATATAATAATTCTTATTTAATTATTTATCTGTAATTCACATTATGGATAATAATGACGTCATATGGTCCTTGAGTATACCCCTTATTCATAAGGGAGAAGCTGGAGGTTGTAAGGTATTCTACGACCACCCCATAGTCGTAAGTCTTCCTACGACTACCCCATGGTCGTTGTAACACCCTGGCTATACGGAAGCCAAGATGCTACCTAAAAGACTAACGTACAACGTCAATACGGAATAATTTTAACTATTTTTCAAACAATAATAATATTTTAACCAAATGGAACTAAGACATTCCTCTACAATCCGGCAGAACCTCCTTTATATAGATGGCTATACCGAAGGTTCAAACAGTTTAATATAGCATCAATCAACAATCAAATTATCCAATTTAACGAATCATCAAAGGACATCCGGAATAAGCTAAACAACTATAGCATAATCAAAAGAGCATCCATAATCTTCTAATCAACCCTATGACAAATTATTGAGACTCTACTGAACCAATTACTTTCAATAACTCAATAAACCATCAACCAAATATTATAACCCATCAACGAAAATTAAATGAACTCAATCAACGAATGAATAAGAACATAAATGGATCATCCATGACCACAATTAAAACAACCACCACGAAGGATGATCACAATCTGAATCTAGAGCAATTATCAAGAATAGGAATTGTGGCTAAATGGGCTAGGTTATTCATTGTGGTTAGTGATTATGTGACGTGCACCAAGTCTACCCTTCCCATGCATGTCAACGCCGAAGGTACCTAGCAAGCACAACACAACAAGTGTGAGTCCACGACTCAGCAAAGTGCAATAGTAAATCTAACATAGCATCATAAGTAGTCAAAGGAAAAATAAACAATTACATCATGAACAACATCATTATATATCACAAATTCATCTCTTATGACAGCATCAAAAGCATTCAAAGGGAATAAACAATCACACCTTGAACAACAATATTATATGCCGAACAACCAAATCCCAATCTTATGCAGAAATGCGATGAACATGTCATGAATGCACCTCTTCACTTCTTAGCAATTACCGGTAATGCCGAGTAGGTTATCCGTCGACACCTACTCACGGCTGCGCCCTCTAGGCACAGGGGATCCAAGCTCACACTCTAAGTCATGTAACAGCTTCTCACCGACCTCACCAGATTAGTTACATGACTTTCCACGGGTGTGGGGAACAAAGCCCGTCCAATGCATGATGGGGACCTAACACCCATCCAATGCCTGACGGGGACCTCAAGGAAACAACCCCTTGGCTACCACGTAGTCCAAGGTTCAGAAATGAATGGCATGATGCAAGATTTAAAGCGTGATACCAAATCATCATTGTCATCATTAACAAGATAGTCTCATTGTTCACCTTGGCCCATCAATCATGAAACCATTACCATGTAAACATCATCATTTAAACATTGACATGTAAGCATTCTCATGTAAACACCACCATGTAAGCGTCATCACATAAACATTAGCATGCGTCGTCATGTAGACATTTCCATGTAAGCTTCACCACATAAGCATCGTCATAAAAACATTATCATTAAATTATATCACTCATGCTCGTCAACATTACTAAGCAGTAAGCATCATCATTAAACTATGGCATTTAGGCTCATCAATATTACCAAGCAATAATCAACATCAATCAACTATGGCATTCATCAAGTATATAATATAACATCTCAATAATACTTGCACTTGCCTTAACCGTGAGACAGAAGACAAAAGGCGAAACGCTCTCGCACCGGGGTTCACCACCACCTCAGTGTTAGCCACAGCCGAAACACCACCATCCTTCCCCTCGTGCATAAGCAAATAGCAACCCACGTGCCACCATCATCAAACATGAGCATCAACCAAGCATCAAATTATCAAAGGCAAGCATACAAAAGATCATACATGATGTCATCTTATGTCTTACCTAATAATCTAATATAGAACAGTAACTAGGACGTGGCCTTCAATGGTAACTTGTGCAACCCCACTACCATCAGACCATGAAACAATCACCTCCAAATAGCAACCTCCACTTGTTGGTCCTCCAATGTTCACTACTACTATTGGCTTTGACAAGGGAGCAGGTTCCTCGAGCCAGTCTGTAGCGGCAATGCGTAGTGCAGCAGAATCTACTTGGTGAAGTGCACCAGCAGTTAGGACCACATTCGGCCCAGGTGGTTCTCGTGGAGTAATCCATCTCCTGTTGTCCACTTGCAGATAAAGCATAGTAGTCATGACAAGGAGTCACAACCCAAACAAACCTATCAAGACAAGACCTGGGATGTTGTATCTGAATGGCAAAGACATTACCTGAAGCTAAACACCTTATCGAACTTGCCTATGATATGGTATCTCGGCCGCAAGCCACAACCATTGCCAAGCCTTCCTTCTCGAAGGTATCATGGACCATGGTCACAGTATCTGCCCCTAGAACAGAAGACAATTCAAATGATTGACCATTACAGATAGGATATTGTGCCAATCTTTTTCCTTGAAAGACTGTTGTAAATCTCGTAGTAGAAAAGATATGCCTGAGTTCTTCATCCACCAGTTTATGCAAGGAGATCGGAAGAAAGTGCAGCCACTTGTTGATTCCTCCTGTTGGCCTGGTAACACGATAGAGCGTGAGGCGGTCGACGAGGCCGAGGGCGCGGGCGAGGCCGAGGTATCGTTTCTCCGGGCGCAACCTGTGGCTCATGACGACGTCTTGGCAGCCTTCAGAGCGGGCCGAAAGATGGCGCCGGCGGCCGCCGAGAAGAGGGGTCAGACGCATACAAGGCCGAGGGAGGGGCGAGCAGAGCCGAGCCCCAAAGCCGACGGCGGCGCCACTGCGCCGAGCGCGATCCCAAAGGCGAGCACTGCTGGCGAGCTGGTCGCGGAGAGCGGCTCGAGGAGGCGGAGGAGATCGTCAAGGTGAGCCCCAAGACTCAGATCGGGCAAGGCAGGGAGGAAGCACCAGCGGCGGCGGGGCGAGGAAGCACTAGGAGAAGTCGGGCGACCGAGGGCGAGGCGCACAGGGGGGACTGGCCGTAGGCGGCGGCGGCCAGGTCGCCTTGAGCCGAGAGGGCGGTAGGGAACCATGAGGCGACTCAAGGAGAAGCCATTGGGGAAAAAGTGGTGGTGGCGAAGCAAAGTGTAGAAGGGCGGTGCAATGCAAGCGAGGCGGAGCGGTCAAGAAGGAAAATAGGGGATCTAGGATTTGGGGTACCAGCTCCCCCTCTCTTTTATTCTCATCAGCTGCCAGCCCCATTAATGGGCCATGGGCCGAAGCCCACCTCTATTTCCCCCTCAAATTCTGAATTAACTCTTTAATTACTTACTCTAATTCATTAAGTACTCAAATAATTAAACGGGATATTACATTCTACCCCCCTTAAACAGAATTCGACCCCGAATTCTACTCAAAAGATCATCTGCAACTTAAATTAACAACAGATAACAAGTACCCGACGTGGCCAATTCTGGATACTGCCTGCACATGCGAGACTCCAACTCCCAAGTCGTTTCTTATTTTGACCTCTCCAGTATACGTACCGGACGAGACTCGAATGTGAGGCCTTACCTGTTGGACAACGGCTCAAACAAAACCTCAAAACTCCGTATTACCCAGGTATTCACTCAGCACCAGAACGTACCAGACGATACGCACCCCGCGTATGGATTCAAGACGGTCCTAGCGATACGTCATCTTCCAAAATCCCCACTATTAGCAAAGACAACCCAATGTACCTTGGAATTTGAATTCATCACATACTACACGAGTTCAATTCTCTTAAATTAGCATCCTCAAAGATATGCTCAATCCAAAATACATTATCCACACCTTAACAGAATGGCCCTATTAATCCAACCAAACAATCTAGACAACCCCTTCCGCTAACGAAATTAATCCGACAGATGGCACCCAAAGCACCTCAAAATAGGTTTCAAGCAATCACATCACCTCAAACTTTTAAGAATAGACAATTCGGAATCCTCAATACACGCGTTCATGTTCTACATCAGAAGGGTTCTATCAATGATCATTCCATTGCTCAGAATACGCCATTATTCTATTTTCTCTACATACAATCATTGGGCGACCAAAGGTCTAGCGTCAAAATGCAAAGCCCAAATTTAACCTCCAAGACCTCTACAACGAACTTCTCTTATAATAGATAGATATATCAACAAATTAAATCTCTAACATTCTCATAATTCCAACATACTCACTCATTGACATCATTAGGAATCACCCACACAATCTCACAATACAATCCAATTGCGTTACTCTATAAAATTGATCAAGGTTTCTATACCTTCGATAATTTCCCAACATTTCAACATGAACTAAGGCTCTGGAATTACACTATACCACAGGTTCTACTTGGTCACAACACCAATTAATTGCACTTCAGCAATAATCACACCATTTGAATCAAATTTCCTCCAAGAGGTACAGGTCAAAACCAATTCTTCTTCTACTACTCCTCCAATAGCTTGGTACCAAAATTTCACCACTACCATTACTTGGCTACCAACAAGCAGTTGCCAGCTTACGCTTAACAAAAATTTGCAACACAAATCGGTTGATCCTTTCTCAAAAGGAAGAGGCAAACAAGAACCAGTTTCGTCACACAGGAAAACATCGCTCCTCATGGTGAGCACGAGACCAAAAGAAATATTCCAATAATGATGATCTTGGAAAAACAAAACTAGGGTCACAGATGAGGGCACAAACCCCTCAAAAGAGAATAGCAAATAACAACCAACAAGAAAAGGACATTGCGATTAAAACTCGACAACTCTTGTGCGGACAGAGCAGAAAGTTTAAACGCGATTCAAATAACCACAAGTTATAAAACTTGACTCCAATTCTCAAATACTCCTACTGCACATCAGTGCCAAGAATCATAAACTCTATTACCCCATTCTAACACTTTCCAAGAGAAACACAAACCACCAGGTTAAAACATATTTATTTTAACAAGGTCGTACTACACAATAGCAATATCACAAGGCACACTATCGAAGACCAATTACAAAATTCGTCTACTCAACTGTTGGTGTTGCTCAACACCAACTTCAGCTCTCATTAACAATTGACGATTGTATTAATCATGTGTATAAATATGATGCTAATTCTATTTGCAATCACATAACCATTTATAAACATAGATTCAACATTTCACCTCATGTTTAGCAACCAGTTCAAAATATGATTAAAGATTTACTAACATAATTTCTATAAAACAAGGTTTCACAAATGGCTACACCAACACACATCTAATCCTTTATACATGTTTCCACAATTTTAGCATGTCAGGAATTAGGTAAATCTAGCATTTATGTAAAATCATCAAGTAGATGTTTACGAGATTGCTTCATATTAATATTCACTCTTCTTAGAACCCTATTGATTCTAACCAGGAATAAATATATTTTAAATCACATCTCGTCAAGTAATCGTTACAAGGCAACAATAAATTAATCGGCTACACTACCGAGGACATCAATTAAGATTAATTATGCATCATGTCAATGCCCCAACTTGTTATCATAAACATTAACAATTATTTTCTTTACTTACAGTTTCTCACTTAACACCACAAAACTTTACAAAGGGTTTTGACACTTTCTAATTCAAAGAAAAGGTTCTAAACTCCAACACTCCAGCTACTCCAAAAGAAATGAGTATAGTCAAAACTTTCTTCAATGAAGTTTGTAAAAGATAATTTCTATTATCCAAAATACCAAACGAAACACCGGATCACATTTTTTTCCAACAAGAAAGGTAGGACTTTCATGAAAAAGAACAATCTTGTCAATAGCAACATTTACAAGTAGCAAAGATACATCATCAGTTGAAAAACAACGATTGCTCTGACTTAACCAAGGCAGGACAATGCAAATGAACACTAACGCTTTCCCTCATGAAAGGGAAACCCTAAAACTCAGTACTCAGAGTACCCCGAGAAGAATACATTGGGGCCAAAAGCTTCCACACGTTGAAGAACATGCAAATTAAAGCTTCTAATAACCAAAGTACCAAGCGATTAACGAGTCGTGCCTCCCAACAAGAAGGACAGAACTTCCAAGCAAGAGATCAATCCTATAAATCAACTATAGTTACAAACAGCAAAACATCTCGTCATTCAGGAGATCAAAGGTTTGCTTTAAGAAACCAACAAAGACCGATGAACTCTTCTCAACTGCAATGAACCAATAGCCCAAGAAAACCCATCCACCGCATCTGAACAAGAATAACCATTCCAAACTCAAAGAAGACAATAATTCTTCCAAATAAACTCATACTCAACACCTGGAACTAGTTGATTCGAGGTAGACGCTTCATTAATCTCATGTGGACCCAGTTGACCAGGGAATCTTCCACACCATATTTAAGGATATGGGGTAGTAAACTACGCTATTATTCTCTAGAATAATGGCACGATTTAAACTCCTTGATATGGTGATAACTACCTAGCAACATGGGAACGTTACTACTCCCATAATAACCTCCAGTAATAGCTCCACGATCTGGAACATTAAGGCGGCCTTTAGACTGGAGATACAACGGTACACTTCGAGGACTGTATAAAAGGCGGAATCATCAGGACAAAAGGAAGAAGAAAAGAAAGGAGGAGCCAAGCACAATACTCTAGCCTTTGGTTCCATCTTGTAATCCAGCATACTAAATACATACACACAGGAGTAGGGTTATTATTCTCCCAGGAGAAGACCTGAACCTGTATAAAAATCCTCGTGTCTCCATCCCTGTGTGATTTTGAGCCTAGAGGAACCCCCGAATCAAACAATCTTTACGTAAGCTCGGTTCTAAAACACCGACAGTTGGCGCCGACCATGGGAATCCTCAAGTCATCAGCTTTCCTCCATTTTCTCCAAACTCTCATGCTCTCATGGCAGGAGAGTGGAACGAGGAGAACTGGTTTGACTTGGTCGATTACGCAGATGTCAACATGGATGTCGGTTTCAACTACGAGCCGAGTACTGCATCATCTGATGGTGATGTCGTCTCCGGAGATCATTCTCCAGGAGACTATACCATCAATGGAGTTGAGGAGGGATCCTTACCCCCCACAACGATACGTTCAGATGAGGAACCAGCTTCCTCAGAGGGCAAGGGTCCATCCGACTACAACGAGGGCTGTCCCAAGGCAGGCTCAGAGCATGGCAAGGCTTCCCTCTCTAAATGCTCAAGTCCACCTGAGGCAATTCGACTTGGCGTGACAACTCCTGGAAGTCATAATTCCGGATCTTCATCAGCACCTGGTGGTTCTCTCTCTCGGTTATCCCAGACAAGGATGCGATCAAACACGCTCTTCCTGCGAGTTCAACCATCCCAACGCAGGGCTCACTTATAGACGGAGACGGCTATAACCTGGAATTCCCCTTCTTGGATGGGTTTGCTCCATGTCGCCAGATGGTGTCATTCAACGACTCCTCAAGCGAGGAGGTCTCAAGCGCAAGTGGAGATCATCAACGGGAGGTCTTCGTCCTTTCCTCAGGTAGTAATAACTCTCCTAGAGACAGGACTGAGGACGCTCCCCGACGATCACACCCTACGACCGCTCGTGGCAATGGCGAGGACACCTCCGGTGATGAATAGAGTCAATACTCTGATAAGCATGCAAGAAATCCTCGAGATCATCACACTTCAATAAGGCAAGCTCAAAGATCAGGTATGGACGATTCTGAAACAATCCGACGGAAGTGAGTAGCGGCTCAGAGAAATTTGCCTGAGCGCGCTCAATACCAGTCGGAAGAAGCTCAGGAACTCCAGCATATCAACGATCTACTCGAGAACCCATCTCGAGAACTTACCCGAAAGACTGCTCGACCTCTTCATCAAGAGATCGCACGAAGGTCGCGGCCGCGATGAGCAAGCTCGAACGTCCCCGCCGACATCATTCTGGAAGTCGTAGCAGTACGACTCTATCATCTTCCACTCGTTCGAATAACTCACCGCATGGAGAACACCACAAGTTGTGTCGTTCTCCAAATCGGAAAAGGGTTCCTCGAACGCCTGATAATCAAAAAGCTCCCAAGAGAGGTGATCATTCACCACTGACCCGTCTGTCTCGCAATAATAGACAAAATACGAGGGTATTACCTCGAGGATCGAGACTTATCATAAGTCAAATTCACCAATTGCCGGGTATCATCGAGTACGATCACCTGGCGACATCATCCCCTCTTTCCTGCAAAGGAGGCGTTACGATTTGATTACCGGATGTCGGGCATTCTCGCCTGACCTCTGAGCAGTTCACTGGCCACTGTGGTTTCGACTAGGGAACATGGAAAAGTTTGATGGATCTCAAAATCCCATCGAGTTTCTCCAGATCTACACGACCGCTGTCCGAGCAGCAATAGGAGGAGAGTGCGTCATGGCGAATTACCTTTTGACTATGCTCGAAGGGTCCGCTCGATCATGGTTGTTAAACCAACCACTCAAGTCAATCTACTCGTAGCAACACCTCTGCGACCTTCTACTTGCCAATTTTTAGGGCACCTACCATCGTCCCGGGAAGGAGGACGACCTGCACAAGATGAAACAGAACGATCACGAGATACTATGCCAATTTATCAGGCATTTCAGTCAAGTTCGCAATTCAATTCCTGAGGTTTTTGACTCATCTGTTATCAGAGCCATCAAGCAGGGAGTCCGCAGCAGAAGAATCACAGAGGACATCGCTTTGAACCCTCCGGCTACTGTCGCTGAACTCTTCAAAATGGCTAATCGGCACACGACTGCTGATGAAGTAGTCGAGTGGACCAAAATCATCGATCGAGATGACCAGCACCCTCAAGAGGCTGGCCAAGCTGGCAAGAAGAAGGATAAAAAGGTCAAGAAATCTAAGAACAAGGCAAAAGGCCAAAAGCCTCAAGCCAATGGTTCTAAGGAGGTCTTGGCCGTAAGCGATAAGGAGCCACGAAGTGCCAAGCAATACTCTGATCGAGGCAAAGGTAAGCGTCCCGAGAAGAAAAACGATAAGCCTAGGTGGTGCCCTTTCCAAAAAAGAAAGGGCATGACCTTCGCAACTGTCGAGTTTTCCAACAGAAACTCGAGGACTACTACAACGGCAAAGGGACACTTCCTACCCTCGAGGAGGTAGGGCAAGCTAGTGGTCGTACACAGTCGGACAACAACGAGGAAATGTCATTTCAATATCCCGAGCACACCATCGAGCACATCTTTGGGGGATCATCGGCATATGAGTCGAGGCGACAACTTAAGGCATTCGAACGCGAGGTAAACTCAACTGACCCTCCTCTTGTCAATAAGTTACCGAAGTGGTCGGAAGTCACCATCTCTTTCGAGAAGGTTGATTGTCTGATCCCTTCCACTCGACCAGGTCGCTTTCCGATCGTGGTCGAGCCCACCATCAACAATTGTCGAGTAAATTGAGTGTTGATTGATGGTGGTGGCTCGTTAAACATTCTGTTTACGAGTACCCTGGACGAGATGCAAGTTCCCAGAACTAAGGTAAGACCGGTAAGATATTCTTTTCATGGTATTGTACCGGGATCTTTGGCCAAACCCATTGGTCAAGTTTCTCTTCCTTTAACATTTGGTTCACCAAGTAATTTCAGGACAGAGAAGATCTCCTTTGATGTGGTCGATTTTGATACGGCATATAACGCCATACTCGGACGACCAGCTTTGACAAAATTCTTAATAGCAACTCATTATGGGTAGCAGTGTCTTAAGATGCCAGGTCCCAAAAGAGTAATCACAATTCATTATGATAAGAAGATGGCGCATACATGTGACCGTCGATCCCTCGAGATGGTTAGTCAGATACCAACTCGGGAAGAAAAAGGGCAGCCTTCGACCAAGCAGTCGAAGCCTAAAGCTGCACCTAAGCCAAATGACCACGTCAAAGAAGTTCCCGGGATCGAGGAGCCTCTAAGATCGTTTCATCGGGGATACTTCCGACCCCAAGTAGGAAGACGCCCTCATCACTTTCCTCCGGGCAAATGCAGATGTCTTCACGTGGCAAGTATCCGACATGCCCAGAGTCCCTAGGGAAGTGATCGAGCATAGGCTAGCTCTACGGCCTGACAAAGTACCTGTAAAACAAAAATTACGGAGATTTGCCCTTGATCGACGAGATGCTATAAGGTCAGAATTGGATAAGCTACTTAAAGCAGGCTTTATAAGAGAAGTCGACCACCCAAAGTGGTTGGCCAATCCTGTAATGGTTAGGAAGTCTAACGGCAAGTGGCGAATATGTGTTGACTTCACTGATCTTAATAAAGTTTGTCCAAAAGATGATTTCCTTTTACCTCGTATCGATCAGTTGGTTGACTCTACTGCTGGTTGCAAAATATTTAATTTTCTAGATGCATATTCTGGCTACCATCAGATTAATATGTGTCTAGAAGATGAAGAAAAGACCGCGTTTATTACTCCATTTGGTGTATTTTGTTATATTAAAATGTCATTTGGTCTAAAAAAATGCTGGCGCTTCTTTTCAACGCTTAATGCAATTGACTTTTTCACCTCAGCTAGGCCGAAATTTGGAAGCCTATGTTGACGATTTAGTCGTAAAAAGCATCAAACAGCTTGATCATGTTTCAGACCTGTAGGAGACGTTCGACAACCTCAAAAAACACCGCCTGAAACTCAATCCTGAGAAGTGTGTGTTTGGAGTCTCTTCGGGGAAATTATTTGGATTCCTAGTCTCTGTACGAGGAATCGAAGCAAATCCCAAAAAGATAAAGGCTATCGTGCAAATGCGCCCTCCAACCATGAAGAAAGAAGTCCAAAAACTCACAGGGTGTATGGCGGCTTTAAGTCGTTTCATCGCACGACTAGGAGAAAAAGGACTACCTTTCTTCAAACTTATAAGGAAGCACGAGTGTTTCGAGTGGTCGGAAGAGGCAAACACTGCCTTTGAGGATGTCAAGAGATATCTTACGAGTGCTCCTGTTCTGGTTTCTCCAAAACCAGAAGAGACGCTCTTAATTTATCTAGCTGCCACGCCATAGGCAGTGAGCGCAGTACTAGTCGTAGACCGTGAAAACGTCCAACGACCAATGTACTACATAAGTGAAGTTTTGCACGGGCCTAAGGAGCGTTACCCTCAGGTCCAAAAGCCTTTGAGGAAACTATGGCATTATTTTCAGGCGCACAAGATAATTATGCCGTCTGAGTTTCCCTTGGGAGTGATCCTCCAGAATAGAGAAGCAGCGGAACGCATGTCTAAATGGCTAGTAGAACTTGGGGAGTTCGACCTCCATTTCGTGTCCTGAACGGCCATTAAATCCCAGATCTTGGCAGACTTTGTCGCCGAATGGACAAATCCTAAACCTGTTCAGGATCCCCAGTACGATACCCGACGACGATCTTAAAGCAGATCGTTTATCCCAAAAGGCCAAAATGTATACTTTGGTCGAAGGAGACCTCTATAACGAGGCCCTCAAAGGGTACTCAAGCGATGCATACCGTAGAGAGAGGGACTAAACCTCCTTCACGATATACACAGGGGCATCTGTGGAACTCACGCTTCCTACAGAACGTCGGTCGGAAAAAAACTTTCGACAAGGATTTTACTGGCTAATAGCTCTCTACGATGTCAAAGAGTTGGTTAAGAAATGTGTACAATGCTAGTTTCATAGCAGGCAAATACGCCAACCAGCTCAAGCATTGCAAATAATTCCTCTATCTTGGCCTTTTGCAACCTGGAGTCTCAATATCCTAGCACCGTTCCCAAAAGCTCCAGGAGGCTTCGAGTTCCTTTTTGTGGCTATTGATACGTTCACAAAATGGATCGGGTTTAACTCGCGGATCGATAACAACGGAAGCCGCAAAATGGTTCATGATGAGAAGCGTGATTACTCGGTTTGGAGTCCTAAGTCGAATAATCACAGATAAACAATTTTCGAGCGCAAAATTTTTAGAATTTTGCGACGAGTTGGGTACCAAGCTGTGCTACGCCTCTATCACCCATCCCCAAAGCAATGGGGCGGTCGAAAGAGCGAATGGCCAAATAATGCAGGGAATTAAAACTCGAGTCTTCGACCATCTTGTTAAGCGCTCGGGGGCTTGGGTGCAAGAATTACCCTCAGTATTATGGGCAGTTCGCACGACCGCTAGTTGGGCAATAGGCGAAACACCTTTTTTTCCTAGCTTTTGGTGCCAAAGCCATGCTTCCACCAGAACTAAATATCAGGTCTACAAGGGTCGAGAGTTTCAATGACTCATCCCAAGAACAACTTCGAGCGAATGGCATTAACCTGCTCGAAGAGAAGAGAAATCAAGCCTTAATCCATTCAGCAGTCTACCAGCAAACCCTGCACAAATACTATGATCATAAGGTCCAACCTCGTAGCTTTGCTGTAGGTGACTTGGTATTGAGGAAAATTCAATCACAGACTAATCGGAACAAACTTTCCCCCAAGTAGGAAGGTCCTTACACAGTGGTCGAAGTTATGCGACCAGGTTCGATACGACTGGCAATGGAGGATGGCCGGATTCTCTCTAATTCTTGGAATATCGACCAGTTATGCTAATTCTACGTGTAATTGACCAACCGTACAATAAAGTATCAGGTTCTTTCTATCTTTATTGTCTTACTTTGAGTAAGTGCTTTGACAATTTTTTCAACCATACCCTGGTCGAAGATCTGCCTTCGACCAGTTCCTAGTCGTAGGCTTTTCTACGACATTACACTGGTCGTAAGACATTCTGCGATCAGTACCCAGTTCATCTTTACACTGGTCGAAAGGATGATAACATCACCTAGTCAAAACCTTTCCTCTCTGCACATGGTCCCGCCCACTAGAACGAACTTCCTAGTGTCAACTCGTTCCTCCCTTTTTGCTGCCAACACAAAGAGTTTGGGTTTAAAACATGGTCGAAATAATGTCAAGCCGACTCTTAGTACCTTAGTTTATTTCTTCATTCATTGTTTTTGAAAAATAAATTAAGCAGAGTACACTTTTCAAATTTGCTCGACTACTTTTGGTAAACTCGCTTCGTTATAACTGGTCGGAGGAAGTTGCAACACCTAGTCGAAGACTTTCCTCTCTGCACGTGGTCCTGCCCACTAGAAGGAACTTCCTAGCGTCGTCCTGTTTCTGACTCTTGCTACCGGAGCAAACCTACTGAGTGTACTAGAATAAGTTGAACGAATTTTTAAGAAACTCCATACATTTATCTAACTCTAGTTGACCGTTCTTGATTTGATTAATCTGGTCAGAGATGGTAACATCACCTTGTCGAAGCTTTTCCTCTCTACACGTGGCCCTGCCCACTAGAAGGAACTTTCTAGTGTCGACTCGTTCCTACTCTTTCAACCAGTGCATGATAACCGTGATCGAAAAACTACAAGTTATCTAAACGTATTTTTTTTCAAAAAACCCATTTAACACTATTTACTCGGTTTATCTAAATAAACCAAGCAAATAGTCGGGGGCTAGGATAAAGTTATTAACTTGACTTCAATTCTTAGTCTTGCTTTTTTTCCATTCATTGTCTTATAAGTTACTAACTACTCGACAAGATGATTTTCAGGAAGAAGGAAGGATTTTATATCAACATCAACAAAAACTTGTCTTTACAGGACTCAGGACCCTGGTACAGACAACTCTGACAAAGGAGATCTTATTTGCATATCCTCCGTGACCGTATCGGTGATGAACTCCATTTCCGTCATTAACTGCTCCGCTTCTGCTTCAGGGCAGACGAAGTCATCTATGACGGGTTGCAGATTAAGGCTGGGGTCGTGGGCTCTATGTTCTGCTAAAACAAATCTTATTCCCTCTTTGACCACATCCTTTATCGATTCGAATTGGTTCGCCTTCAGAGTAGTCACCAACTCCTGCAACGTTCCGACTTGATCGCCAATGGCACTCGAATGGGCAGACAACGTGTCTTCGCGAGGAGTAATTCCCTCAGCATGAAGCCCACCGAGTACATTGTTCAGAAGAGAAATATTGTCTAGAAGGTTGATCTTCGAAGCCTTCATTTCCTCCTGATTATGAGTCGAAGCCTCGCGGAGTCGTTTTATTTCTACTGCTTGTTTTGAAAAGAATAAGACCAGTTAGATAAAATGACCTCGAGAGGAAAACACAACTAATCACAGGTAAAGATTTGCTTACCAACTAGTCAAGAATCTAACTTCTTGACTTCTTCAGCGTGAGAAACAGCGTCCTTTATGTAGCGCTGCTCCCACGTTTGGACCTCTTAGTCTTTTTCTGAAAAGGAATGAGAATCAGAAAAAAAAAAAAAAAAAGAAGGTCGTAAACGGTTTTAAGTTCAGCACTTACCGTTCAATCGTCCCTACAACCTTTAGATTACAGAGTTTGCCTCCTGAAGCTTATTCAGGAGATCTTCATTCTTATCACTTAGCTTTTTTTTCTCGGCTTTCTCATAGTCGAGAGAATCAGCTAAGGTCTTCTCGTCGCTCTTGAACCTACAAAGGGAAAGAGTAGACGTCAACATAAAACAAGCGGTCGTAAATTCTTCTACGACCAAGAACTAGTCGTAAGTCTTTCTACGACAATACCCTGGTCATAAATTCTCCTACGACAGTACCTAGTCGTAAGATCTTCTACGACAATCCCACAAGTATTGTGTAAGTGGTCGAAACATAAAAGACTTCGAAAAGCAGTTACTTACCACCTCTCTGCCTGCTCGCAGAGTTCCTCTTTTTCTTGTCACAGTTGGACAAGTTGTCTGTTGTATTCAACAACAGTATCAATTTCCTCCAACGCTTTTTGCATAAAGAAAGACAGTTAGAAGCGAGAAAAGATATGAGTGCAAATACTGAGCAACAGGTACTTACATTCATTGCCGTTCGTGCAAACAAAGACACTACCCTTGTGGGGTTCTTCAATTCATCAATCTCTCGGACTCGGTCCCACCACACCTCTTCGAGACGCGCGTCATCGAAAACATCCCCTCCATCGGGAATATTTTTAGAGTGAGGGACACGAGCACGAGGTCTAAGAGCAGAAGATCCCACAACGGAAGACAGTCTGAAGAACTCAGAGGCGAAGTTGGCATATTCTTCATCCTCTGATTCGGTAACGCCAGTTCCCCCTTGAGAACCAGGAGGAACATTTGCAATGGCTTCCTTCCCAGCGAGATGGCCTGACAATACATCGCCCTGGCTAGATGCTTCTGCAGCAATAGACGTCGTCTTCGCTTCGACCTCTACGACCATTCCTGTGGTCGTAGGCGCTTCAGGACCAACGATAACCTCCACCACTCGGACGGTGGACGACCCTTTGACCACCGCCATTGTTATTTCTCCGGTTGCTGGAGAAACAACGGTGGGTTCCCCGTAGGAACATCCTTGATGGTGAGGGGAGCCGGACTAAGATCATAAAAAGGAAAGCACATAAGGTGATAAAAAGTAAAAGGTAAATGATGTTCTTACACTTTTGTCTCTTTGCATACCTTCGAGTGCCAGAATTGATCTTGAACTTAGAAGAAGCCTTCCCTAGAAAAGATTTCTTCGACTTCTTCTCAACCATGTCTGGTCGAGACTCGAGTTGGGAAATGGCCACGCCATGTCTGATCGTGGGTCTTGAATGAGCATGATCGCTCCTTGAGCCTCTTTGCTCTCTAGATGGTCGAGACCAGTCTCGACCACCTCAAGGGCAGCACTACCCTTGACCACATGTACTGCTGGTGCAGCAGTTTCCTTCACAAAAGATATGAAACTCTTCTAGTTCTCCTTTTCTAGTCGCTTGATAAAGCCACGAGAGACAGAAATTGTGAAGGTTTTACTATCATAGTAGAAAGGTACCTTGGTCTTGGGGGCTTTATGTTTGAATACTTCAGCTACTCCTGCCACAATTGCTTCCTCTGCAGCAGCTACTTCCGCCACAAATTCAACAAAAGGTGCAGACGAAGTAGCGGAGCTCGAACTTGCACCCTCCTTGTCAGCGACGTGCACGAGCTTCCTCCTCTTAGTTTGAGGAGCATCTACTTGCTCAACAGCAGCACCAACGACCATCAGTTCAACTTCTTCGTCATCCTGACGGTCCTCCATGCCTACTTTCTGTAGAGATCAGAAAAGAGAGATATTACGAACCAGTCATAAGTTTTTCTACGACCATCTCCATGTCGTAAGCTTTTCTGCGACAACCCCCTGGTCGTCAGCTTTTCTACGACCAGTATACAGTCGTAAGTTCTTTTATGACTACAAGTTCCTAAAGATGAAATCAATTCTTGATTACCTTTAGGCGCTCCACCTTGTCCTTTGGAGACAGGTCCGCCAGGATTAGAGGTGCCACCACATGGGCTGGCAGTTTCTCACAGATGAGCTTGACCCAGGTGTCAATCTCTTCTTGTGAGAGATCTGCAAGGATGAGAGAACTTTCAATAAGCCAAGTCTAAAAATCAACAAAAAGAAGGCTAAGCTTGAAGTTTACTTACCATCCTCGTAGTCCCTGGTCGGGTCTTTTGGCCCCGAGTACCTCCACATCGGATGAGCCCTCTTCTTCAAAGGACTGATACGGCGCGTGATGAAATCCTTCACCACGTGCCATCCGGTAAGCCCCTCTTCCTTCAAGTCGGCAATGGCTTGAATGAAGGGGGCAATCCGACCGAGATCTTTGGGAGTCAAAGCCTAGGAAGATATCTTCTCGGCCGGTTTCCCGACGAAGGAGAGGCTATCCTCATTGGTTATCCCCCAATAGAACCACCTCTTCTTCCACCCCGGCCACGACGATCGGGTAAACATCTGAATATACTCCTTCGACTTCCCATCGTGGAGTTTCAGACTATAGCTACCAGTAACTCCAGCCAGCTAGTGTAACATCCCAAAGTGCTGTTACCAAAATAAAATTAAATAAAGTTATTATTTTGTTGGACTTTCTGAAATTTGAAAGAGTTTTATTGCATTTAAGGAATTTCTGAAGTTTTAAAAGTCAAAAATAAAATTTATTACAGTTTTTGAAGTTTTATTTGAGTTAAAGTCGAAAATTTTAAATTTAAATATTTTACGGAATTTTAAATGATTTTTCCAAAATATTTTAAAGCCAAAATATCTTATTTGCAAAATTAAAAGACAACTTTAAGTTGGAAATAATTTTATTAAGTCCAAAATAACTCCTATGAATTTTTTGAGAATTTTTGGATTTTATTTGCTATTTTCTAAAGCCTAAATGATTTAACTGAATTATTTTAATTAATAAATCTAATTAAATCTCCAAATACTTTTCGGGCTGATTTCCTCCTCAGCCCGCTCTTCCTCCCATGCTTTCAGCCCACTTCGGCGTTAGGCCCGCACCACCCCAGCCCAACTCCTCCCGCCCCCTCTCACTTCCACGCGGGCCCCACCCCTTTGCTACATCACCATCTTCTTCCCCGTTCCTTCTTCTCCACGCGCCGCATCTCTCCCGCCGCCATTGAAGCCTTCAAGCTCCTCCTATCCGCCGTGATTTCCGCCCCTTTCCTCTCGCGGTTGTGCGCAATGAACACCGCTCATCACGCCTCGCTCGTTCCAGCATTTACCCCCCCCCATTCACGTGCTAGATCATCGGGATTTCACCATGGCCGCTGAGATCACCGCCGCTCTTATCTCCCTCTCCCAAGCCCCTCCGCCCCTATAAGTAGGAGCACCGGGTGCGCACCGTCCTCCCCATCCCGTCCCCTTCAATCTCTCCTCCTCTCCCCTCTTCTTTTCGCCATATTTCGTAGTTGAGGTTTTCAGGCCGGGCGCCCGTTCTTCTTTGTCTCCGGCGCCGTCCAAGCCGCTTCACCACCACCGACCCCGGATTTGGCTTCGCAGAAGCTTCCCCGACCCCGTGCTCACACTAGTGTCGCTGGAGGACCCCTCAATCGCCGCACCGCCGCAAGCCCCAACCTCACCGCCGCCTTTTGACCTCGCCGCCGGCGATACCTCCACGCCCTTGTGCCACCGAGGTAACCTTCGCGTTCTCCGTTCCCTCCTCTCTCCGATGCGCACCTCACCGGAGCTCACCACGGCGCGTAGTGCCAGCGAGCTCAACGGCAAGCCGCCGACGACTTAGAGCCACCGTGGCACTGCCACCTCGCCTCCATGTCACTGCCACTCGGCGCCACATGGGCGCCACGTCAGCCAACCACGCCTAGTCACCGCCCGTGGCGGCGGCGTAGGCCATTCGCTTCAACCGAAAGAAATTGGTCACGACATCATAATCCCGGTTTTCCTTCACAAAAATAATTCAATAATTCTGAAAATCCCTAATTCATCATTTCATGTAATTTTGAAACTTCCCGGGGTTCGTTCTCCTTCATACGAACTCCGATTTCATCAATTCAAATTCCTAAATTCATATAAATTCAAGATCTAGCTAACTAAATCAAAATTATTTAATTTGGAGTTTATTTGAATTCTATTGTGAATTTTGTTTGAATTTGGCTTATATTCGCGTATAGATTTCGACGACTTCGGAGAGTCAGATTTCGACGCCATTCGAGAGAAACCAATTGAGCAAGGCAAGTTATACCTTTGATCATATTTGATACTATTATTTAAAATTATTTAATTTTTGTTTTAAATTATTGCATGCCTATTCATATTCAAGTTAATTTAAATTCCTGTTTTAAATTATAGTTATTCATAATTCCTTTATACTGCCAATATTGACATTGAAATAAACCTACCTTGGCACCTTAGATAAAAATCTAGTTTATGCAATAGTATGAACTAGAACATTTTGAGAAAAATTATGCTTAGCCATGTTTAGACCAAAAATATTTGATTTGGGAATTTCAGCCAAAAATCAAATGTTGTTTAAAAGTCTATGGCGTTGGTTTGTCATGAAAGATTTTGTAAATGATTTTGAAAAGAAAAAAGGAAAAGTTGGTTTGTACTTGGGCATAATGGATGTTTGGATGGTGCATGTTGTTTGTCCTCGATTTTGAGAAAGGGGTTGCGATGGCGGAGGTTCTCATGGCCGGGCTCAGTGCGCGGCGGCTTTGGCGAAGAGGGAGGCTCTGTGACTTCGGCAAGGAGGGCAACGGCAGCGCCGGCACCACGACGGCAACTGAGAAAAGCGGCGAGCCGAGGCGGTGGTCTTGAAGATGGGTGAGCCGTGGCGATGGCGGATGGTGGAGCTTCAGCAAGTGAGGGGAGGAACCACAGTGAGCCAAGGAGCGGTGGGAAACCGGAGGCGGTCGGGCGGGGTGGCGTCGAATGCCATGGGAAGTGGAGGCCGGGAGGATGGGTCGGCGTAGCTCAATCGGCGACATTCACGCCGAGGACGACGGTGGCCGGACAGGAGGAGGCCTGACGGGAGCGGGGAGGCGAGGCGGCGGGTTGTTGGGGAGGGCCAGCGGGCCGGAGGCAACGACTGTGGGAGAAGGGTGGCGCGCCATGGAATAGGGAAGGGAGAAGGAGGATTTGGGAAGAAGAGGAAAGGAAAGTCGGCTCTGGTGCTTTGACCGAATGGGGAAGGAAGGAAGAAAAACGAGGCGTGCTGCTCCTAGCAAAATCAAGAGGCTTCGAGATGGGGTGGCGTGGCATGCGAAGGGGACAAGCTGGCGACCGAGTGGGAAAAAGAAATGGGAGATCCAGATTTTTAGACAATTAATTGATGACTGATAGATAAGTGGATTGTTAAATAAAGTTATCAGGCTCCAAAATTATAAAATCTTCAGAGCAAGTTTCTGATATATTGTAATTTTTTATGCAATTGCTTGAGGATTTTATGTTCTATGTATATTTTTGTAAAAATTGTGTTCATGATTTATTCATTTGTTTAAAATTCACTTAAAGAAGATGTTTATTAATTAAGTTTTAATTTTTTTATCAAGGTTAAAGTGAGTTCCTAAATTTGATAAAATTCATTTTTATTTATAGTAATTATTCTAGTATTTAAATAAATTGCTTTCCATAGATTTTCATGAGCTTTTATTTAAATTTTCTTTTGTGGCTTTAGTTTGAGTTAAAGGTTTACATTTGATTTAAAATTTTCAAATGCATAATTTATGCACATGCTCCAGAAATGCAAATATGATATAAAAGGCATATAATTACTGTTTATTAAAATTGGGACTGTTACATCATTCCCTTCAGATGCGGTGGGTAGTCATGTTATGACTTACGTTAGTCCCACCTAGCGCAAGAGGGGGCTAGGAACTCTGCAGATTTCTATCCAAAGGGGACGAAACCTTAGCGAGGGGGACTGCGGTGGAATGGCACATTGTAAAAGCCTTGACAGATGCTCTAGACTGCTTACCTAAGGTATTGAGCGGTGGTATCGACGGGTGCCAAACAAACTAGAGAATTCATGTCATGTGGGTAAAGTTGTACAACCTCTACAGAGTGTTAAGAACTATTCGAATAGCCGTGTCCACGGTCATGGACATGCTCAGCAAAGCCACTCAAAGTTAGACTTTGGTTTTGATTTCAAAATGATTTGACACAAATGATTTTGGATTTCTATCCAAATGGGAATTGGGCAAGAAGCCATGTGATAGAAGGGTATCCTTCACCATTATTTTGTGAATGTTATCCGACTATAAAATTGAGAATTTATAAAATAAATTTTAGATATAGTATAACTGTTTTTGAACTTAGTACTGTATTTAAGATGTCAAATATTTCTTTTGCACAAATAACCCTATAAGCCATCCTTTGTTACATCCATGCATGCATTAACTCTGTTGTTGGGTGTAACTTGCGAGCACAGTAGTTGTGCTCATACTTGCTTTATGCAAACAAATTTCAGAGGAGAAGGACTTTGCTACCGGTGTGGATCTCGATTACTAGGCCGCTACCCCAGTCGATTGCCTGTGGCAGATCAGCTAGACTCCACTACTTCTTTGTCTTCCGCTGTGTTCTTTATTGTTGGCTTGTAAGCCTTTTTTGTAATAAACTCTGTGATTATTAATATAATTGTGCGATTTATGGATGTTACCATATCATTTCTTCGTGTGAACTAGCTCACGATCATGGGACTAGTTGAAATGCATAGAGGATTTCGAAGTGTTAATCCCGTCCGATGCGACTGGTCATTCTATAGTATCTTGAAACAACTCCGGTCGGGGATCCCTGTAGGCCTCACACAGGTACACGAACACACCCAACATCGTAATGGAGTTGGTAACAAGGTTCACCAGCTCCACACCGAAGTGTTCGAGTAGAAGGGTGAGGAAAGGGTGAGCAGGCGAGCGAAGGCCACACTCACAGAACGCTTGGAAGACAGGGATTTGCCCGATCTTCCCCGACGGCCAAAGCTGCCCAGCAGCCTTGATCCACTTCATGAACTTCTTCTTCGGGATCTTCTCGGCGGCGACCAAAGCCTTGATCTTGGTCGCGTACATCTCCGATTCGGCCCACTGGGAAGCGGCTCCAGCCATTTCTCCCAAGGGTCAGGGATTTGGATTTGAGAAGATTTTGGGAGGAAGTTTGATTTGGTCGGCAGCGGAGAACTCAAAAGCTTAAACAATGAGAGAAATTTGGGGGAAGGTAAAAAATCTTAGTCTCACCCACGGTGAATATTTATAATCGCACGCTTGTAGGATCAAGGATAACCGACTAGAGGGGTGAATAGGAGGTTTTTAAACTTTTTGACAATTTAACAATTTTAGCCAATTAATAACTTAGTCTAAACAAGATATAATTCTAGCTAATCAATTTCACACAAGAAATAAGCTAGAAATGTAAATGCGGAAATAGTAAAGACTAGAAATAACCACTAATGAGACAATGAAGTTTTTCCCGTGGTATCGAAGACTTGCCGATCTTCACTAATCCACGTTGAGGAAGCTTGACCAACTTAAGCCAGCTTCACACAAGCACTTCCCTCGATCACTAATGGTAGCTCTTCTTCTCTCCGGATAGGTGAGCTCCAACCTTCACAATTTGCTTGGGTCTTCTCACAATCTCCTTTGAGAAGATCACCGAACCCACTCCAAGCCGTCTAGGAGACAGCAATCTCCAAGAGTAATAGAACAAGAATTCTTTACTTGAAGATGCTTAAATGCCACAATGATCAAACCCTAATCAATGCTCTTGGAATAACCTCCACTACCTTTGCAAAAGGGATTAAATGCTCTCAATGAGTTGGAAACAATGCAAAGGGCTCAAGAGTGTTCAATGAGGTTCATCAAAACCTTCTAGCTGCAGTGGGTGAGGTATTTATAGCCTCCACCCACCGTACTAGCCGTTGGGGCACGAAATCCCCAAATTATCAGAAAGCGCGGTCAGTCCGCAAGCATTCGTCTTGATCGATCGGCCTGCAGAATTGGCCGATTGTTCCTCTCGAACCGCATTAATTACCGAGAAACTAACTTCTGAGAGGTCCGTCAGGACCTCGAGACAGAGCACGGTTAGTCCGACCTGCCAAAAACCGATTTAGAGAAAAACATGCTACTGGAAAATGCTGACCGGACCCCTGACCCGGGACCCCAGTTAGTCCGGCAATTGACCTGCGGTCAGTCCAGCCTGAAAAAAATACGTAGCATTTCTCAAAACCAACCTCTCTGGAAAATGTTGACCGGCC
Source organism: Phyllostachys edulis (assembly GCA_036346405.1). Lineage (NCBI taxonomy): Eukaryota > Viridiplantae > Streptophyta > Magnoliopsida > Poales > Poaceae > Phyllostachys > Phyllostachys edulis. The sequence continues at coordinate 38,290,014 of CM070568.1, read as the reverse complement.
ACTTAGTCCGCAAGTCCGGTCAGTCCGACATTTAGCCTGCGGTTAGTTCGGCCCAGAGAATTCCAGTAAAAACAAGAAAACCAACCTCTCTGGAAAATGTTGACCGTCCCATTTGGTCTGGGAGCCCGGTCAGTCCGGCCATACACCGTCGGTTAGTTCGGCCTCCAAGATTTTTTTAGCAAATTCAAATCAAGGCCAAACCAAATCAAATAAATCCAAGATTTAAACCAGGTATGATTTGAGCATTTGTTGCATCATTCACTTTCAAGGTACTCGATTCTTGAACCCTCTTCATAGTACGGCTATCTAACCTATAATCCGGTCTTTTAACCTTCATTCTCCTAGACCGGTAAAACTAAGAAAAGGATCCTAGACTATTGTACCTTGTCTTTGAGTCAAATGATCTTCATGTAATCCTTTCACGTGCAACTCCAGGTCATCAAAACAACCAATGGGACTTAACCTTGTAAATACTCAATAAACATGTTAATCCCATATTCACATATTATCATTAATTACCAAAACCATTTTTAGGGGCCTAGATGCTTTCAACGCTCGAGTCAAAGACGTGGTGACCCAACAGTTGCCACCGCTTCGGGAACTGCTCTAACAGACAGGTCTATGAGAGTTGATTAAGATTCTTAAATTTGTCTTCTCGAGAAAATCAGGTCAGTCTTTACACCTCAAGCGAAATTACCTTCTCGACCAAGTCTTTTTCTGGTCAAATGTAATAGCAATCGGAAAGATTTTACTTCCGACCTCAGTACTACGACCACCTAGTGATCGTAAGATCTTCTATGATCACCTTGCAAGTCGTAAGATTATTTTACAATCTTCTTGACCAAGTTAATTTCTGGTCAAATGAAACACCAGTCGAAGAGTTTTTCGTTCGACCACCACTGTTCTACAACCACTGCTGGTCGTAGGATCATCTACAAACTCCTTTTTCAAGTAAGTTATTTTCACCTGAAGCTGGGGGGCTAGATGACGAGGATATAATGATCCTCATTTAATTATTTATCTGTAATTCACATTATGGATAATAATGGCGTCATATGGTCCTTGAGTATACCCCTTATTCATAAGGGAGAAGCTGGAGGTCGTAAGGTATTCTACGACCACCCCATAGTCGTAAGTCTTCCTACGACATGGTCGTAAGTCCTTCTACGACTATACCATGATCATAAGTTCTACTACGATCAATCTGTGGTCGTAAGCTCTTCTACGACCACCATCTGGTCATAAGCTCTTCTACGACCAGTTCCTAGTCGATAGGGCTTACAGACATGTGAGCCCAGTCGACCAGGGAATCTTCCGCACCATATTTAAGGATATGAGGTAGTAAACTACACTGTTATTCTCTAGAATAATGGTACGATTTAAACTCCTTGTAATGGTGATAACTATCTGGCAACATGGGAACGTTACTACTCCCATAATAACCTCCAGTAACGGCTCCACGATCTAGAACATTAAGGCGGCCTTTGGACTGGAGATATAACGGTACACTTCGAGGACTGTATAAAAGGCGGGATCATCAGGACAAAAGGAAGAAGAAAAGAAAGGAGCCAATTAGGAGCACAATACTCTAGCCTTTCGTTCCATCTTGTAATCCAGCATACTCAATACATACACACAGGAGTAGGGTTGTTATTCTCCCAGGAGAAGGCCTGAACCTATATAAAAATCCCCGTGTCTCCATCTCTGTGTGATTTTGAGCCTAGAGGAACCCCCGAATCAAACAATCTTTACGTAAGTTCAGTTCTAAAACACCGACAACCGCCCAGATGTGTGTGTCATCTCGGACTACAATGTTGGATTGCTATCCGCGTTGAGCACGATGCAAAATAGGACGCAGACATCGTTCCAGTGGAACAATGTCGGGAGCCGTTGGTGCATGAGGCATCTCGCGACGAACTTCCACACAAGGTTTCAGAGCAAGGACCTCATCAAGATGTTCAAGAAGCTCTACATGCAGAACCAAAGGCGAAAGTTCGATGTGGTATGGAGATAGCTCGACGAGGAGACCAGAAAGCATCTAAGGAACTCGGCGGACGCCAAGACAAAAGCAGCGGTAGGAGGGTCTGTGAGAGTTGGGGAGTTCACGCAGTGGGTTAACTCGCACGCTGAAAGTATCTAGGCCCTCAGGTTTGTTTTTGGTAATTAATGTCAACATTATTAAGGGACTAACATATGTACTAAGATGTGTTAAAGGTTGAGTCCCAATATTTTATTGATGACAAGGCTATTAGCAATGCGAATGAGATGAGAGATCAACATGAATCAAGACAAAGATATTGTATAGCCTAAGGGCCCTTTTTTAGTTTTTACCAGTCTCGGTGTTTGGAGAAAAGACTAGGTTTATAGGTTAAATGCCATACTATAAAAAGGGACTATGGCTAGTAGCTTGAGAGACTGTTTTTGTGCCATGATGATCAACTAGGGTTCATGCATTGTTTTGATTTAAGCTTCTGGAAAAATATTTTGTATATCGGTATGACCGCAAGTGTGCAAGCGGTACTACCGCAGGCGGTAGTACCGATTCCCATATGGCGGTATGTATTTTCCAGAAAGCATGTCTTGAATGATTTTTCTTGGAACCCCAATATTGGTAAGACTGCAAGTGAAAAGCGGTATTACCGCAGGTCGAGTGAACGTTCGGATCGTCCGAATGTATGGTCCGAATGTGTGGTACGATCGGGTGAGCTGGTTGGGTCAGAACAAGTGGTCCAGTCAGACTTGAGAGCTCAGTTCTAAGTGTTTTTTGATTCTCTCTGATAATCAGGACGACCGTATTTGAACTGCGGTACTACCGCAGGTCGGTAGTACTGATATCTATATGGCAGTACGTAAATAACAGAGAGTGTGTTTTTGGGAGTTTTTATCTCCCTTGAGAAATGGTATGGCTGCATGTTTTAAGCAGTACTACCAGAGTGCGGTAGTACCGATACTTCAATGGCGGTACATGTTTTCCAGAGAAGGTATATTTCTGATATTTCTTGAGCTCTGGAAAACAGTAATACTGTTCTAGCCGAGCGGTATTACCACGCCGCGGTAGTACCAATTTTCAGTTGGTAGTAGTACCGCAACTTTATCCGTAACGGCTAGTTCAGAGCATTAAATGCCACTGTTCCGGCCGTTGAGTAGAAATCGGTAGTACCGGACATTCAACTGTGGTACTACCACAAATCCTGATTTTTTCAGGAAAGTGGCTATAACGGCTAGATTTGTTGGTGAAGGGTATAAATACCCCCCCCCCCCGCCTGCATTCTAGTAGTAACTCTTGAGATCATTAAGCATTGTGCTCTTGCATTGAAGTCTCTTGAGCCCATATACACTCTCTACTACTCATTTGCTTTAAATTCTCATCTTGAGGTAGTTGAGAGCATTCAAGTGTATTTCATCATTAGTTGATCACTTTGGCACTTGATTGTCTTCAAGCGAGCGCTACGATTTGTTACTCTTGGTGCTTGCTGGCACCTAGACAGCTTGAAGAAGAAGTTGTGCGGTGATCACTTCAAAGAAGTTTGCGAAGTGACCCAGCAAGGAATTATGAAGTGGTTGCATGCTCACCATCTCCGGAGTGGAGGAAGAGCAACGATAGTGATCGAGGATCAAGGCTTAATTCGTGGAGCCGGCTTGATTTGTTCAAGTTTCCTCAACGTGGACTAGTGATGACCGGCAAGTCTTCGATACCACGGGAAAAACTTCATTGTCTCCATTGTGGTTTATTCTTGTCTTTACTCTTCTGCGTTTACATTTCTAGCAATTCACTTGTGTAAAATTGCCTAGCTAGAATTGTTTCTTGTTTTGACTTAAGTGCTTAATTGTCTTAAATAGCTTAGTAGTTCATTTGTTCTAGGAAGCTTTGTTAAGGCATTCTTGTTTAATTATGTTAATTAGTTTAAAAGTTTTAAAACCTCCTATTCACACCCCTCTAGTCGGTTATCCTTGATCCTACACACACACACCCGACTTGGAGAAATGGTCCCTGCTGCACGACACCGATGGTGCAAGGTACGGGATCATGATGACCAACATGTTGGAGGTGTACAACGGTGTCCTCAAGGGTGTCCGTTCACTGCGATCGTAGAGGAGAGCTGGAACCGTACTGTCGAGTACTTCGTTAACAGAGCCATGGTGGCCAAGAAGCATCTGGAGGATGGCAAGCAATTCTCAGAAGTAATGCATGCGTACATGGAGAAGAAGATCAGCAAGGATTGTTCGCACGTTGCTCGTACCATGGATGGCGTTAGGCAGAAGTTCGAGATCTGACATAGGGAGAAGTACGCCATGGGGCCACGCTAGAGGGGATCGGAAGCAGGTATGCATGATTGGTGACAAAGCGTCGTGCACCTGCAAGGCTGCAACAAGCTGCGGCTTCTCCACAAACCATGCTCCCATGTGTACGCGGCGTGCGCGGCGTGGCGCCAGGCCTCGGAGTGTTACATCTCCGAGTACTACAACATCCACCACCTGTATGGCACTTGGAGTGCCAAGTTCCATTCGTACGGCCTGGACATGCACTACAGGAACCTCTAGTCGGGGCAGGTGAAGTGGGTGCCGAACGACGCACTGAAGCAGCCCGGCCATGGAAGAAGCCAGTCACGACACATCCGGAACGACATGGACAACAGCTACCGTGAGCAATGGGTTCGCCGCCCCCAATGCAGACTATGCAAGACGGCTAGGCACTCCATCAGCTGTCACCCTAACAGACCTAGCACAAGCAGCGCACCGTAGCAACCAAGATATAATTACCCTGTCGTGATGTTGCATGCTTATTTTAATGCCTTATATGAGTTGTATTGTTGCATTGTGCATGGCCGTAATGTTATGTTGTCTGGGTCATATGTTAACGCATTATGGTCATATCACGACCCTACTTTGTTTATGTTTTAATTACATTCGAGAATGATACGCATGATTTGATCTCCTGTCATATGTTTCACTTTGTTTTTTTTGTGTTGTACATCATGTTTTTCCTGCATAGTCTGCGTCATGTTTTTTGTGCTATACTAATATGTTGTTTCACTCTCGGCGGGAGATAGCGCAACCTCCAGTTGACGACACGTACGAGCTGCTCGACACATGCTGGGATGGGCGACACCGATGCCGGGCGTGGTCGTCCGGCGTCGGCCCTCCAAGCCTAGTCCTGAGCTGCCCCAGAGAGCGCTGGCTTCTGTACGAGCGGTATTCCCCAAGACTGTGGGACACCGGTCTCCTGCCCATTGCCCGCATGTTGGACATAACACACGCGTTCTAGTTTGACGCGGCACTCCTATCTGCACTTGTGGACCGTTGGAGACCAGAGATTCACACCTTTCACTTCTGGTGGGGGGAGATGACTGTAACTCTAGAGGACGTAGCTATGCTTATAGGTCTGCCGCTGCGTGGTCTTCCAGTAGTGCCACCTCCTAGGCAAGTAGACTGGAAGGTGCGTATGGCTGACAGATTTGGTCACCCGATCCCTGATAACATTTCGGGTGTGCCACATTCGTGGCTACGCGAGTACATGACCTACCCCGTCCATGCGACTGAGGAGGCAATGAGGACACACTTACTCGCGTACCTTTTGTTCCTGTTTGGATGGATCTTATTTCCTACGACTCAGGGAGACTGTGTGTACCCTAGCTACATCCATCTCGCAGAGTCTTTGGTAGATGTCAGGCCCGACGAGGTGCCACAGTATAGTTGGGGCTCTGCGGTGCTTTGCACCACTTACCGAGGGTTGTGTGATGCCTCTCAGCGCAGTACGGGCGGGGAGCTAGTCCTCACGGTATGCAACACCCTACTACAGTTTTGATCGTGGGAGCACTTCCCGGTTGGCCGACCGTATTTCCGGAGCACCGTGCACCCTTTCCAGTTGAGCGTTGAGCTTTACAGTCATCGTGGACACGTGGTACACTAGGGTGGGCCAGGGAGAGACCGAGGCGTGTGTACCTTGAGTTCCATAACCTATTCGAGACTCTGCACGAGGACGAGGTCATCTAGTGGCCATGGACTGCACAGTTCCTTGCAGACACGGCCCCCTATGGATTGTCCTCGCAGTGCATTCAGGACGAGACACACTGGTTGACGACCTGCCACCTGGTCTTCTCCCACATGGTCGAGCCGTACAACCCCCAGTGGGTCATGAGACAGTTTGACCTTTACCAGCAGGTGCCATCGACGTCGGGACAACCGCTTCCAGCGAAGGCCCACGGGTATGTCGGTTTTCAGTATCATCGCTCTACCTATTAGCCACATGTCTGACTTTGATTTTTTGACATCCGAATTCAATTGCAGGAAAATGAGGAAAGGCTGGAAGAGTGACGACTGGAGGCAGACACAACAGTCGTGGACGACGCTATGGGCATCAAGGGCGGCGACGGATGTGGTGCACGAGTTACAAGGCTACAACATCAAGACGTATGCTGCATACTTGGGGTGGTACGTTCCACGCACCAGGTGCAGGTTTACTGGGCCAGCGCCATAGCGTCCAGTAGAGGTCATGCACGATGACGTTGTACTAGCAGGTCCTGACCGTCATCGGGCGGCATGCCACGACAAGATGGTAAAACATTCTTCATAGAATTTTCGTCCCGCAACACGTTTCTAACTGATTGTCATTTCCTTGCAGTACTACCGCCTTGATCGTATCCAGCTCGAGGATGCTGACGCTCTACGCTATGGGAACTATAACACCTTTGATCGCCTCCTACGTGCGGTGCGTGCCATGACTGACGACGCGAGGGCTGCAATAAGGACCATAACTTGTGGTCGCCACAGCGACGTTCACGTACAACATCGCGGACACTGAGGGCACCCTCCACCCCCACCGCCTTCGGCACCTCCCTCCACACCCCCCTCAGCACTGCCCTCTGCACGTCCGTCGCACTCCGGGAGTTGTCGTAGCTACGGTCGCTCAGCCTCGACGTGCCTCGGGCAACAGGTTGTTGTCATCAGTATTTTTCCATGCACTCTTTTCGAACGTATCTGACACTACCGTTTGTTCTTACAACACTTACGAGGGGACAACACTCTGCTTCAGCCGTCGTCATCACGTTGGGAGGCGCAGAACAGGACTTCCTCACTGGGGCGACGCTGTTCCACTACAAATAGCGACCCTGACTAGCCGCAGTGTCGGGATGATGGGTTAGGCGCATTGGCACATGGCGTTCAGTCACACGTGCGGGAGAGTGACCAGTGGTTCGACGAGACGTACCAGGGGTACACCGTGCAGCATTACTGCGCAGACTAGCCAGGAGGATCCTCAGCCACACAACCACATACTCAGGTACACTTTAACATAGTTATAGCAATTTTCCCGTTGCTCGAAACCAAGGACTAACTCACCCAGTACCCTTCCCGCAGGATGAGCAGCAGTGAGTTGACGATATGCTCGGGCCTCAACCAGACACCTACACTAAGATCACCACAGCGACGCCTCCCACGTAGCACCCCTACTACAGCTTCCGAGACATACATCGCTCCCCTGATAAGCTCACATTCCCTGAGGATCAGCTACGCCTTCGAGGCAAGTGGCGAGAGGATGTACCATAAGTAATGTCATGTCCATATAATACATGTTATGTAATGTTATTGTGCATTGTGCCATTATGATTTATGTAATGTCATTGTGAATTATGACATTGTGATTTATCGACACAAAATGTTCTCTAAAATAGTGAGTACAAATGACAACTGTACCTCCCAATTTTAATGTACTAAACCGAAAAGACCTAACGCAACGCTACCACACGATTCCTCCTCGGGGCCGCTGCTTCGCGGACGCGAATTTCCTTCAACCCAATTACAATTCAGCCGCTGGCTATATATGGATGTGTTGGCTGCCATTCACCTCACTCTTTACTTCCTCGGGATATCTTCGGCCTCATCTAACTTTCGAGTGAGCAGACAATTAGAATCAATGTGGCAGCACATGGTTTGCCCTCGTTGCAAGGATTCAGTGAATGTGTTCACCTCGCATGCGCGAACGAATCCATCCCGAGTGTTCATGAGGTGTTCAAATCTTACAGTAACTTATGCCTAATCATCCCGAATGAATTCCATTTGAAACAGCTTGTTGTTTTTTCACTTGAAGCTGCAATTCTTTTTCAGAGCACAACATATCGGCTTTGGCAGTGGACTGATGAAGTTGTTCCAGTGGTTCGAGATATTGCAATGCAAATTGCTGCTTTGCAAGATGACTCCCGTGGTGTTGCTGTATTTCGTCCAGTGGCTTGACCCTCTAATCCACCAACGCAAAATGAAGAGAATAGACTTAAAAGACTGGATGAAAGAAAGGAAAGAGTTGAGAAAATGCTTCAGAAATTAGTTAAGGTAGTTAGTTTTGCGGTCTTTTTTCTATTATTTCTTGTTCTTTCCAAGTAGAAGTTCAGTTGTAATGAGATTGTAATGCCCACTCTTTATCTATGCATCGCAGTCCGTCATGAATGAGAATAAACTAGTAACATTATCAATCACAGTCCTTTGCGATGTTGTTGTACTCCTCTGTATCGTGTATGCCTCTGTCTAATTCCGTTATGAATACTTTGTGTGGGAATTCATGAAATCCTAATTTCTGAAACCTAAAATCCAAATTTTGGAGACATAAATCTTTAATGTTTGAGACAATTTCAGAACACTTACTTTTCAGAATGACAAGACCACACGATTTCTCTCCGCAAAGCAGGATGTGGCCACTCTATACAAAGTAAGACGTGATAACACTCTGCATCGCCTGCTTTTCAGACCGAAAAGACAGGACTCTGCAAAGCAAGACATGACCACTCTTTGCAAAATAAGATGTGATAACACTCTGCCTCGCCAGCTTTTTAGATCAACATGACAGCACTCTGCCTCGTTAGTAACTTTTCTGAATGACAAGACCAAACGATTCAGAGGGAAATGACAACTCTACCTCCCCAACTTTTCAGGGCGACGTGACCCAACGAGGCCACTTCCCACAGAGACGTGACCCAACGGGTCTGCTTCCAGCAGAGACGTGACGCAGCGCTGCCACATGATTCCTCCTCGGGTCTGCTTCCCATGCATCATTACCCAACGAGTATGATTCTGCATCGGGACACCCCCACACCACCCTCTTTCTACGCCTTCACTCCCCTTACTTTTGAGAGTAACAACACCAGGCAACTTTGCGCAGCGACGTGACCCGACGAGTCAGCTTTGCACAATGATGTGACCCGACGAGTCAGCTTTGCGTAGCGACGTGACCCGATGAGTCAGGGCTGCTGTCTCGTGGACGCGAATTTCCCTCAACCGAATTACAATTCAACCGCGTACGCGGGCCAGCTCGGCATATAAGTACTACCCCTTCCACGCCAGGTTCTTCTGCATCTAGACTTCAACACAATCTCGCTCAGATGGACAAGCACTGGGTGGAGATCAGCAAAATGCAAAGGGAGTATGTGGCCTAGGAGGAACAAAGGGAGCGTGCCAGAAGGCCACCTCCCCATAATGACGCCGCCCCCTGTAGCAGCAACCTCTACCAGAACATCCCAACCGAGCATTCGTTGCAACACCTGCCCGAGGGGGAAACGCCGCTCCTCTGTTGGTGCAGGGACAGATGCAAGTTCTTTAAGTCCAAGTACTGGCTCAGCCAGGGCATGCGTTACTGGGGGTTGCGCGAACTACTTTTGCGACTATCTCGACCGCGGTTGGGACACAAGCCGCTATTGGCAGCCGGTAAGGACAGGTTACTGTATGTTCCCCTACCATTTCTCTTTCAAAATCCGCACTAACAACCTTTTCCGTCTACCCGCAGTCGCCGAATCCGCTATGTGGCTACCGCAAGTGGATCGACCTAGAGATCCACCCACACGACCAGTGGACTCTCGACTGCGAGGAGTGGGATGCCAACAGGGACTGCGAAAGGAGGGATGAGGAGCGCCGGACCGAAGAGCACAACCAGCGTATCCGATGGGAGACGCAGGCACATCTCGAGACGTGCAGGCGTAGGGAGCGTGAGGCTCGCGAGAGGGAGTGCGAGAAAAAGAGAGAAATAGCGGCCAAGGCCAAGGAGGCCGACGAGGAGTTCAACGCCGAGCACACAAGGAAGGGAAAATGGCCCTGGTTCACGCAGTAGGTCGGGTCATTCCGTACTAGTCCCCTGAAGGTCGGATTTACTTCCATTCCAAAAGGCGCATATGTATCATAGGAGTACTTCGGTTTGTTGCATCGTGCATGATGTTGTTTCTTATGCACGTAACCAAACCCTGTGCGCCGTATAATTCCCAGTTTTATTATAAAGTCTAGTTTAATTCACAACTTCAAATCTCGTCACCTTTTCGCCTTCAATTCTTCGCGTACAAAGGCATAAAAATGTTATAAAAATAAAAAGAGAGCACACGTACGTAGCATACCTGCAAGTTTCAGACGAATCGCCAAAAGTATGGATTTTTAAACCGCATTTTGTGCCTTCGAAGTAATTTGATCGTGGCACAATAATTAAAAGCGTACACAACCGCATTTGCTACGTATGCTACGTACGTGTGTTCTCTTTTTATTTATACCTCGATTCAAGCTCAAATTAAATTAAATTAAACCTTGTTATTTCCTTTCAGTTCTTTTTATTTCTTTTCAGTTTTCCTTTCGAGTCTTTTGAAAAGCTTCAAAAATAAACCATTTGTATTTTATTGGATTAATTAAAGCTTTATTAGAAATTTCAAAAAATAAAAACATTTTAAATGGATAAAATAAATTTCAATTAAATTCAAAATTATTTTATTAAATCTATTCATGTTCCAAGTATTTTTATGGAATTTTCTTGAAATTTCATAAATTTATTTATTTTATTTTTTCGGATTTTTTTCTTTTTCCTTTCCTTTTCTTTCCTCTCTCCTCTTACGTACTGTGGCTGGGATGAGCAGCATCTTGATTAGATGTGGCCATGGGGCGCAGCAAGAGCTTGCTGCAGTTGGGTTGCCGGGTGGGGCAGCACCTTTGTTGCTACGTCTTCTAGGCACAGCAGGCGAGAGGACGAGACTAGATTAGAAATTTCGTCCAAATGAGAGCTAAATTTAGAATTCTTGAGTACCAGGTCCAACAGTGTCCAGATTTCCAAATTTCCCTGCGCTCATGTCAACCACTCTCTGTACCTTTTTTAGGCAAAACAGTAGGAAAGCATCCTACTGTGTGTATATATAAAAAAAAATAAGAAAAATAGAAGTTACAACTTACAAATTACAAGGCCAAAAAAGGGCAAAGAAAACCCTCTCTAGCTAATGCTGCTTAGCCGAGAGGTAAAGAGGGACTTGTGCGTTGAATCTACCCTATAGGCGCACTAAACATGTGGCCAACAGTGATCCAAAGGGGGCACTTTTTACATGACTAGATGCATCTGCCAAAGCTATCATTGGTGCAATGTCTGATGAGTCACCAATCCAGTACATGAAATGGCAAACCACGGTGACCGTCACAGTGAACTACGGGAAAAGAAATTTTATTTGGCCTTCTGGGCTAGGAGATGCGGCTAATCCTCCTCATTTGCTCCCTATTAGAAGGCGGCTTTCCTCATTTATCACATGCGCTGGCTTCCAATATGTATAGTTCTAATCAGTTTGGGGGTTACTTGAGCAGCTGTCCTCCCTCTGAAGAAAGGAATATCTGAACAAGTAGGATTTTTCTCTCTCACATTCAGATTACTGAACTCGAAACGATGAGCCAATGAACACAACAGCTGAACTTGAGCTCATGCTGCAGCAAGTTCCATGATTGAAGACTAGTTGGTACCTGAAATGACATCAGCATAGCACTTGCGGCAGGGCAAACAAACGACGTGTTCCTGTTTAGGCCAGAGAAAAGCAGTGATCAAGAACAAAGACAAGGACCTCCCCCTAGTAATGATCAAGTGGAACGGAAGGACGGTGGCCAAACAAAAGAACTAGATACCAATGGGTCCCTGGTAAATTGTGCTAGGAAAATGCACATAGATCTGCATATCTTACCGAATGCGACGCATGTTGGTACTGCCCCCTTCAGATATGGTTTACCTATGTGGAAGGAAGCTAGGTGCCTCTCCTTTTCTATCTTGATCAAGTCGACCCAGTATCAAATGTAAGCTCTATCCATCCCAATAAAGCATCCCAATGCTAACATGATCATCATCACACTTGCACAAACAAAGGAAAGCAGGATGGCAAGAACTCAGCTTCCATCTTCCCACAAAAGGCTACCTAAAAAGTACAGGTGGTCCTCTTTCAGTGCACTTGTGACAGCAACAGTCTCCCACTAAAGCAAACAGATGTGATGCCTAACAAGTTAATAGCATATGGCCACAATATTTGTATAGTACATAACTCAATTATTGGCTCTTGAAAGGATAACACGATGCATCAAACAATAGTATCGTCCTCACCGTTCTCACTTTAGTTGTTAGTTCTCACTTTTCAGATCAGATAGTTATAATATTGATAAGAGAAACACAAAAAAGGATATATGTTTTTTCAGCACTATCTTTGAATAATACACCCTAAGAAAGTAAGTAAAGTGATGAAATCGGTAGTATTGCTGTTGGTGCCTATTGATATTGCTTATTGTGAGTTCTGACCTAACCATTATGATTTTAGTGCAAGCAGTTAGTTTGCAGAAAAGGTAACTGTACTATAGATAGGGGAGAATGAAAAGATTGTAAATTACTATTAATTACAACTGTATCTACCATCTATCACACAGTGCTCAACAGCAATGCATAAGACAAGATTATAGGATTGCTTCTTATGGCCTAACCTAATCATCATTCTAGGGCCTGAAACTCTGGGCTTTCCTGATTAGACTCAACCACAATCCTAACAAGATACATGGCTTTGTTAATGGAAAATCGCTTTCATCACCCTCCCTGGCGAATAGTCAAATGGCACCTGTGTGAGGCATACTTGCAAATGGAAGAAAGCTTGTCACGGAAATTTCATGCCTTGTAATGCGATTCTGGTTTTCTTTTAGAAAAAGAATAGGAGTGCACACAGCAACAAGTTCTATCTATGGTGTGAAGCAAAATATCAAATCGCTATGCCAAATACAGGAAAAGATGACAGGAGCATGCATTGCCTATTTGCCTTGTCCCTGGGATATGTAGCACCACCACAATATATGGATGGGCCAGGTATGAAAGAAGAGATAAGCAACTAAAGATGGATGTCCACTAACTCCAGACAAAGCTCTTTACCTCCTGATTCCTCACAAAGACAACCCACAAGCCTCAATTATTACCCAAAAAAATCCCCTGCACCTTCCTACCTCGTCCTCCTTTATAAAGGAAACTGCAAACTAGAAGAGATGAATCATACATGAGCTGCAAGCAAACGTAGAGGAAGAACCAACAAACACTTTCATGGTAGGAGATGGAACAAACAGACGAGGCGTCAGTGAAAAAGGAGAGCTCAGAGCAGCTTACCGGTGAGCAAGACGACGGCGCGACATGGCTGAACCTCACGCTGGGCGCGAACGGATCGCCGGAAGCGGCAGCAAACTGCTCGGAGTCCGAGCCCAAGCCTTCTGCTCCACACAAGGTGTTCTCATGTAACTTCTGCATGAGAAAGTTCTTCAGCTCACAGGCGCTGGGTGGCCATCAGAACGCCCACAAGCGGGAGCGCAGCGCCGTGAAGCGCTCCTACCATGCGCAGAGGATGGTGCTGGGGCTGCCCCTCGAGGCGCACGCCGCCTTTGTGCGGTCCCTGAGAGTTAACCCGAGCTCGGTGATTCAGAAGTCAAGCCAACAAGCACAGATCAGGACGGCAGCAAGATTTCATGGAGGTGGCATGACCTGGGCGACAATTGCCTGCGAGGAGGTGCCGAATTCGACATGGCCGGGAAGCTTCAGATTGACAACACAACCTTCAGACCAACCATCAGAACAAAGTAAGATAGACTTGAATCTCAGGCTTTGATAGGTTGATGTACCAACTTTGACCAGTACATAAGTTCCTCCTCAAGTTTGTCCTTCTGAATAAATTGGTATGAAGAAGTGATCAATCAGGTTCAGCTCACCATCAGATGAAAATCATATGGTGGTACTGAACTTTGAAGATACTATTGTTCTTTTTGAATTCAGGGTGGAATTACAGCAATATTTTTGTACCTAGAAACTTAGAGTGATCATATAAGTCTAGTTGACATCTGCACTCCCTAACAGGCAGCATATATCATGTCTTATCAGTCTTATTACATGTTTTTGTCGGTTTTCGTTTTCGTTAACCTAGCACTCATGAGTATAATAATTGGACAGAGATAATATCAATTCTCATGCGGATCAAAATAACACATAGCTAAGAAAAGCTTGGAAAAAAAGGGTGCAAATTAAGAACTAAGCAGAGAAACCTGAAGTTGGAAAGAGCGGTACACAACAGCAAAGTTCATCCCACTTAAGTTATGTTAAATACTAGTTTATCACAACAAATATGGCATCTGAATCACATACAAATTTAGAGTACAGTATTCTGCACAATATTAGTACTCACCACAACAATAACAACAAAGCCTTGTTAACACCACCGGTATCTATGCACGCAAAAAACACCTGAAGAACACACACACTCGGCGACACAGCAAATAGAACAAACAGATTTTGTGCTGCTCCAAAACTGCCGCACAGCGTTTCTATTTCTCTTCTTATTTATAGAGTCAAGGTGACCCCTCACATTACAAGCAAATTAATAGGCCAATAAAATGTCCGACACTACTGCCCACTATCCCTAAGAAATGCTCCACTAACCACATGTAACCTCCCCACTAACTATCTTAATTCACTAGCGCTCCACTAACCACACAAAAAGCCCTATATGCAAATAAACACTAATGCTACATGCAAAAACTAATTAAGTCAAGATTATAGCTAACAATTTCCTCTCTAATCTTGACATGCCGACTCACCATTGCGGATCGCCCGCAACCTCCACGCGCAGCGGCTTTCTCCTTGTTGCCACACGTAGCGGCTTTCTCTTTGTTGCCACACGCAGCGGCTCCTCTTGCACGACTCAACGCACCATTAGCGGTCTTCAACACTTATCTTCAAGTTTCGCCTTCTCACTCAGCACAGGTTAGCAACACAAGTTCTCTTTATGTGTCGCCAAATCCATGCTTGCAGCCGCTTGCATGACTCATCACACCATTAGCGGTCTTCAACACTTATCTTCAAGAAGTTCCGCCTTCCCACTCGGCATGGGTTAGCAACACAAGTTCCCTTTATGTGTCGCCAAATCCATGCTCACAACCGCTTCTCTACCACGTGGTGCACTCTGCCTTGAGAGGCAGTACAATCGCCCTCGCCACGTGATTACACTTGAGGGACATTACAGTCGTTCCCGCCATCCGCGACCGTGAACATTAGCGTCACCGCAGCCCATGCACTTGGTAGTTTTTCTCGTCGAGACATGGAGATGGACAGTACATTCACCCATCTTGCCTTGCCGGTTGACGACGACGCTCCTTAATAGCATGTATTTTTGGAGACACGTCGTCTCCATTCTTCACCGCTACCTCTTGGTCGCCACAACTTCGCCGCCAGTGACACGACTCACCGAGCGACTCCGACCTCGATTCCTCCTGCGACGACGGCCTCCATGCCATCGCCGTTTGTTGGCCTCATGCCGACTCATTTCTCGACGACTTCACACCGTCTCACCTTGCCGTCGCTGGCCTCCACCTCCCGTGGAGACTGCCGTCGTCGGCCAACTCCATGGCAATCACGTCGTCACCGCCGGCGTGCACGTCACGTGCGATTCCGGCACACTGCGCTGGACTCGCTCTGGCCGCGTGGACCTTCGTCGTCATGCTCCTGAGCGCATGGTGCTGCAGCCCGGCTCATCGCCAAAGACTGCAGCACTTTTCGCCAAACGCTCCCGCTTTCACCGCGCGTGGGCCGCATGCTCCACGCTGCACGCTGGTTGCGTCATCGCCTACGTGAGCCAGCACCCCTGCGTGGCGCTGCACCGCCAGCTTGCCCTCGCACGCGCACATCCGCATACGCCCATGTGCCCACGTCGCTGTGTGCCTCACGCGCATGCCGCGTCTGCATGCATGATCAGGTTGGCGCCGCTTTGCACGCCTGCTCTACACACACTCGCGCCGCAGCCACTCTTTTGGTGCCCGCCAGACACCGCCGCTCTCGGCCGTGACACTCGTCACCCTCGCGGCCACAACCGTGCAACGCACCCTGCGCCTTGAGCACCTCCGCGCCTTTGCGCCGCCCGTGACCGCCGCGGCCTTGCGCGCTCGCCGCTGAAAGCACCATCGCACCGGACCAGATCACGCGCATGCCCTGGCCGAGCCACTGCCGTCAGAACGCTTAGGGCCGAAGTTGCCAAGCCATGCCATGCCGCTACCGGAGCCGTCGCCTCGGCAGCCGACACGTCCATCGCGAGCACCTTGGACAGCCGCTCCACGTTATGCTCCAACTGCTCCTGCTGGTCCTCGAACAGGTTCTGCGTCATCGCCAGGTTCATCCGCTCTACCGGGTACCATGTCGCACCGCCGGCGCCACCAGGTGGGCACTCTCCTCACATTGAACCTCGCTCTGATACCAATTGTTAACACCATCGTTGTCTATGCACGCAAAGAACACCTAGAGAACACACACACACTCGGCGACACAGCAAATAGAACACACAGATTTTGTGCTGCTCCAAAACTATCGCACACCTTTTCTATTTCTCCTCTTATTTATAGAGTCAAAGTGACCCCTCACATTACAAACAAATTAATAGGCCAATAAAATGTCCGACACTACTGCTTACTACCCCTAAGAAATGCTTCACTAACCACATGTAACGTCCCCACTAACTATCTTAATTCACTAACACTCCACTAACCACACAAAAAGCCCTACATGCAAATAAACACTAATGTTATATGCAAAAACCAATTAAGTCAAGATTATAGCTAACAAGCCTTTGGTCCCAAACAAGTTGAGGTAGACTAGGAATGAAATCTCCTCAAGCTCGAAGAGACGAGTGCCTTGTAAAAAAAATACAAGGTTAAAACCTTAAACCGTACATCCTATCATCTGAGCCGAGAGCCTAAAACACCGCCCCTAAACCTTTTTATGGTTCCGGTACGTGGATCGTTAACTTCCATACGCTCCTATCCAAAGCTAATTCTTTAGCTACATTCCAATCCCTTAAACATCTTTTAAATGTTTCCTCCCGCGTCAGTCTTGGTCGACCTCTGCCTCTTCTTACATTTTCAATACATCTTAAAATTCCACTACGTACCGGTACCTCAAAAAGCCTCCGTTGGAGATGTCCAAACCATCTCAAGCGATGTTGGACAAGCTTCTCTTCAATTGGTACTACCCTCACCCTATCACGTATATCATCATTGCGGATTTGATCCCGCCTTGTGTGGCCACATATCCACCGTAGCATCCTCATCTCCGCTACACTCATCTTCTATATATATTATCTTTTAGTCGCCCAGTATTCTGCTCCATATAGCATCGCATGTCTGATCGCCGTCCTATAGAACTTACCCTTTAACTTTTAAGGGACTTTTTTTGTCACACGGGACACCCGATGCTTGGCGCCATTTTACCCACCCCGCTCTAATCCTATGGCTCACGTCTTCATCAATCTCATCATCCCACTGTAGCATCGATCCCAAATATCAAAATGTGTCCTTCCTAGGCACTACTTGTCCGTCCAGATTAACATCTCCATCATCTGCCCTGGCACCACTGAAATCACACTTCATATACTTAGTTTTAGTCCTACTAAGTATAAAGCCCTTTAATTCTAAGGTCTTCCTCCATATCTCCATATTCCTATCGACATCTATCTTACTCTCATCAACTAACACTACATCATCAGCGAAAAGCATACACCAAGGGATATCTCCTTGTATGTCCCGCGTGACCTCGTCCATCACTAGGGCAAAAATGTATGAGCTCAACGCTAACCCTTGGTGTAGTCTTATCTTAATACGGAAATCACTAGTATCACCACAACATGTTCTGACATTAGCCACAACATCTTGGTATACATCTTTAATTAGGGTAACATACTTTGTTGGGACTTTTTTCCTTTGAAGCGCCCACCACAAGATCATTCTTGGTACTTTGTCATAGGATTTCTCCAAGTCGATAAACACCATTTCATGATCCTTCTTTTGCTCCCTATACCTCTTCATCAACTGTCGTGTCAAGATAATCGCCTCCGTGGTCGACCTCCCAAGCATAAAACCAAATTGGTTTGTCATCACGTTAGTCACTCTTCTTAAACAGTGCTCGATCACTCGCTCCCAAAGCTTCATTGTGTGGCTCATGAGCTTAATTCCTCTATAATTAGTACAACTTTGAATGTCTCCTTTATTTTTGAAAATTGCTACTAATGTGCTCCTCTACCACTCGTTAGTCATCTTGTTCGGCCTAAAAAAGCTATTGAACAAATTAGTTAGCCAAACAATCGTCACTTCTCTCAGGCATTACCACACCTTGATAGGAATGTTATTAGGCCCCAACGCCTTACCCACTTTCATCCTTTTTAAGGCATCTCTTACTTCCGACTCTTGAATTCTTCGAACAAACCATCTATCAGTGTCATCAAAAGCATCATCCAATTCAATCATACTATCGTCATTGTCATGATTGAACAACTCGTCAAAGTAATCTCTCCACCTATCCTTGGTCTCATCATCTTTCACCAACAGTCTATAAGTGTTGTCTTTATGCATTTAACTTGGTTGAAATATTAGTACTCCACCGTTTATAACAAATAGTGGCATCAGCAAGAATAGTCGCAGGTCACCATTTATAACAGAGGAAGAAAAATAGCAGGAAGTTAGCCCAGCTGCATTAGTTGCCTTCAAAGAAGAATTAAGATGTCTTGCAAGCAGTGGCTATTGTCATTCCAAAATCCAGATGCATTTGGTAAATGAAAAGCATGTTCAAGGCTTCATATACAGTTTATACACAGAAATAAGTGACAATTGACAACTATAGCTGAAATCGCTCCACAGCACAATTGCTGAGACAAAGGTCCGAAGCAAACTATGGCAATCTTATCGAGTCCATAGCAACTATATTTCTAGGTATCCATCAAGAGACATTGTTTAAGATTATATTGTCAAAAATCCGTCTGTTCATTTGGACAATAGGACCAACTAGAGGACATAACATATTATCCCAATAATCAGTATTAAATTACAGTGAGCAGATAATTATGTGCTGCAGGCTGGAGGGAACCAACAAACATCCATCTGACATCAGTATTCCAGTTTGCATATTGCTCAGTCTTCATGTTTCGAATATCTCCATACAAGTAAATTTAGAGTGCCATCAAATTTCTAACCATAGTCATTCAGAAGCTCCCGCCATATGGGTTATGTAAATGTGTTGGCCATTCATTAGCTTGGTCCAGAACTCTAGCATTTCCATTCAGCAAAGAATATCACACTTAAAATCAATCAAGATGACCACCTTAAATGGCACAAACAAGCATCATGTTGAGCATAATTATTCATGGAAGCTGTGTTATTTAGGCCCATTACTAATTCTACCCATTAATAGAGAAGTAGGTGCAGAAAGTGTTATAAAAAAGGGATCAACAAAGGCAATGGATCAGCGTATCAAACATTAGAAATCTGTGGCCCAACAGACCAAGGCACCATGTTCTAAGATATAATACAGAAGTACAATTCTACAAAACAAGAGAATGCCTGGTCTCCCACTAGTGAACTCCAAAAGCTCCTGCTTAGGCTTAAAAAAACCCACCATCTGAATAGCTTCCAGCACCCTTGACTAGTTGACTGAGAACCTGCTCTGCAACTGTAATTCTCCCTTATCTCCAGGAGCTCAAGGAGAGCTTAGAGTCGTTAGCTTTACAGCGGTGCAGTCCAAGAACAGCTACTCTGTTAAGTCTTGGAAGTATGATGCAGGGATCTCAACAGGAGGAAGCAACGTTGATACACACTTGAACTGTTCCAAATGATTGCAGAATTAGACCAACACTACCATTACGACAATAATCTGAGGAAGATTACATGACTGTAGGTGTGCATACCCGGTGTTGCTTGTACTTGTCTCGAATTGCCGTTAAGGATGAACCCTTTCTATTGAGCTGCAAGTTATGTATGGCCGTGATGCAATCCTTCAGTTCAGACACCTTGTAGCCTGTCAGTTTCTGCATCTTCTTGCTCTACAACCACATGAAAAAAACACAGGGTAGTTTTAGCCTTGAGAACTCAAACCATCCAATAGCAACATTTCAGACTTCGAGAATGTACATCTTAGCTCTTACCCAAGGATTGGTGTCTGGATCAATGGTCAGCCTAGCAACAAACAAAGCTGAAGCAGCAACCACTGACGGTAAGAACCGGAGACAGTTGTAGTCTAGTAGACTCAGCTCAGCAAGATAACCCCCCAGGAACTCCAATAACAAGCCAGAGCGCTGCAACAAGTATCGCAAGAATAACATGAGACAACAATGCACCTATGAAGCAGAAGAGCAAGAATTAAATGAGTGAAATACGATGAATTACAAGGATTAATGGTCACCTTTTTGTCCTCTTGGCCAGATCTCGTGAACCGCCTGAAATTAGCAAAACAAAGGAAAAGCACAAAGATTCATTTAGCTACAGATTCAGATCGGATGCAAGGATTGACAGAAGATTATGAGCTTTCGGGTCATTGTGCCACCTCAGGAACGTCTTGATGGTAGGATTGCCCATCTCGAACTTGAGGAGCTTGAGTATGTCGCTCTCCATCTTGACAACCTCCTGCCTGGTGTAGGTGTTGTCGGTGATGTAGCAGAAGTCCTCCACGTGCGGAGGGCTGATCTCCTCGTACTTCCTGCGACCACCCAAGCCAACCCGATTAAAACCCCCAATTCTTCAACCCTTGGAGAAGCCATTTCAATTCCCAAAACAGCGGCAAAGCGAGAACGGTGGGAGATGACGGCGCTTACGCTGCGATGAGCATGGCGGCGACACCAAGGAGCTGCAGCTTGTTGCGTCCGAACGGGTTGGCGGAGAGGAAGCGGTCGAGGTAGGAGACGGTGAGGTAGAGCGTGTCGGCGAGGAGCTTGTACTCCTCGGCGACCTCGACGAGCCAGTCGACGAGGACAGCGCGCATGTTGGCCGTCACGTCCACCTGCACCGCCTCGATGTAGTCTGCCGCCGGCCGCCGCCGCGCCTCCACCTACACCCACAAACGCCCATCCGAAGGAACCCATCATCAGATCGCTCGATCCCGAACCCAACACGAACGAATCAACCGCCACTAATACTACGAGGTGAAGAACGAATCGAAGAGCACGTACCTCCATGGAGCGGAGGTAGGTGTAGATGTCGGAGGCGTAGGCTCCGCAGAGCTGGGGGTTGCCGCCGGGCTTGTCCGCGGCTGTGGGCGAGGTGGACGCGGAGCTGCTGCTGTCGACGGGCTCCTCGGCGGCGGGCTTATGGGCCTCCTCGTCCGCGGCGGGCTTGGCGGGCTTGATGGGGTTGGAGTGCGGCCTGAGGATGACGGCGTTGGAGAGGGTGGGGAGGTCGCTGAGCGCCACCCGCTTCCGCTTGCCGGCGCCGGGAGCGGCGACCGCTGCCGCGCGCTTCGCTGCGGCGCGGGTGAGCCGGGGCCCAGCGGGGGCGGCGTTCTCCTTGTCGGCCATCGTCGGCGGGATTCGAGTGGAATGGTAGGGTTTGGGTTTGGATTTGGGGGGAGCGGGACGACGAGGCGGAGGCGGAGGTTGTTAAGTAGAGAGTATTGGAGAGAGAAATGGGAGGGAAGGTGGCCGCCAAAACGCGAATTCGAATGGGAGGGAAGAAGAGAAGAAGCCGCGGCTGTGTTTGCTTCAGCACTGCCACTGAATTCTCATCTGATTCGAATTCGATTCCAGCATTCCAGGGTTTTCTTCTCTTTTATTAGGCTTTGGGGAATTTCGGATTTGGATTTGGAGAGAGGCGGGCGGTTTAAGAAGGGGGAATTCATTATTGGAATAAATCCAGTTTACTCTCTCTAACTATCAGAAAAGTCTAGTTTCTTCCCTGAACTACAAAACCGGTTATTTAACACCCTAAACTTATGAAATCCGGTCACTTAACCCCTCAGGCCGGTTTCAATTGGCGGTTTTGCATACGTGGCCACTTTTGTTCAAGTCAGCATGCAACATGGCCACTTTTGTCCGAATCTGGCCACTTTTCTCTCTCCTCCCTATTCCAATCGGCTGGAAAATCCCAGGCACTTTCTTCCCCCATTCTTCTCTCCATTTCTCTACTCCTCTCGGTTCTTGGCGCCTCACTCGACTCGGTTCGCCAGCTCCTCCGGCCACCGGCCCGACGCCGCACCCTACCACTCGCATGCTCGCCGGGTGCTTCGCGGTGTCCATGCTCCCAGCCGACGAGCTCTTCTCCAGGGGGAAGCTCGTCCCGCGCGTCATCCCCGTGACGCCCGGGACTACATCGATGGAGGGGTAGGGGTCGCAATGTTGCCTCCGCTGGCACCTGCACCGCAGCCGGAGACTCCTCAAGCAGAGGTGCCGATGAGGGTTGTGGCGCCGGGGGAGGTTGAAGGCGGAGGTGTCGGCGACGTCGAAGCCCAAGCTGCTCCGCCAGCTCCTCCGTCGGGGGCCCAAGTCGCCGGAGCCGGAGCCGTCCCTCAACCTCCCCCTCCTCCGCGAGTCCGGCTCCAACTAGTCGGACAATCCCAAGAAGCCAGCACTGACACCCGCTCCCACTCCAACCCCAACGCCGCCACCTCCATCCTAGCAGTTGCCTCCCAAGATCCTCCTGTCGCCGACACAGCCGACGGCTCCCCCGCCCCCACCGCCGCTCCCTCCGGCCATCGTCGACGTGGATAGCCCCCTGCCAAAACTCCACCGGCAAGGTGGTGTTCAACGGGCTCGCCCGCAGCTCCAGCAGCCCGAGTAGCCTCGCGAACAAACGGTGCCACCACCTAGGACGAAGAAGGAATGGAAGGTGAGGAGATGCGGGGAAGCGGCCAAGCAAGGCGGACCGCCTGAAGGGCGGCGACTACTGAAAGCGAAAGCAATGGTGCCATGAAGCCGAGCGTGCATGAGGGAGCTGGGGCAGCCGCACCAAGGACAAGCAGAGGGAGGCAGCACTGTGAATCCTCATGGCGCAAGCTTGGCCGAATGAGTCACTAGGAAGAAGCAGCAGTAAGGAATGGAAAGAAATAGAATGGGGAAAAGGTAGAGGAAGAAGAACCAGGCAATAGCATTCGGTAGTGAGGAAAAAGACAGAGATGGAGAGAAGAAAGCTCACGCTGTTCCACCACACACATGCTGACTTGGATGATAAACACATGCTGACTTGGACAAAACCGGCCACGTGTGCAAAACCGCCACTTGAAACCGGCCTGAGGGGTTAAATGACCGGATTTCACAAGTTTGGGGGTTAAATAACCGGTTTTGTAGTTCAGGGGGGAAACTAGACTTTTCTGATAGTTGGAATGAGTAAACTGGACTTATTCCTTCATTATTTGTCCTCAAGTTAGTTGGGTTTTCGGAAAATACACCCCTTCCCGATGTAATACATTGTTTGCCCTCAACTTAGTCATTTTCTTCATTATTTGCCCTCTTTCTATTATTTTAATAGTATCCGCCCGTTTTCCTGTTACCCAGCACGTGAAATTACCTTCTTACCCCTCGGGTCGGAACGGCGTCGTTCGCTCCCCTCGCACTGGTCGCACCAAACCAAGTCCCCTCCCCTCGCACCAGACCACACCAAAGCAAAGCCATCCGCCTCGAGCGAGCGTTCCCCTCGCTAGGGTTCATCCATTCTCTCCAATCCCCTTCTCTGTTCGTGCACTCCTGACAACACTTAGAGGCGGCAGTGCAGCAGTGGTGCATGTGGATTGGGTGTGGCGGCGGAGCAAGCTAGTAGCGCGCCATGGATCCCAAGGAGATCCCAGTCGGGTATGTCCCCGTTTCCCCGTTTACCATTGTTGCTTGCTCGATCTCTATCATTTTATGTTGTGCTTGATGTGTGTGAACAATGTAGCTTGGAACGATTTAGTTGCGCTAACCCAAAATTTCTATTTTTCTCTGTTGTAAATCCGGTAGGATTGACCCTGAACTGGTGTTTAGGATAAACGTTAGAGTTGGGGATTATATTGCAGTGTTGAATGATGGTAGCACAACGGCTATGGCACGTAGAGATCTGGAATGGATAGTGAATATTAAGGGTTACATGATTGACAAATTGTATGCTGATCTTGGAGAAAGGATTATTTGGGCACCTACTTAGGAGGCATTTGCATACGGAGTTGACAAGATAACCAGTGAGCGTGTCAAGTTTCTGTACACACATGAGTTGCAGGAGGCATTAATGGATCGGTGGAACCTTAAATACTTGTTCTTATTTGTAGAGGTTGTCCACAAAGTCGGATATCAGTGCAGTCAGTCTAGTATTACCAGTCTTGATGAAGTTTTTAGAGGTACTGACCAAATACCAGCGAGCATTGATATCAGTGCAGATGGTCCCTGTGCCTCCAATGCACCTCATTCTCCTACTCCCATTGTCGTATCACAACCAGTTGAGAGTACCTCTAACAATCCCTGCAACACTTGGGCACCAGAAGGTACAGTGGATTGGACAACTATTGAAATTACACAAGGTGCTCCATCTGCTGAGGATGATAGAGATGTTGCTATGGATGAGGATGACATGTATGCCTTACTTGGATTAAGAGTTGATGATGATGCTAGGGTTAATTCTAGAACAACAGCACCAATGGCAGGTCCTCTTCCAACTAGAATTGAGGAAGATTTTGCTAAGGCAGCAATTGTAGTGGATGATGACATACCTGGAGAGACTGGGATTGTGATTGATCAGGATAATCCAACGATGAGTGTTGGTGACGTCTTCCCTAACATGAAAGCATTCAGAGTAGCTGTCAGAAAGTTTGCAATTAATGGGCAATTTGACATGCACACCATTAAATATGACAAAACAAGGTTCAGGGGCAGATGCAGGGATGTGTGTTGCCCATGGACAATTAATGCTTATAGCACCAAGAAAGGAGAAACCATCAGGGTACTAACTATATTTGTTAAGTGTAGCTAACTGTCATGTTTGCTATATGATGTAGCTAACTGTCATATTTATATTTGCAGGTGACCAAGAAGCCATTTGAGCACACATGTTCATCGACTAGTAGGGTGAAGACCAGTATGACATCTCAAGGTTGGGTGGTTGACATGGTTATGGGAACCATGAGGAAGCACCCACAGCTAGGGGCCAAAGAGATCCAAGAGAGGTTGCAGGATGAGTACAAAGTCACTTTGCAATATGAGACAGTATGGGCCGGTAGGCAAAAAGCAGTGGATAGGACATTTGGTTCCTGGGAGGACAGTTTTGCGGAGTTGTACAGATTCAAGGCAGAGATTAATTTGAGGTCACCTAGTAGTATTATTAAGATAGCAAATAGACAAATAGGTGGCAAGATATACTTTCATAGATTTTTCATGGCTCTGAAACCATGCATTGATGGTTTTTTGAGAGGCTGCAGACCATGCTTGAGTGTTGACTCAACAGCTCTGAATGGCAAATGGAATGGACAACTAGCTGCAGTGACTGCTCTAGATGGACATAATTGGATGTTCCCAATTGCTTTTGGTTTTATATAATCTGAGACAACTGATAACTGGACTTGGCTCATGCAGCAGTTGAAGAAAGCAATAGGTAATCCTTCCACCCTTGCTATATGCTCTGATGCTTGTAAAGGTCTAGAAAATGATGTGCAGAATGTATTCCTTGCAGCTGAGCAGAGAGTGTGCTTTAGGCACCTTATGTAGAACTTTGTGAAGAAATTTTATGGTCCTATTTTTGGTAATATGTATCCAGCTGCTAGGACATACAGAGCAGATAGATTTGACCTTTACATGGGCAGAATACTTGAAGCAAGTCCTGAAGTTGGAGTCTACTTGAAGAAACACCATAATTTGCTATGGATGAGGAGTAGATTCTCAAAGGACATCAAATGTGAATACATCAACAACAATCTGGCTGAAAGTTTCAACGGTTGGATTAAAGGGCTAAAAGACTTGCCTGTTGTGGAACTAGCAGACAAGCTGAGAGAAAAGATACTGGAAATATTTTATAAGAGGGAGAGAATTGGAGAGAGGTTGCAGGGGGAGATTCTCCTAGTCATAATACACCAACTCAATATGAAGACTAGGAATTTAGAGAATTTAAAGGTAGGTACATCATCACATGAATCTGCAGAAGTAACCGAGGTTGACAACAATCATGAAGTTCACAGACATATTGTTTACATCCTTGGACAGGAGTGCACATGTGGGGAGTGGCAGTTAACAGGCAAACCATGCCCTCATGCAATGGCATTTACTACAACGGAAAGAAATGCAAATATGGAGGGATATGTACACAATTACTACTTGGTTGCTAAGTTCAAACTGCATATGAAGGGGTGGTTCATCCCATAACTGCTAGGAACCAATGGCCCAAAGTTGACCTGGGATTTAAGTTGTTGTCACCACTTGGGAAGAGATCAGCTGGAAGATCTCGCAAGAGTAGGTTTCCATCATTCCTAGAGAAGGGAAATCAAGTACGGGAAGAAGGCAATGCAAATGCAGTAGGTGTGGGGAGCTTGGCCATCGTGCTGACGGCTGTCATCTCAATGCAAAAAAAGGTAACATCATGAAGGATGCATTTATATTTTTTTCCATTACATGTTTCCTGATTGCCTTATGTGGCCGATGTGTACAATAGGAAGAAAGGCTACAAAGAAAGGAAATGCGGAGGGTGGGTGCATTGGTACACCCCTGCCAGTATTCAGCGACCAACAACTCTAAGCAATGATACAGCCTTGTCACTAGGAGGTGTGGACTTCCATTTTGTCAATATGTATGCATTTTGTCAATAGGTATGGGCATCTCACAATGAATGTAATATGTATGCAGGCAGCTAGCACTGTTAATGGGAGGAGTGGACAGCCAAGACTTGGCAATAGTCCCTGCAAAGACTACTCCCAAGAAGAAGTTGACACCTCCCAGGAAGAAGTTGACACCAATCAAGAAGAAGAAATGAGCAAAGATTAGCATTTTGTATTCTAGACTTGTTGGCATGGACTTGTAGCCATTTTAGTATATTTTGTCACTATATATGGACTTATAGTCTGTCAGTACATTGCTATGTCAGTATGTTGTTTGCATAGACTTGTAGTCAAGTTCTGGACCATAATGTCAGTATCCTTGTTCTGGACTGGTTCTGGATGTATGCCAACAGATGGACCTATGTCAACTGGAATTGTATGTTCTGAAAATGTATGCCAACATAATGCTTGTTCTGGAATTGCTATGTCTAGACTTGTTTGCATGGAATTGTATTTCTGGAATTGCTATGCCAGTACACTGGTTCTGGACTGGTTCTGTTCTAGACCATCATGGACATAATGGAATTGCTATGTCAGTACACTGGTTCTGTTCTGGACCATCATGGAATTGCTATGCCAAGTTCTGGACCATCATGGACATAATGCTTGTTCTAGACTGGTTCTATTATGGGAATTGCTATGTCAGTATGTTGTTTGCATGGACATAATGATTATTCTGGACTGGTCCTATGTCATAACACACATCTGGACTAATCTTCACATCTAGACTAATCTGGTCCTATGGACATTCCATATTAATACACAAACAAAAAACAGAACAGTCATCATGTCACACATCAAATGATCCACAAAATTATAGCCATGTTCAACAAATGAAATTACACATGTTGTCCACATGTGCAAACAAAATGACCACCTTGTTGAAACCAGGCAACTAAGATTAGCACCTATTACACATCAAGTTTCCATTTCAAGACAACATGATTCAACTAGGGGCTACAAGTGACAAACTAGTTCCCTAATACAACAATTACAGCCATTACAACTAAAGCAACGACCAGCAAGTTGAGAGCGCCAATTGTGATAGAAACTCTCCCTTGCTTCAACACCTTGTACATGGTCACATCAGTGTTAGCATTGGAAGCCGTTAACTCCGCGAGCTTTGCTTTCATGGCCTCGAAATCAGTCTTCAGAGTGGATGTGGCTTCAAGTAAATCTGGAATTACATCTTTGGGGGAAGTGTTGTACTCTTGAATCAATCCCTTCTCGGTCAGGAAATCCACATATTCTTCGGTCCACATGAAGAACGAGCAAGTCTTTCGTTCCTACAGCAAACTAAACAGCAAAAGAATCTCAAAATCAAATGAAGAAACCCCTCCCAAATCGATCGAACCAAACCCTAATTGAAACCCAAATCGACAATTCCAAGAAGGACTACTTACGTTCTGGTGGTTCATAGGACACTTGTAAAATACCTTCCCCGCATTTGCCCCTTCCTGCAAGTGAGTTCGAGCAAGGCGGCCTTCTTACAGTTCAGGCACTCCACAAAGGGAAGTCCGGTGTCGCCCCGAAGAGAATGCGTAGACAAATTCATCATCGAAGAACTCGGGAAGTGTACCTGGGACCATCCCTTCGAACGCGCGGAGGTGCTTGACTGCGACATGCCGTCCTTGCCAACACGCCGCAGCTGTTGCGCTACCCGTCGGCGGCAAGTCGGGTGCCTGCGTCAGAGCAACTAGAGAAGGGGGGAATGGGAGAGAATGGATGAACCCTAGAGACATGAATCGCCGGGCGCGTAAGAACCCTAGCAGGCGCGAGCGTCTGTGTCAGGGGATGAGCACTGGGAGCGGAGGCGGAAGGGAAGAATCAACTCAGGAGGATGAGGATTGCGTCGGGACGCCGTGATGGACAACGCGAATGAACAGTCATGATGAACAGTACCATGATGAACAGTACCATGATGAACAGTGCACGGGCGGGGTATGGCGCAAAGGGGATTGGGTAACTCCCAATCCTTTGCTGATATTCATTGATGCATATGCTGCGTATATAAAGGGATACAAACTGACTTGGAAGGTATTATCCTTCCTAATGCAATAAAGACTAACTTGGAAGGTATTATCCTTCCTAATGCAACTTCCCTAATGAGACTTTCCTATAGTAAACTTGCCTAATTGCTATAGTAAACTTGCCTAATTGCAACTTCCTAATTTGAGGATTCCTAAACTGCCGCTAGGGCCGGCTGCGCCTCCTCCTAAACTGCCGCACATGACATCTCTCTCACCGTTGACAAACAGCTCGTCCTCGAGCTAAAAAGAGGGATAAGACGCCCGAAATGCGATAACGTCTTCCCATGACGTACCAGCAACATGAAGTCCTTCCCATTGAACCAGAATTTGCCGCTTATCTCGAGATAGGCGAAATTTGAAACAATCGAGAGCGAGGCGAAGGAAGAATCAACTCAGGAGGATGAGGATTGCGTCGAGACGCCGTGATGGACGACGTGGATGAACAGTCGTGATGAACAGTACCGTGATGAACAGTGCACAGGCAAGGTATGGCGCAAAGGGGATTGGGTAACTCCCAATCCTTTGCTGATTTTCATTGATGCATATGCTGCGTATATAAAGGGATACAAACTGACTTGAAAGGTATTATCTTTCCTAATGCAATAAAGACTAACTTGGAAGGTATTATCCTTCCTAACGTAACTTCCCTAATGAGACTTTCCTATAGTAAACTTGCCTAATTGCAACTTCCTAATTTGAGGATTCCTAAACTACCGCTAGGGCCGGCTGCGCCTCCTCCTAAACTGTCGTACATGACATCTCTCCCTTCGTTGACAAACAGCTCATCCTCGAGCTGAAAAGAGGGATAAGACGCCCGAAATGCGATAACGTCTTCCCATGACGTATCAGCAACATGAAGTCCTTCCCATTGAATCAAAATTTGCCGCTTATCTCGAGATAGTCAGGCTGAGCACTGGGAGCGGAGGCGGAAGGGAAGAATCAACTCAGCAGGATGAGGATTGCGTCGGGATGCCGTGATGGACGACACGGATGAATAGTTGTGATGAACAGTGCACGGGCAGGGTATGGCGTAAAGGGGATTGGGTAACTCCCAATCCTTTGCTGATTTTCATTGATGCATATCCTATGTATATAAAGGGATACAAACTGACTTGGAAGGTATTATCCTTCCTAATGCAACTTCCCTAATGAGACTTTTCTATAGTAAACTTGCCTAATTGCAACTTTCTAATTTGAGGATTCCTAAACTGCCGCTAGGGCCGGCTGCGCCTCCTCCTAAAGTGCCGCACATGACATCTCTCCCTCAGTTGACAAACAGCTCGCCCTCAAGCTAAAAAGAGGGATAAGACGCCTAAAATGCGATAACGTCTTCCCATGACGTATCAGTAACTCGAAGTCCTTCCCATTGATCCAGAATTTGTCGCTTATCTCGAGACAGGCGGGCTGAGCACTGGGAGCGGAGGCGGAAGGGAAGAATCAACTCAGGAGGATAAGGATTGCATCGGGACACCGTGATGGACGATGCGGATGAACAGTCGTGATGAACAGTACCGTGATGAACAGTGCATGGGCAGGGTATGGCACAAAGGGGATTGGGTAACTCCCAATCATTTGCTGATTTTCATTGATGCATATGCTGCGCATATAAAGGGATACAAACTGACTTGGAAGGTATTATCCTTCCTAATGCAATAAAGACTAACTTGGAAGGTATTATCCTTCCTAATGCAACTTCCCTAATGAGACTTTTCTATAGTAAACTTGCCTAATTGCAACTTCCTAATTTGAGGATTCCTAAACTGCCAATAGGGCCAGCTGCGCCTCCTCCTAAATTGCCGCACATGACATCTCTCCCTCCGTTGACAAACAGCTCGTCCTCGAGCTGAAAAGAGGGATAAGATGCCTGGAATACGATAACGTCTTCCCATGACGTATCAGCAACGTGAAGTCCTTTCCATTGAACCAGAATTTGCCGCTTATCTCGAGACAGGTGGGCACGGATCACCGTGGCGTGATGGGATAACAGGCCATGAAGAAGGGTGGCAATGGCGGTGGATCTTGAGGAGGAGGTCATCATACTTCTTCAAGAGATTCACGTGAAAAACATCATGTAAGCGTCTTGAGTTGGGCAAGTCCAAGCGTCTGCGACCTCATTAATCTTGGAGATGGCGATAGGGCCAAGAGTCATCCTTCTTCTTGACCAAAAGCACGAGCGCGAAAAGCGGAGGCATTGCGGGGATAATGCCATGTGCCAACATGGTAGTGCATTGACACTCCACTCGTCCTTTTGCGATTGGGTATCTATAGGGCGAACCACCACGCCGGTGCGGCATGAGGTGGATCGCGGTCGTGACCATGCGGCGGGAGCCCACGTGGGTCGTCGAAGACCGTGGAAATCGCGAGAGCACCTCCATGAGCTCCCTGCGTTCTTTGTCGCGTGAAGGTCTTGTTGGTCGGACCGGTCTGCGCCTAAGCCATCGGTGGGGTGGTCTTGGTGGCGACAACTCCCTCGGCCCTGTCCGTGCGGTGGTTTCTCCATCTTCGTCGCCATCCTCACTGGCGGGGTGTCCCTCCATGCGCACCAAGATACTAGCAAGAGTTTTTGCCATATCCTTGGCGAATTGGCGCATCATCTGCTGGAAATCCTCGTTACCACCGTTGCTCGACATGGTGGAAGGAGCAACGGTTGGCTCTGATACCATGATGTCAGGGGATGAGCACTGGGAGCAGAGGCGGAAGGGAAGAATCAACTCAGGAGGATGAGGATTGCGTCGGGACGCCGTGATGGACGATGCGAATGAACAGTCGTGATGAACAGTACAGGGTATCAAGTGTAACTCCCAAGCCTTTGCTGATTTTCATTGATGCATATGCTGCATATATAAAGGGATACAAACTGACTTGGAAGATATTATCCTTCCTAATGCAATAAAGACTAACTTGTAAGGTATTATCCCTCTTAATGCAACTTCTCTAATGAGACTTTCCTATAGTAAACTTGCCTAATTGCAACTTCCTAATTTGAGGATTCCTAAACTACCGTTAGGGCAGCCTCGCCTTCTCTCCTAAAGTGCTGCATATGATGATCTGGTGCGAGGAGGAGGGTGCGTCGAACAAGCTGGAGAAGGGAATGGGGAGAAGTGGGGAGAATGGATGAACCCTAGAGACACGAATCGCCGGGCGTGTAAGAACCCTAGCGAGCGCGAGCGTCTGGTGCGAGCGGAGCGAACAGCGCCTATTCCGACCCTAGGGGTAAGAAGGTAATTTCACGTGCCGGGTAATAAGAAAACAGGCGGATAATATTAAAATAATGGAAAGAGGGCAAATAACGAAGAAAACGACTAAGTTAAGGGCAAACAATGTATTACATCGAGAATATGTGTATTTTCCAAAACCCCAACTAACTCGAGAGCAAATAATGAATTCCCCGTTTAACAAACGAAATCTGCAAATTCTGAGGCGCCTCTCAAGTCTGAAGGGCCATTGGGCCTCGGAGTTCCAGCACGGAAATCACACGGCCCAGCAGCCCGTGGCTAAAGGCGTCTTTTGACAAATGTACGTATTCGACTGTCCAAACACGCCCTTCTCTCACTCACCACACGCTCGGACTCCCCTGCAAGTTGCAAGTCACAACCAAACCCTTTGATCGATGCGGTGCAACTATACAAACAACGTACAACAGCCAAACATTACAGACTACACAGGGTATCAAGGGTCGATTACTACCACCACAACTTCACTAGTGAAGAGATAAGGTATGTGCAAAGCACAATCCACAGGAAGCCAAAAAGGAACAACCACGAAACGATATATGACAACCACTCACCGCTTTCGCAGGTACTCGCGGCGCTCCGCAGGCAAACCGTTCCGAGCTTTTGCAGCGACAGCGTCAGGAGCTGGCGAGTATGTATGGACTCCGACCATCCCCTGGCCCGCGCCCCTTCTCTTTCTTATATATCCGACGGCAAATGCTAGGGAACTGCCTCGACTTTGGATCTGCTCAGATGCCAGAGCGTTTCCATTCCCTCCAGACCGGTAAAAGCTTCGCCAAGCATGAGTTTTGTTGTCACCTGGGAAACTACGACCGCACATCACTGGAGACTGCCAGGAGCTGCGTCAGCTCTAGCCGGCACTCCAGGCCTCGGATGTAATGGCCCAGCAGAATGCACCTGAACAACCATAACAAACTCAGATGATCAAACTGCTCCGACATACTAATAGGCAACACATGAAAAGAACATTCTCAATCCACTCGTATTACCAGAATAAGAGACGTGCGAGATGATCACGAGGAATAGATATCAGGGGCTGGAATGGGAGTGACACGTCCTCCACGAGCTCAGCAAAGTCATCATCCTCCTTTCCAAAATTTAGGGTTCCACCAGCCATGTTCTCTGATGGCGGAAGGGCTTTTGTGTGCATTTTGGTGGAGAGAGTTACTAGCAGACCATGTACCACGGAATGAATAGCTTCTTGCACACCAGGGCAGGAAGGCTCCGAGAGTTCAACAACCTGTCCAAAATAGTTAGCATCTCAAGTAAAAAAAACAGAAGTGGTACCCAGGAAACCTGAAAAGTTCATCTAGTTTTATTTGCTATTGTTGATTTGTCACCGAATAGAAACAAGAGAAAATATATTACTACTGGAATGGAAAAGGTTGGAAACAGAACAAACCTTCTCAGGTGATAACGATCTCAAGTAGTCCAACAACTCATTTTTTTCTTCTCCAGTAAACTGTTGCATTTGCAAGGAAGAATTTTTCCTCTTGAGTTCATGTAGCTCCTGCAAGATTAAAAATAGAATAAGCATCCAATTAAAATTCTCCAGCAGCGGTTGACAAGTGGAAGCTTAAGTCTGCAAATATTATAAAGAGCAGCAATGGGGATTAACTTTCGTTTAAAAAAATGTAAGATGAACTTGAGTATTACAGAAACTAGCAATCTTGCGCTAAGCACACATTATTGACACAAAATAGTAATTGTGCAAATAATGGATCATGAAGTTTCCTCTGAGGATATTAGGTAGGCCAGCTTTGACAGCTAATATGCAGCGCAGCTCATAAACACAGAGCAGTCATCTAACAGTGAGACGAAGGCTATTAACAATCATCTGGACTGCCCAATCAGGGATGAGATAGATGTTACCCTTTCTATGGAATCCAAGCGAGACTGCAACCGGAAAATGTGTTCTTTTGCTTCAGTATTCAAGTTATCTAGTCCACCCATATTTTCATCCAATAATTTTTCATCTATCTTTTCTAGTTCATTGGTCAAGTCACCATCTTCTGATAATCTGAAAAATGTGACAGGCCTTCCCAAATTGATGCCATTATGAATATCTTCAGTGCTGTCTCTTTTCTGGCATTCAGTTTCTTCTTCAGAAAACTCCAGGATTCTTTCAAGACAGAGCATATATTCAGCATTGCGTAGAGTATACCTGGAATAGAGACAAAGTAACTTAAGGTAATAATTTTATCTGGAACATGCAAACATGTGCGTCAAGTAGACAACTACTAACCAAATGCACAAACAAGCAAACTAAAACTAGCAGGAGACAGGATGTGGTCCAGACTTTCTTCGTAGCATTGAAGTTAAGTAAAACAAAGCGCTGAATCTCACTGTAACAACTACCGAATGGTGTTTTCTTATAGTTTAGGTAACAATGAAGATAACCAGAATTATCACTTGAAGGGAAGTTGATTGCCATCAAGCAGGCCAGTGTTTCAAGCTGAAGTTCTGAAGAATCAGGTTTACTTTAGATGAGTGTCAAGCAGGTAGTTAGCAACTTATTCGCATCTGTCCTTTTCGAAATTACGAAAAATTGCAGTCCCTTAATAAGTAATAACAAGTGAAAGGGCAAGGAAGATTAGCTATTAGCTACCGAGGAAAGTTGAATATAAGTGGCGATGTGACGTGAGTTCAAGCATGATTTACAGATTATGCGTGACAGATGTCCTAGTAGACAAGACAAGGTTGTACTATACACTCAAAGGAAAAAAAACAAGTTTCGTACTTTGTACACTAGAATCTCGTGGGCAAAGAAGTTATGCAAAAAGATTTGGATTTCACAATTCACACCCTCAAAACATGCTTTGATATATCACATATATAAATCAAAGCGCAGCACACTGGCCAAAGTGCAGTGACATAGCATTTCTATTTCCTACGCATAGATAATACAGACAAGAGCTATGCTACAGAAAGCTGCCACTAGTGGAGTGCTTCTACAGTCCACCTCACATAATTCTTTATCTTAATGCATTGACCTAGATTCCACATCAAGTTGTCTGCTACTTTCATATGCAGACAATGGCAAAAGGCGATCATGCTTAAATGTGACTTCTTTTGACCAACCAAATTCAACTATAATCAATACAGTGGATTAACATGAAAGCTATGTTTCAAGAGAAAAGCATACCCTGTCATTATTGAAGATACCAATAACTTGAAGAATGGGTCCCAAAGGGCCTCTACGACAACACGGAACTGATCAGATGGAAGCAGGCCCAACATGCCCGAAACAGTCCTCTTCATTGCATCCACAGTTTCAGGAGAAACATCTTTATGGACTATACTTAGATCCAAAGGTTCTGCATCTTTTATCAAGTTCCAAAGGGCAGATTTCTGCAAACAATACAGGTGCATCATGATAACGAATAGTAGCAATACAGTAACTCAATAGGACCAAAAGATGCTAATGCTATCTAGGTAAGTTTGTCGGTGAAGGCTCGCAAGCATATATCCTTCGTTAGTGAAAGCTAAATAACTCCCTCACACGTGTCTGGAGACACTTCAATCTATAGGTAATTAGGCAAGCTGCTTATAATTTCATCTGCTTAAAGGATTACTTCACGGTCACAGCCATCAACCACCAAAGAGCCAACTAATACAGGGTGCACATTCAAACAGTTATAACTTATAAATCATTTTTTTAGTAAATTTATGTGCTGCTCAAGACCATTAAGAGTTGATATTAATATTCAATTCAACAAACACTCCAAAGAGAAGACATAGTGTATTTGCACTTCAGTGCAGTTACTAAACTACATGTACTATTGTGGTACCAACTCCTAGAATATTCCAAATTTAAGTTTACAACATTAACATATACATCAAAACTCAAAAACCTGGTCGGGAAGCTTTGGGCTAACGTTAACATTCAGAAGAGGAGAACACAAGTAAAGAGCTTTGACCCCAAGCAAGTATACTAGTCTAGAATGCAAATTGAAGACTTGCTGCCTTTTAATCCTTCACTAATTTAGTAAAAAAAATAAAAAAAGTGGGACAGGGTCCCCCAAATTCATTAATGGAAACCAAAATAAAACAGAGTTCAGAGCATCCTACGAGCTGCTGCAAACACAGCCAGCTATACAAATAGCACACGCTGAACCTGAAAACAGATGACCCGGCATACCATGAGCATCCTCAAGTTTAGACTGAAACACACAGTTCCAGGAACTGGTTTAACAGCAGAATTCATATGGACTACCAATCAGAACCATCCAAAGAGCACTGGCTTCACAAGGCCGGATCAATCAACGAGATAAACCAGCATCCAGTCTTCACTAAATTATTTCAGTTGAGATGCTGCTCGTCTCAAAAAAACATTTCGCCAAGCTAAGTAGTAACTAGTAACAAAGAACACAACAAAACTGACAAAAGTTCTCTAAACCCAGCTCGGAGTTACTGAAAAACTCACCGATTCCATCTCAAATCACCAGGACTAACAATAACTCTTTGTTAGTAACTCACTAAATTCAATACAAATCTCCCCATCACTCCCCACGCCAATTAACGCACAATACCGTGTGCTCAATTAAGATTTCACTACTTTTCGATGCCTAATCTTCCAGAGCCTTCATTGCATACAGATTAGTAGTTTACTCATAGAAACGCGCAGATTCTTTTTTATCAGCGCGAACGAATAAGCACACCGCCCCTTGGAGGAGCAGCTCTGCTCACCTCGGAGGACCCGTGGAGGGGCCTCCCCCGCGCGTGGAGCTCGTCGGGCGACGCCGCGGAGACCGCCACCACCCCAACCCCCGCGAGCCTCCTGCTCCGGACGGCGCCCGCCGCCGCTACCGCCACAACCGAAGGCGCCGGGGGAGGAACGCGGCGGAGGATCTGCCCGTATACGGAGGCGGAGGCCCCGTGCAGCGGCGCGCGGAGGCTGGCGGAGATCGGCATGTGGCGTGGCCGTCGCCGGCGGCGAGATTTTTTTTCGTTTTATTTTCGCCCTGCGGGGTTTGGTGCTTGGTTGGTGGTGGGCTTAGCTGGACCGGGATAACCGCCACGCTGGTGTCTCTGCCATGCGGGCCCCGCGGATCGTAACGCGTGGACACGCTCAAGCCTTCCCACGTATGGTCTCGCGTGGACCGCCGCGTCATTTCTAGTACTCGTACCGTATATACATAACTTTTTTTTTTGAGGTTTAGGCGTATCGGCACTTTTTCGACCGTATTGGCAAGAATGATATCGTAAAAAATAGTGTCTCCACCACATGATCATTGGTTCATCGTGCAGGGCGACCAGCCAACTGATATGTGCTCTTGTCCGTACGACCACTGTACAGTAGAGCAAAGACCATACAACCATCGTGCAGTGCTTTCTTGTTGCACCACGTGGCAGCCAAACTGGCAGTCTCCTGTCATCTCATGCCAGAATGCCATTTGTCCGAAGGACAAACTAGGCCCCCCTGGTCCTTCGGACCTCACCCGTGGACGACTCCTTTTCTACCGAAAAACATATCACCTCCTTCTGTCACCTTTATCGGTCCCCATCTAATCGATGTATCCTGCATGTGCATGCATTCATGCATGCGAGAAAGAAACGCCCGCCTTCACTGGTGCTTTAAATAGCGAGTGAGAGCGACTTAGTTTCGCCGTCTCTCTCTCTCTCTCTCTCGGTCTCAGTTCTCTATCGATTTTTATATTCAGGTACGTTTTAGCGTTATTAACCGCGCTGTCATTTGCAGCCATATTAGCAAGTAATTTTGTCCTTGTCTCTAAATTCTTTATTAACTGTGTTGTTAGTAAATCAATCATAGTATTATTTTCGTACTTAATTAGTTGTCATTTTCCAACCGCACTTATTTAAGTTGTTTTGGAATTTTGAGAGTTTTTTTTGGCCGAAATGGCGCATTTTCGTCCCGTTTTTCAAGAGTGACCATTGCCGAATTTTATTTGCAAAAATGGCCCCGTGCGGCAGGCCCTCCCCGCCCGCCACGTCGCCTCCTGCCGCACAGCCACCATACGGTGGAGGCCTCTCGCACGGCCACTATGAAGTAGTGCCACTGTAGCACCCCCTGCCGCACATCCACAGTGCGGCAGCGGTACTGTAGCATTTTTTTTCTCCCTTTTTAAAAAAAATCATTTAAGTGTACTTTTGTATGAATTTTTAAATATAGCAAATGAGCTCCCAAAATTATAAAATTTTGTGTGGAACCTCCCGGCACAGTTTATTTGCTTGTGTACTTTTTTTAAAATTTTATCTATTTTGATTTTTTTTTCTCAAAAATTCATTTAGTATAGTGTTTGTAGGAATTTTAGAGAAAATTTCATAATCAGTAAAATTTTGAAACAATTACACAAGTAATTACACTGTGTCAGAAGGCTCCACAAAAAATTTCATAATTTTTAGAGATAATTGTCTATATTTAAAAATTCATACAAAGTATACTTAAATGAATTTAAAAACAAAAGGGAAAAAATGCTATAGTACCACTGTCGCATTGTGGCCGTGCGGTTGGTGGTGCTACAGCAGCCCTATTGCATGGTGGCCATACGGCAAGAGGTGACGTGGCGGGCAAGGAGGGCCTGTTGCTCGGTGGTCGTGCGACAGGGGGCCATTTTGTAAATAAATCCAGCGATGGTCACTCTTGTAAAGACGAGATGAAAATGCGCCATTTCGGCCAAAAAAAATCGTAATTTTTGTAGTTAAATTAATGTTACGTAATTAATTAGTTCTAATTCCTTAATGCCAATTAAAATAATTAGATGTTAATTATTTACCATATAATTAGTCATAATTAATTAGTTTTACTGAAATAATTAGTTGTAAACAATTAGCTCAAATTAAGTCTTAATTAACTAGCCGTAATTACTTAGTGCCAATTAATTACAATAGTTTTAGCAATTGTTGGGCAAGCTTGTAGTTCCCAACTAAGCTTGAAGCAAACAAATTATGTAGTACAAATTGAGTGCTTGAATCAGATAATTCAAAAGTAACATGCCTTAAACAGGGATATTGTGCGAGTCTTAAGCTTCTTGTGTGCTTACCTAAATACAAG
The DNA here is from genome assembly GCA_036346405.1 of Phyllostachys edulis. Lineage (NCBI taxonomy): Eukaryota > Viridiplantae > Streptophyta > Magnoliopsida > Poales > Poaceae > Phyllostachys > Phyllostachys edulis. The sequence goes on along the minus strand of CM070568.1, from coordinate 38,250,894 downwards.
CTCTCAATACTTGGTTGGACTGAACAACAAAACAATAGAAAAAAAATAAAGGTAAAGATCAATTGTCTTATAGATTATTTTGCTGCAGAAATTAGTTTTAGCCCTAATTAATTTAGTCATAACTAATTTAGTCATGTTTAAATAAGCGTATTTAATTTTGTACTACTAAATTAGTGTACATTAATTTATTGTCTTCATTTGGTTGTAATTTTTAATTTCTAGTATTTTATTGTCATTATCAATCTTCTCACTAATATTCCGTCTATTCCATATGTTGTAAGGCATGTTTCTACCGGAGCTTCTGGAACACTTCTACGATGAGAACCACTGGTGCAAGCTGTGGATCGTCGGTGATGCGGGTGGCCCTCCGCCCCTGCTGCTTCGGTCAGGGAGGGATTACTGGGAGCTAGACGCTCGCTACGTCCAAATCCTCCGAGACACATGCTTGTTGCCCCTTGCGAGGCTGCTCTTCATCAAACACCGGTTCACTCTAGACGTCAGTCTGCAGTCAACACTTGTCGACAGGTGAAGGCATGAGACGCGCACCTTCCACTTTCGGTGGGGTGAGATGACAGTTACTTTGCAAGACGTCTCGTTCTTGACCGGTCTCCCGATCAGGGGTGATGCACTTGTTCCAAGCCGTCTGCCGGCGGACTGGAAGGCCAGGCTAGATCATCGGTTCAGCCTACCTGTCCCGGAGCGTGCACGCGGCGTCCCCCGGACTTGGCTAAGGCATTTCAGTCAATGCCAATAGGATGCACCTGACGAGGTCGTTAGGACGCATCTCGTTGCTTACCTTCTTCAGCTCTTTGGTTGGGTCCTGTTTCCAACCACATAGGGCGATTGGTGCTACCCTAGCTTCATCCGCGTCGCCGAGTCTTTGGTTGACGCAGAGGCTGAGCCGATGCCTCAGTATAGCTGGGGATCAGCCATCCTTTGTGCTGCATACGGGGGTTTGTGTGACGCTTTGCGACACAGCACCAATGCTACCCCCAACCTGACGTATGCTACGTGCTCCTATAGCTGTGGAATTGAGAGCACTTCCCTGTTGGGCGGCCGACCTTTGAGAGAGCGGTGCACCCGTACGTCAACTTGGATGACCCGATAGACGAGCCCACTATGGGCTTATGGTGGACTGCTGCCCGTCTACACTGGGCCAAGGACAGACTAACGAGGTGTTACTCGTTGTTCCATAACGAGTCCAAGTCATTGCACGACAACGACATCATCTGGCCTCCATGGACTCCAGATTTCATGCAAACGGTAGCGCCACATGGGTTGTCTCTGCAATGCACCCAGGATATCGAGTTATGGGCGACAACCTGCCATCTGGTTTTCGCACATATGGTGGAGCCTTACGTGCCGCAGCGCGTAATGCGATAGTTTGCTTTGTACCAGGTCATGCCCCCTCTGGACGATAGGGTCCTGCAGCGAGCCGTACAACTGTGAGTCAAGCTTCATCCGAGTAATGTTTACACTTCTTATGTCTTTGTTTCTAACATAAACCCTTCCGAAAATGCAGGCAATCGAGGGCGGGCCGGGGGACTAATGACTGGCAAGCAATCCAGCATGAGTAGATTACGACATGGACGGAGATGGTGCACTTGGAGGTCTTGCAGGAGCAGCGCCCATACGACATTCGAACGTACGATGAGTACCTAGAGTGGTACATACCACGGTCGCCTCAGACTCACCCTTCCTCCACCGGAGCGCCCAGAGCAGGTGACGCACAACGAGAGCCTCCGTCACTCGTTCGATCGCCACAGTGCTTCGCGGCGTGACGACACCACAAGACACTTACAACCTCTCATCGTTTCGTTGATGATATTTGTACTCTTCGTTACTGAACCTGTTATGTATATCATGTCAGTTGGAGTGGGTGCAACGCATCGTAAGCGCATCGGAGACCGCCATCCGTAACCCAGACACAACACCGGGGCTACTGAAAACTTTGAAATACATCTTCGTGGAGTCGAAGAACATAATAAAGAACTTGAGTTATGGTTGTTCGACGGATGACGTCCTGCGTATCAGGCACCAAGTGGGGGGGGGGGCGTGCTCACCCGCTAGGTCATCACGAGCGAGTTCGGTCGACGTCGTAGCACTACTCGTCGGTCATCTGTGGGCCAAATCAGTGGGGAAGTAAGTTATGTACAAATCTACGTTCTATTTTTTGGTTATGCCTTATGTTCCACTAACATCATGTCGTTCTCCCGCCGCAGGTCTGTTGGGATGCATCACTTCTATTGTCTGCGTTCGGTACATAGACTAGCACTCCCCCTCGCTTATCTGCACTGCACATCCGGGAGGTACGAGATTCTCAATTTACGTCTAGAGTGTTTATTTTGACTAACATCGTTTCATCTTACAGCTTCAGTTGACCGTGGGGCTAACGGTTAGTTCACGTCCACTAGTGATGAGGATACGGGCCTCCCAAATAGCGGACGAGGTTTGGACCATAGCGACGAGGTTTGGAGCGTCGTGAGGCGAGCTCCTCCGCGTTATTGCACACTATACGTTCAAGGCCAGAGCTTCTCCGGGTTCGATGGCACACTGTACGTCAAAGGCCAGAGCTCCTCGGCACGACCGGAGTTGTAGACATCATACCTTTGGGGCGAACAATTCGGGAGTGGATTTATATAGTCTATCGTTCATGAATTCATTACAGGTGGCCCCCAGTTCGGCATACCTTAGCAGGATGACATGGATGCTTACCAGACTCATCTTCCTCCGACTCAGTTTACTGGTGCACCCCGCCCACTCAACATACTCAATAGTCTCTGTACCCCCTCCGATCCGACATGCACTCTCTGGACCGGCTAACGTATCACACGGAACATGCTCGACGCAAAACATCCAGACGAACGCGGACGCAGAAGCAGCGAGCAGGGAGTAGTGGCTCAGACGAGTGAGCCATATTGTATCCCGTGTTATGAGATTCCGTTTTGGTATATTTGTATTCATATTTTTGTTTTGCTATATTTGTATGCATATTTTGTATATTATGTGTGTACTGCTGCATCATATTGTATATCGATATTTTCAATGGAGTTGCAACATAGCTTTTTTCCATAGATAAAACCGACGACATTTCGGAATGGTTACAACTTACAAGTATTACATGCGCATGGTTCAGTGGAGTTCGAGTAATACTGTATTGTACCACAAGCTAGCTGAGCTTATCCATAAACCAACTGAGGCAAATGTTTTGCATAAAACCCTAATTCTGTTAGATATGATTAAGCCTATTCTGTTAGGAGTATTTTGTGTGGGAATTCATGAAGGAGTTTTTTGTGTGGGAATTTTCGAAACCTAAACCCTTAATTTTTGAGATAATTTCGGAACACATATAAAATTGTAGAAACATTACACAATCAAGTCTACTGTGTAAGGAGCCTTCAAAATAAAATTCATATTTTTTTGAGCTCATTTTTTTTATGTTTAGAAATTCCTACAAATAGTCTACTTAAATGAAATTGCAAGAAAAATTCAGAATGAATAAAATTATAGAAAAATTACAAAAGCAAGTACACTATGTTGAGAGGCTCCACAAAAAGTTTCATAATTTTTTGAGCTAGTTTACTATATCTAAAAATTCCTACAAACTACATTATTCTAGAGGAGAGAGAAGCCGCACGGTGGCCGTGTGGGACCGCCTCCGCCACACGACCACTGTGCGGCAGCGCCTCCACCGCATGGCCACCGTGTGGTTTCACCTCGTGTCAGTGCCAGAAGCTCGACCGCATGGTCACCGCGCAACACAGTGACATTTTTTGCAAAAAAAATGCACGAGACAACCATTCTTGCAAATACGCGGCGGAAAAGCGTCGGCCAAAAACTCTATTTTTTGAGACTCCGTATACCGTATACGTATACTTTTTTCAAGGGCCGTATACACATACTTGTAGTTGGATTTTTGTCCGAAATAGTACGAACTATTCTGTTTTGGGATCACGTGAATTGCACCTTTCATACGCCATCGCATTAGTGTGTCAAATTATTCTTCTCGCTGGCTGCAGTATGAGTATGTGACCCACATTTGGTCAACGGATTAGGGCATGCTTGGGTGTCGTAGTTTATCCAAAGTTTTGGAAGAATACCATAGTTTTAGAAAATACTATGGTTTCAAAAAACCATGAGGTGTTTGTGGTAACGAACGCTGTAGTTTTGAAAGCAATGGCCATGGTATCTCTAAAACTATGGTTTCTTTTAGAGTTTTGGAAACCCTGCCAACTACCAAGACCTCTTTTTTCTAAACCGAAGAGTTCAAGCGACAAGAGCCAATTCATCACCATCTCTACTCTTCCGCTTCAAGAAATTCTCACATAATGATAAAATTCGTAACTATTGAATTTGAAACCGTAGATGTAGTTCCCCATCTCAAGAGCATTCAAGAAAAAAGTTATGTGAAGAAGCAGAGTGTCTTTGATGATCTTTTCTTTGAACTATTAGCTTATAGATATACTAGTAATCGGTCTAATAGGAGCTAATAGATATGATATGCAGTACAAGTAGTATTGATTTATCTCTAACTAATACATATTCGTTTATTATATATGCGGCATTTCACACTCAGTGAGAGATGCATATGGGGAGGAGTACACTATATATCCAATACTGACCTACGAAGTTTGAGTTTGATTATCTAGCAGACATTTTTTTTAAAAAAAAATTACCAAACAAAATACTGCAACATCCAAACACATCATGGTTTCTATTAAAAAAACTATAAAGAACTGTTGTTTCTATTAAAAAAACTATAAAGAACTGTGGTTTCTAAAAAATGTGGCATCACCTAAATGATAGTTATAAAACTATTGTTTTTAATATTATGGTTTTTAGAAACTACGACACCCAAACATGCCTTGAGCTTAAGTGAACTAACATTAAAGATTTTGCTCAAAAGTTAACACGTTAAAAAGATGTTTTTCATGGTTATTAATTTTTCTTGAATGCGCCATTCCTCAGGATAGAGCAAGAACTAGTAACCATGCTCATGCAAAGCACGTCGCGACTTACATAAATTAAACTAAACATATTTCAAGCACAAAAAACATACAAACCATATACATCATAGTACAATACCATCCAAATTTCGAACAAACCATATACATCATAGTACAGTACCATCCAAATTTCGAACACCTTGCTTGGAAAATTCAAGCAAAGTCATTAGTGCATAATTTTAACCTACACAGATAATTTCATCCTGCATGTTAAAAGAAGACATCACATAGACCTATTAAATTGAACAATATAAGGCATAGCCAAAAGCAATTCATATCATAAATCAGTGCATACGTGGAAAAAATTATATATGAAGACCCCAATGAAAATGAAATTGTTTCAAATAACTCAACAATTTGGTGGTTGAAAGGCAATACAGTCCCCAAATTCAAGTCTCGAAAAGTAACAATGTACATGTGCAAGATTACGAAACATGACGTTTCATGTTATGATAAGTATTTTGTTCAGCTTAATGGTGTTTCATGTCAAATCAATATTAAATCATGTAAACACAATAATGTTTTTTTAATGTCAAGTTTATGTTAACACAAAAACAATTTTGGCGTCCACTTCTGCACCACTTGCCTTCAGTTGACGCCACCATCGCGTCACTGCCGCTTAAGGAGAAGAGGAAGCCAAGAATTGAGGGGGGGCCTATCATGGGTGATCATCTCCTTGATGAGACCTAGCCACCAGATCTAACTTGATCCCACTGCCATTGCAAAGAAACATATATGATGAGAGGGAAAGAAAATTGTTGGTTACCAGTATCGTGCTTCTTGTCATAGCTAGGTGTTGGTCACATGGTTCTCACCCGCAGGAGAGGTAGACGACGCAAGCGATAGAGGAGACCTCGGGCGATGACGACAATAGCCGATGAGGGCAACGGTGACACAGCCCGCAATGACACATGCGGATCAGGCGAGAAGTCGGGATCGACAGTGAGGGGCGAGGTGCATGGAGCTGAAGGGGGGACAGTGGAGGAGGTGAGGGGAGTACGGTGATGTTAGTGAAGGCATGCTCAATTGTAATTTTGGAATATGCGCACAGGTATGTGTACTCGGCAGCAGGAATAACAACCTCATTAATGGTGTGATTAGGACAATTAAATGATTAATACAAATATTGAATGGATGAAGGAAATCATGATAGTAAAACTAATATGGGCCACAACATAAAACATCTAATGGATTAAATCCGTAATGGTGACTTGATTATTAGTGAGATTAGTAGGTAATTGTTTTGAGAGGGGTTAGTAGGTAATTAATTGGTAATTATGGTATTAAATACTGGCATGATATGAAACGAATCCGTGTCATTCGATGCAGGCGATCCGAGGTTTATAATTGTTTTGTGTACACAAACATGGGGTGGATGTAGCAAAGAAAAACTCCCTCTTTTTATATTAGTATAGATAAATGATTAATACAAAAATTAAAGGGACGAAGGAAATCATGACAATAAAACTAATGTGGGCTGCAAGATTAAAAATAATAATGAATGCCCCCTTAAATCCTTAATGGTGACACGGTTATTAGTAAGATAGTATGTAATTGTTTTGGGAGGGATTAGTAGGTAATTAATTGATAATTATGGTATTAAATACTGGTAGGATATGAAACGAATCTAGGTCATTCGATGCAATGATCCAAGGGCTAGGATTGTTTTGTGTACACAGATATGGGGTAAATGTAGCAAAGAAAAACTTCCTCTTTTCATATTAGTATAGATATGTTGGCACTTTGGTATGCTTGGTCTTCACCTAAGACCTATCTACCTAAGACCTATCTACAGAGGTACACGTAATCTGGCCACTCTCCCATAAGAAAAGGAAACATCACGATAAATTCGTGTAGTCTCATGAAAAAAACGATTAACTAAGCATTTAAGCTGTAGTGGTTTAGCACGTTATCTTTTGTGATGGTCACTTGATTGCCGGGTCAAACGAGTAGAGTAAGAAGTTGGTTATTTGTTGGATGCAGGTCCTAGCTTGGTTTGTCAATGAACTTGCAAGCGTATGCACTCCTAGTCTATTCACTGGTCAACATAATGAAATGTGGCACAGTGTATATATTGATTTAGGTCCCGTTTGGAACGCGGGAATTATATAGAATTATCACATGAAACAATTTAATTATCGTAGGACTTATAGAAAAAATTCCTACCTCCAAACAAGGCCTAGCTAGAAACCAGCCAAAGGTTATTGAATTGTTAGATTGTCTTATCGGAAAACCGAGGCATGGGACAGGCGCTCCAGGCATCTCCAATAGTGATCACCTTAGTCATCTCTTACCTGCCATGTCACTCAAAATTCTAGTTAGAGGGGAGAGGATGTGAAAAGAGAGAATGTGTCATCTCTTATATAAGAAACAAACTGGGCACGTAAACCATCGTAAATAGTGAGTGTGTAAGGGAAGAAGTTGTGTTGAAAATGAATGATTTTATAGATAAATTATTCAAGATGTTGTCTCTAAGGTTGTCTATAGATGAGTTTGAGCCATTAAAGACAAATTATTGTAAGGGCATGTATAATGATATTGACAACTGCTCTCTGTAGTACATCTTCATGTCATCTATAGATGGCTCCTACAATAGGTTGTTTTTTTACATGTCTCTATAGACAACTTCTTCATGTATAATGTGTATTATTTCTCGTGTTATAGTCGACTACTGCATGAGTGACGGCTCAATTCTCTATGCTCCCTCTCTCTCATCCACATCATCTAATATCCTACGTGGTAAGTCTTACAGACAGCTGACATCACACTATTGTACATGCTCTTGCTGATTTTGGATACGAAGATTGCGTCTATGTTCTTGCATCATTCTTTTTTTTTTGTCAGAACAAACTAGGATCATACAATACTCAGCAAGAGGATCACAAATCATGGTTGATACATGACATCAAAACTAAAGTCTGGTGTTTGGCTTAATCAAACACACCGGCTACTGTATGGAGAAGCTTGCTTAGCACAAAGAAGCCCCGCGCAATTAGCCTCCCGTCCAGTATAGATAACCTCCCGAACCCCAATCCGTTGCCATTGCAGATACGGTAGCATCAGGTGAGGCTGCTCCAACTTTTGCAGCTACACTTGAAAGGAAAAACGCTACAATTATCATCTGCCTTTGGTGGAAAACCAACCAAATTATGATGCAGCGCTCCTGGAACGGAACGATCGACATGTACGCTTTGTTTTGCACATGTGCAACTGTAAATTTTTATGCATACAAATGACCATATATGGAGGACGCATCCCGGTAATTCCCGCGCGCTTATGGTGCTTTCCGTGGGATTTTTTTTAATTTGATACAACGCTGCCACCTTAATCGCAAAAATAGTCAAAATTATAAATCTGACTCCCTGTCGAGTGCGAAAGAACTGAAGGCTGTCACATGGAATTTTCTGCGCTCGGGGAGCGCGGAACGACGGTGCCGGGCGCGGGAACCTCGCCGGCTTCTTTCTGCGGTATTGGAGCGCAGAAGATACTGAAGTTAGCAAAATTTGATATATGCCACTGAGAAACATGCTACTTTGAGATATGCCGCTCAGTATGCTAAAATTGGAAATATGTTAGTTCAGTTTCTTCCTCCTTAGAAATTTACCATTGTGTCTACTTTTCTTCTATTCTCTTTTTTTTCTCTTATTTTTCTTCAATTCCCTGCTGATTTACCTATTTAGCTCCTAATCTATCCAACCTATTTTGGCCTTCGTCTATCCAACTCCATCCCTTCTGCTCGAGCCAATCCAATTGATGCTGAGTTTGTAGCAAGGTTGTGATTCCGAGGTGTTTAGTGGAGAGATTCGAGTGATTTTTTTTGTTTTTTGGTTGTTGGTTCGCAGGCGTGATCCGATGATAGAAACAAGAGCGCGTCTTCCCCTCTCCCTGACGGCGTCGGGCCCCCTGTACAGCGCACGCACCAAGAAGAGGAAGGAGGAAGCTGCCATGTCCCCTAACCTGGAGAGCCCCATCAAGAGCCAGGTGCCGGCGCTGCTCCTGAGGCGCCTCTTCGGCGCGGGGCTGTGGGATGAGGCCAAGCAGCTCCCGCGGCCACCCGCGCCTCCGCTGTCGGCGCCGATGGGGAGGCGGCGGGTGTTCGTGCAGACGGAGACCGGCTGCGTGCTGGGCATGGACCTGGACCGAGGGGACAACGCGCACACCGTGAAGCGCCGCCTGCAGCTCGCGCTCAACGTGCCCACCGGCGAGACCTCGCTCTTCTTCGGCGACCGCGTCCTGGAGAACGACCTCTCCATTCGTCCGGACTCGCCGCCGCTGCTCACCCGGAACAGCATCCACCGGAGCTGCTCCACCCCGTGCCTCTGCCCGATCTCCAAGGACTTTGAGCACAAGGACTGCAGCGGCCTGGTCGAGATACTCGGGTGCTCCAGCAGCTGCGCCTGCGTGAAGCGCCTCGTCGACGACGTGGTGTCTGCCATTAGGAGCGCGCGTGGATCCGGTCCCCATTGACAGCGGCCTCGGCAGCTCCTACTACTTCAGGAATGTCGTCGGCGACAGGGTTGCCAACTTGCCATTGTGAAGCCGACGGACGAGGAACCTTTTGCCCCGAATAACCTAGAGGGGTTCGTCGGTAGAGCACTTGGCCAGCCGGGACTGAAGAAGTCTGTGCGGGTAGGGGTGACAGGGTTCAGGGAGGTCGCAGCGTACCTGCTGGACCATGAAAATTTTGCAAATGTTCTTGCAACGGCGCTGGTGAAGATTACACACTCCGTTTTCAATATCAATTGTCCGATGAATGGTGGCAATCCGGCTCATGACCAGAAGCAGCAAGTTAACAGTAAGATTGCTTCATTCCAGCAGTTCATCACCCATGACTTTGATGCCGGTGATCATGGCACGTCAAGTTTCCCGGTTGCTGCCGTTCATAGGATCGGCATACTAGAAATCAGAATTTTTAACACCGACACGCATATGGATGGAGTTGGATAGACAAGGGACAAAATAGGTAGTTCAGTAGAGAATTGATGGAAAATAAGAGAGAAAAGAAAAAGAAAATGGGAAAAAAAGTAGAAATAATGATAAATTTTAAAGGAGGAAGAAATTATAGTGATATATTTCTAATTTCAATATACTGAATGACATACATCGAAGTAACATGTTTCTCAGTAGCATATGTCAAGTTTTGCTGCTGAAATTTCTATGCAGCATTAAATGCCATTTCTTCTTTCGTTGCCATTTCTGTCGTTTCTTCTCTCATGTATGCATCCATTTCTGCCATTTCTTTCCGTGCAGGTGCATCCTCTTAAGATACGGTACAAAAGATCATGTGAAATTGTGATAGAATTTGATAGCATTGAAACAAAATCAATCTATCGTGCAACAAAATTTCAAATCTAAATTCGATCTACACATAGAGGAATGAAACGGACAAGTTCTGTTGTTGCGGAAATCAGAAAATAAAGAAAAAGATAAAGGTAATACGCTTTTGTTTTGGTAAGAATCTTTACTATTATAAAAGAAGCATTTGGTGGTGGTGGTGAGTGTGTTATTTACCTCTCTACCTTTTGAGTTGATGTGATCTTTTATTGATAGATATATGCAAACATGCATATGTTACTATAAGGATCTTCTATGGACAATTAGATCATTTACGTATGTGGTTTGTGATAAAACTCTTTATAGCTTGTTGATATGATGCGAATTATGTATGAAACTTTTAGATATAGTGACCATTACCTTATGTAAGTTGATTTTCCAAGTTTAGAATTTATATATGTTTATTTGAGATTCGTTACAGCGTATGGGTACTCAGCTAGTACGCAGGTAATGTAGTAGCATCTCTTGCCATCCGCAGAGTGCCATTGGGCTTTTGGGCAAGCACAGGATGCTCACTATCTCTCCGTTGCACCCCAGCCGTCCATGTCGAATTCCATGCTCCATAGGTAGGGTCAACAAAAAAACAGGGGATAAGAAAGAAAGGCGTGTATGATTCGATATCAGGACATGGATAGACAATTTGGGGCTAGGCACGGGGTTCTCCGTGATATGGCACAACTCCTCGAAAAATGAATGGTCACAAACCTACAAACAGGTACTTGCCGCCACCCTATCTGTGTAAACTATGTTTTAAACTATGTCGAAACCACGTGTAAACTTTTTAAGCAAATTATCAGAAAATAATGTCACATGTGTGGGAGATGGTATCCTGTAACCCCGCAAAACTTCATGATGAAACTCAATTGCATTCAAAAGATATGAAATAGGCAAGCAACACACTGGATATAAGAGAAGAATACATATTTCATACTAAATATATATAATATATAAACAAACCATTTTATTTTTTGGTTTTACCGGATCCCACGACCCAACCTCACACCGCCCTTGTTCGGGGGGGGGGGGAGGGGGGCATGGGGATTATCCCCGCGGGAGAAATTGTCATCCCTAGATCATCGAAACCATAGCTACCAACCATTAAGTGCTCTTGGTTGCTGGGATCCATCTCTTGGTGTGACGGTGGAGTTGTAGGTGTACGACTCCACCTACTGGGGTTCAAATCCTGATGCTAACTTTTACGCACACATAAGTTTGTTTTAGTAGGATTTTTGTGAGATTCGCAGATTTATCCCCGACCTTCTTCAATTTAGACTAGTGCTAAAGAGTGTGCGTGTCCTGTTTGTAATCGGGAAAAAAAACTCATGACGCTGAGTAGCAGAATCATGAGGGGCAACTAAAATTGTAACCGTGCATTTTGTTTTAAAGGAGACGCATGGGCGCCGAGTGATTTCCGCCTGAGTTCGCTCGCAGCCATAGTTCACGTAAAATTCGGGATGCGTTCGGCTTGGACTGCCCTGGATAGACGTGCCCTCGGTCCATCACTGCCCAGGCCGATGGAGTGAGCTCCCTGTTAGGGCGTTAGGGTAGGAAAATGTCCCCAATCCCTATCGTGGAGTGCTAGAGGCGGCGTGAGGAGCGTGGCGGCCGCCGATCGTTGGCTCGAGGAGCGTGGTGGCGGGGTGCATTGAGCAGTGGGTGGCTGCGGCGCGGCGGGGTGCATTGAGCAGTGGGTGGCTGCGGTGCGGCGGCGTGACGGCGCTGCGCATTGAGAGGTAGAGACGGTGAGAGGCGAGAGTCCGAGCTAAACCTCTGTGCCGTCACAGCTGAAGCACGGCGACGACGCCGATTAGTGCTGCAGCTCAACGAAGACCTCATCTACATCCCACCATTGGACAACGCTGGACTGAAGCCGGGCCCTTACTAGCTTGCTCTACCGAGTGCTCGCCCATACCAGAGTTGGATGAGGAAGCCTTGGAGAAGAAACGAACTCGAGAGGAGAAGTTGTTCGCTCAGCACAAGGAGGAACCATAGCAATCGCGTTTTGGAGAACTAGATAGTGACAGTATTAGAAACACTGAGAATTTGCACATGTCTCAAATCAGATTGCAAGTGATGTTCAAGTAATTTTCGTAGACTTTTCTTCTCATGACTGTAAATGAGAAAAATGCGGCTGTAGTAGTTACGGATAATCGATAATCTGGTTGTGAGCCTTTTGTTCAAGCAATGGAGTATATGATCTTATACTTTTCTTCACATTTGTTGTATCAAGTAGCAACCACTATGCTTTGACCTCACGTTCATAAATTTTGTACCGCCGACTTTTCCCTGGTGAAATCCACAGGCTGGTTAATTTGCCTCTGGATTGTTGTGTACAGTTTTTTGAATATTTCATCTGATCGTCAGAAGAATAAGAACGAATAAATGTTTTTTTATGCAAATGATCTCATAAATCGCATTTATTCATTGAACAAAGAGTCTACTGATATACACAGGCTCACAACTAAGTTCTCTGAATAGAGAAGCATGTACTTATTGCAAATAATAGCTTGGTAATGGCAGTTCTTCAGCAGAGATACGCCTTTTCACCAATTTCTCTCATGATTCGTTTGTTTCCTGTATGACCTTCAGAGCGTATTCCTGGGTAAATCAAATGGTTCCATTAGTATGCAAAATTGAGAGGCAGGCTAAATTATAGAACATACCTTGCTTGTAGGATTGTTACCAAGACCACCTTCAATTTGCAGGCATTCCATCAGGAATCTTGTAGTCTGTGAACCAGTCCCTGATGAGCGATGACAGTCAGTGTTCCCTGAATAGTTGTAGAAAAATGTTGGCTACAAGTCAGAACAATTGTTAAACACAGGGCAACTGAAGTAAATTGATTATCCCAATATCGAAGGCGAAAGAATCTTAATAATGGGTAAAAGGTTTGTGGCATGACAATGTTGACTGTTACAGCAAAAGTACAAGAGAATGAAGTGTCCATCGATGTCATGAACATCAAGTGAATATACTTTATAACATATTTGCTAATTGCTATGGTAATCCCTACCTAAAGGTCAGAGTGTGAGGCATCAAGCACCTTGAAATAGTTTGAAAAAGATCCAATTTGCACACGATTACTGGTTATCAAAGATAACATGGAAAAATAGAAAAAGGAGGACGACGACTGTCACACGGCGCACCAAACACGCGGCGCAATTCGAGCGGGCGAAGGTCAATGGCGGCCGCCGCGGTGGTAGCGTCCATGGAGGGCACCACTGACGGCGTCTCCCACGTGAGCAGCGGACGGTCAGTTCTATCTCCTTCCTTGACGGCGGTGTAGCGAAGGTGCACGCTGGTGGCGCGACGACGCACAAGACGAGGCGGCCGCGCAAGGTTCTGCGACAGAAGATGGGTTAGGATTAGCTCTAGGGAAAAGTCCATAATACCCACAGAAAAAAAAAAAAGAATTAGAACTAAAAATCTATAACAGAAACTAACCGTTAGATTAAATTATTCGGATCTAACCTTTTGTTTTCTTAAATGGCGGCTAATAGTCCGTCAACGCATAGCAAACGCCATTTTGTATTTCCCCATAACCTTTGTTTTCTTAAATGACGGCTAATAATCCGTCAACACATAGAAAACGCCATTTTGTATTTCCCCATAAAGCTACGGCCTAATAGTGGGATTCTATGTGAAGGCTATCTCCATGTGGGACTATTTCTATGTTGTTTTCATGCTTTCTAGTAATATCTCATACAAGATTTTTTTTTTATTTAATCCTTTTTTTAAAAAATATTTTAAAGTTAACACATTGCTAACTTTATTTCCAATTCTGACCCCTTTGATCACGCCATGACGCGAGGTGAAGCAAAACCACTTTGTCACGCCACTATCCTCGGTGTGGCCAAACATGCCACACAAGTCCTCGTCCGCATGCCGTGCCAGCGTGGAGGGCTTGTGTGGCTGTTGTCACGTCCGCACTTATAGCGTGAAAAGCCCCTTGTCACGCCAACGCACGTCGTGTGACAGTGTCGGCTATTTTTTGAAGATGTTCTCGCTTCTGGTGCTAAGTCCTGTCACGCTATGGCTCTTGACGTGACAGTATCAGTCGGTAACGCCATGGGAGCTGGCGTGACATAACCGTACCGCCACACTAGTGTGTGGGCAAATCCATAGGCGTTGCAAGCCAGATCCTCGCTTCTGGTGGCAAGTCCTGTCACGCTAGGGCTCCTGGTGTGACAGTATCAGACTGTCATGCTAGTTCGCATGGCGTAACAATACCTCTGTCAACAGAAAACAGCAACATGTATGCGTATATATCCATTCAATCATTTCATTTAAACAACAACATGTGTGCATATATCCATTCAATCATTTCATTCAACGGGATAGACAACATAGAAGCATTTTTGCGTATATTCGTTCATTCAATCATTTCATTCAACAAGAAAGAGAACTTAGAAGCATATATGCATATATTCATTCATTAAATCATCTATTAAATCATTTCATTCTACCCAGTCATTCATGTATGCATATATCCATTCATTATACCACTTGCGCTTTCGGCACGGACTCGTTCCCCATGTGAACCTAGAAGCTGGATGTTCACCGCGTGTGCCCTCGGCGACGTTGACTGAACTAATGTCCACGCGATCACGGTGTTTACGGCGCGGAGGCGTGGCCTGAGTCGGTTGCGTGGCGGTAGGTGCACCAACAAGGTCCGAGAGGACCATCTCATCGGGTAACCTAGCATCCACGTCGTCGTCGTCATCTCGTGCAATCGAAGTGGAAGTCGTTGCCCGTGATGATGTCGTTGCCCGTGATGATGTCATTGCCCGTGATGTAGCACGCGATGAGCCACTCCGAGCCGGGGCAGGTTGAACAACATCTACCACTGTGGTGTAGTTCATTTTAGTCGACATTCGGCGGCATCGGCGCCGAACCATCCACGAGGAGGGAGAGTAAGAACCCGACAGTTAATAAAATGAAGCTAAACTAAAACCTAATAGGGGCGGAGAGGAGAGAGGACGCGTGGGGACGAAGAGATGGATTTGGGGGGGGGATGAAACTAGGTGGGACGGCGGCACCTAAGTCACCACTGTCACGCTATGAGGGTTGGCTTGACAAGGGGCTTGTTGTCGTGACCCAAAAATGCAATTATGGATCCTCTGTGCATACTGCACTAGTCCAGGATCACGCTAGTGCACACAGTGTCAACATAGATGAATATCGATCAACATCTGGTACGCAGATACATCAATTGATCCAAAGTATATCTTGATCGTTCTTAGTGAAGTCCTTGAATTTACCTTCTTCCATTTTGAGCTTGATGTCCGTAATTTCAGGATCATTTGGTTAGGCTTCACGAATCTGTTTCTCCAAGGTAGACTGTACTTCTAGATTGGCTACAAATCTTTCGGCTACAACTTCCAACCTTAACTTCTGAAATTCGTCATGAAGTTCTGGGCAATTCTCTTTTACTTCCAAAGCATTGCAGTAGCTCTTCCGACTTAAAGCATTCGCAATGACATTGACTTTTCCGGGATGGTAGTGGATTCCAATATTATAATCATTTATTAATTCCAACCATCTTCTCTGTCTCATGTTCAGGTCAGACTGGGTGAAAATGTACTTTAAAATCTTATGATCTGTGTATACCTCACATCGATTACCAATGAGGTAATGACGCTAAATTTTTAAAGCATGCACTACGGCAACTAGTTCCAGATCATGGGTAGGATAATTCTCCTCATGAGGTCTTAATTGTCTTGACACATAAGCGACATCCTTTCCTTCTTGCATCAGGACGCATCCTAGTCCTTGGCTCGAAGCATCACAGTAGATATCAAAATCTTTTCGGATATCTGGCAAGGTTAACACTGGGGCTGAAGTCAAACGCTACTTCAATTCTTTAAAACTTTCTTCATAAGCAGGGGTTCAAGTGAACTATTTCTCCTTCTTCAACAATTGCGTAAGAGGCTCAGTAATTGTTGAGAATCCTTCAATGAAACGGTAATAATATCCTACCATTCCCAAGAAACTGCAAATATGAGTAACGGTCTTGGGCTGTTCCCACTGTAATACTACTTTAACTTTACCGAGGTCAACTGCTACTCCCTCGGCTGTCATCACATGACCAAGGAAATCAACTTTCTTTTTTCTAGAAATCACACTCGCTGAACTTTGCATACAATTGATGCTCCATCAGTTTCTCTAGGATTAACCTCTGGTGTTCAGTGTATTCTTCTTCTGTCTTAGAATAAACCAAAATATCATCAATGAACACAACTACAAACTTGTCCAAATATTCCATGAATACTTTATTCATCATGTTCGTGAAGTACGCAGGGGCATTAGTCAGACCAAAGGACATGACTAAGAACTCATAGTGTCCGTACCGCGTAGAGAAAGCGATCTTTGGTATATCATTCGGGCAAATCTTCAACTGATTGTAACTTGATTGCAGGTCGATCTTTGAGAACACTCCGACTCCTTTCCTTTGATCGAACAAATCATCGATTCGGGGCAATGTGTACTTGTTCTTGATGGTGACTTCATTAAGAGCACGATAATCAATGCACGTTCTCATGCTTCCATCCTTCTTCTTGACAAACAAAACTGGTGATCCCCATTGCGACGAACTAGGTCTCACATAACCTTTCTCAAGAAGTTCTTCTATCTGTTTCTTCATTTCTACTAGCTCATCAGCTGGCATCCAATAGAGTCTCTTAGAGATTGGTGTTGTTCCTAGCACTAGATCGATGACAAACTCAATGTCACGGTCCGGTAGCATCCCTGGTAACTCCTCTGGAAACACATCTAGATATTCTTTGACAATAGGCACATGTTCCAAAGTAACGGTCTTTAGGCTATTGAATAACAGATGTCCATCACGCACTAAGGTGGCTAGAAACTCTACCTTCTTTCCCTTGGTATCCTCGATTGTTACGGCTCTTCGGCCACAATTTAGCACAATTTTGTGCTTTGTTAACCAATCCATACCAAGAATGACATCTAAGGTTTAGGTGTCCAGAACAATAAGGTTAGCAAGAAACTCAACTCCAGCTATGAGTAACTTAGCTCCTAAACACCCTACTTTAAAACTTAACTCTGCTCCAGGCGACTGGACTAACAGAGTATGCTTAAGATGCATAACTTTCAAATTATTCTTGGTTGGAAACACTATAGAAACAAATAAATGCAAAGCTCCAAAATCAAACAAAACTGATGCAGGTACTGAGTTAACCAGAAACTTACCCAGTACAACGTCGGGTGCTTCTTGGGCTCCTTACAAAGTAACGTGATTGACACGGCCTCTGACCACCGACTGCGGTGCTCCTCCGGATTGACTGGTAGCTTAAGAGACTCCTTGGTTGCTGCTTAGGGCTGGCGTCTTGGCCGGTGTAGCTCTAAGGTTGAAGCGCACTGGAGTTATTGTTCCCTTCTCAGGACAATGGTTGGCGGAGTGTCTTGGCTAACGGCAAGTATAGCAGACTCTAGGTCCATTTTGCTGATTGCCTCCGGGATTGGGGTTGACTGTCACAGGGTTGCGGAAGTTCTGAACAGCTAGACGAGGCGCTGAAGTTGGTGAAGGCATTCTGAAAGTGTTCTGTTAAGGAAAATGAGTGAACTGTTGGGGAACTATTTTCGGCTTATGTTGAGCTTGATGACTCCCTTGCTGAGCCATTCTACGCTTAAGATTGTCCTCCAACTCCTTGAGCTTATGCTCTAGGATCAATGCTTTGTTGACCAGCTCTTGAAAATCTAGAAAGGTATGGGCAATCAAACTGACTTGCAATCCAATATTTAACCCCTTCAGAAAATGACCCTGACAAGCCTTATCAGTGGCGACATCTTCCGCGGCGTAGCGGGCTAGCTGAGAGAATTTATTGAGGTAGTCAATCACTGACATGCCTCCTTACTTGAGGGCACGAAATTCATCCTTCTTCAGATCAATAATTCCTTCTGGCATATGATACTGGCGAAAAGCTGTTGAAAACTCTTCCTAGGTAATGTTTTTGTGGCGTCTCATGCACGACATAGAAGTTTTACCACCATTCGATGGTGATCCCCTCCATCTGGTGAGTGACATAGATAACCTTCTCATGATCACTGCATTGGGTGATCAACAGCTTTCTTTCAATGACACGAAGTCAGTCATCAACTTCAACTGGTGAGATATCCTAAGAAAAGGGGGTAGATGAGTTCTCATGAACTCTGCAAGCTTGGATGGTCCAAGATGGCTATGGTTGACTGTTGCTGCGTTGTTGTTGGACCGAAAAGGCGACTAGGGGGGGTGAATAGGAGCACGCTCACTTTTGCACAAAAGATGGATTCAACACAAATGTCACTCCAATAGCTATGGAAGCTATGAAGATCAATATACCAGTACAGCGGAAGACTAGTATTGAATCCAATCCAAACCCCAAAGCAAAACACCAAAAAATAACCAAAAATTCAAATCTCAAAGTGTTGGGCGGTCTGACCTCTAATATTGGCGGGTCAAATATTTTTCCTAGCGGTCTGACCTCTAGAATGGGCGGTCTGATCGCTCCTAACGGTGAACAGGAAAATCAGCAAAATCAGCCCGACGACCGAAACTAAAAACGGCCTAACTTTTGATCCATAAGGCCAAACTTCACGAAATTTGAACCACACCTTCTTAAAGATATTAGGAACCTGTTCCAATCAAAGATTTCAGAGATCCATGCCAAAGTTCCTATCTTTTTCAGTTTGAGCAAAGGTGGTTCAAAAACCGAGCCAAATACGAAATATGATCTAGAGACTTGCTCGTGGGTGATTGATGATCAAGATGATCCTAGATGGGTTCCCACATGTCACAGCAAGATAGATCACGGCAAGAAACCAACCAAAAACTCACGGATCAAAGAAATACTAAAAATCATCAAATAGAGAGAAAGAAAGCAAATGAACTCATCTTTGAGAGAGAACTTTCTTTGAATTGATTTGATATGGTATTGGTTTACAGCCACTCCATCAATGGAGGACAAAGACTCAATACATGAGCACGAAATCAAATCCAACTCTCTAGAACCCTAACCTCCACTAATCCTCTCCCTAAGCAAAACTAGGGTTTCAAACACAATGAAAGGGTTGAGGGGGTGCAGCCACCTCCCTCCTCTATTTATAGTGGAGGCTTAGACCTTCTAGAAGAGTAACCCTAATGGGCTCCCGTTAAGGCCCAAAACAAACGGGTCACACACGCACGCATTTTAAAGCACCGTCTTCATCTCTTGACCTAATCCACTTCACCTTGCGCCATCTTGCGCCGTGGTTTGGCAAAAGGTCACCAAGGCGGTATTTGGTAAAATTACCAAAATACCCCTTCTCGATCTTTTTGCAAAGACCGAGTCCCATCTTTGTGAAACACATGTATGCTTCACCACGTGTAGGTTGATCCAGCGGCTCTCATCATGTCGGCAAGTCTCTCCCATCCGGCTCCCACCGAAACCATCATGGTACTTGCACCGACCCCTGCGCCGCTTGATCAACCCGTCGCACCGAACTGCCCGTTCGGTCACCTTTGTCCTTCTTGCGCAATGCTTGACTCCATAGACCTCACCCGGCATCCCCGATCGTTCTGGACCTCAGCTCTCCAAGCTTAGTCTCGATCATCCTCGCCGTTGACCGTCATTGACCTCCAAGCAACCTGCACATCAATAGACAAAGAAATCGAATCCGGAAACAAGTTCTTCACAACTTGACCCACGTTAGTCAAAACATGCATCATACAACACATATGCCATGAAACCCATGAACTTGACCTAACCTTCAAACATCGCCGCCAAGGACGCGACGATTTAATCGATTCACAACCGGCCGACCGCCACCTTGGTTTGGCCTCGACTGTTTCTCTTGGCCGATCACCACCAAAGGCCGCTTGACCGCCAGCCATGACTTAACCAAAAATCCATCCCGAAAACCAAAACCTCTTGGAATTTTCAAACCAATAGAACTTTTGCCCGAAGCTCCAAAAATTATGAGACCAAGTGTAGAAGAACCCTCTCACTTGCCTACACCTTCTATTTTTGGCCCAGCTCCAAAATCCAAAGACATTGCAATGGCTGGTCTGACCGCTCAGGTAAAGCCGGTCAGACCGCTCCACTGGCCGGTCTGACCGCCAGCGACCAAATCGAAGACCATAGGCATGGCTTGGTCCGACCATTAAATGACCGGTCGATCGGATCAGAGGTCTGACAGACTTGGAGCTTTGCCGAAAACACGTGATTCGACAAACCATCAACGACATTGCCAATTGTAACATCATCCTAAGATCTCAGGCATATCCCCATGATATCCATAGTTGTTTTTGCTGCTATTCTGATTATTGTTCATATTCTGAATCTGGTTCATCATCGTGTACATCGTTTGCGTTTGAGCTGCCATGAATGCTCCAAAACTTTGCAAATCAATTGGAGGTGCTTGTGGCGGGACTACTCCTGCTAGTGTCTACTCATTTTCTTCTGATTTAGGGGTTTCAGATCCACTGGCAGCAGCATGACGAGTTTGAACCATCTGGCGAATGCTCTATGGGTTAGATAAGGTAGCAAGCACAAGATAAATTAAGAACTAAACGAGGGGGTAGATTAAACCCAACAAACACAGCTTCAAGAAATCAAATGAAATACTTATATTAATAGGGGTCTTAGTATGGTTGCAACAAATGCCTAAGGGCATTTGCAGCTCATACTCGCATACAAGAAAAACAAATGAACCCAACACACAAACTACCGCCTAAACGGTAACACTCCTAATCTTAAACTGACGTGGCTCGAACACACTGAGCCTCAACTACCTTAACCTAAACTTGAGCGATCTACTCGATGAGATAGCCTCCGCAGCCACGACGATGCTCCCTCCTACTGTAGACCTAAAACTGCGCTGGCATCCTTGCAAACCGGTCCTAGTGCCCCAAAACCGGTGCAGTAGGAACAGACGGCTCAGTCAGCACAACAGTGAGCTCCTTGGCTTCAGCTCACTGCTCTCGGCTTTTTCCTGATCTTCCTCTGGATCTTCTTCTTCAGGGTCTTCTTCGTCCTCGTGCTGACCGTAGAGAACTTCTTCTAGTGTGGCGATCCTCTTTTCTACCATCTGAAGGGTCTAGTAGACGCACTCCAACTCTGTGGTGGCCAACTCCAGGGATTCCTCCCGAGTAGCTGCAAACTGGGCAAGATGCACCACGGTAGCATTGCGTTCTCCATCTGTAGACGGGTAACGTGCAGGAAGGTCCACTGCGGAGGCACATGGATGATAGCGGAAGATGGTATCCTGAAGCTCGTGAGCGTAAATGTTGCAGATCCTCAAGATAGAAAGGCACGAGGACTTTTGTATTCCTTCTGAATAAACCATCCTCCGAACAGAGATATTCAGAGGACGGTTGGCTTTAGTGTCCTTCCGAGCATAGATGGTTAAACGACAAAGCACTCCATGGCTTCAGCCGTTCACCACCCAGTTGGTGCCCTTGTACATTGGTCGATCGAATCCTCCGAGCTATTGCAACAACTTCCATAGCTCTACAGCAAGTCCTCCCTTGCGCTCACTATAGTTATAGAAACGCGGCTTCTGCTAAGACAGACAAGAGGGTAAGAATCAATTTAAACAGCGGGGAGAGGAAAATTCCATCAATAGTTGAGTCAAGAGAGACATAAGAGGAGTTAAGCAATTCAATTAGTCTTACAAGTTAATTTTTCTTTAGAAAATAGTTTAGACACTCTAAAGACGGTCGATCTAATTATGGTCAAGACCTACAGTCAGTATGGCTCTGATACCACCTCTATCGGGACCCAAAAATGTAATTCTAGACCCTCTGTGTATATTGCACTAGTCTAGGATCACGCTAGTGCACATAGTGTTAACATAAATGAATATCGATCCACACAAGACGAAATAATAGAATAAACGAGTAATTTGAATGACAAATAATTGTTGTGACCTTATGGTCGAGTTTTATATTTATTAAGACAGTAGCGGAACAAAATAAACTTCAGCGGGAACCTATCGATTCGCCACAGGCAACCGACCGAGATCAAGGCCTAGCAATCAGCACATTCGTAGAACTCCTCAAAAGTGGTGAAGACTCCACTTCTGTTGATTGATTATAGCAAACATAAGTACACAACTATACTCACAAGTTATACCACAGAATGCAATGTATACATGATGGCTCATTCCAAAGGAAAAGGCTTCTATGGTTCTTTTGTAGAAATACAATATTCGCAAGTGAATACGAATAATAGATTAAAACATAATTCAAAACAAATAAATAATATTAATTTAACAATTATTTTCACAAAGAACACAAAGTCTAATAAAATTATTCACACAGCTATATGACTTAGATCACACAGCTCCCTACCCAAATGTTTTTATGAAAATCTAACCATCGTGTGAAATCCCCGAGCATGTCCATGACCGCGGACGCGTCTATTCGAATTGATTTGTTTAACACTCTGCAGAGGTTGTACACTTTACCCATACGATATAATCAGTGTTGCAAGCACTAATCATAACAAAACCTTTTAGAAACTTCATCTCAAATATTAACACTCTCGATGTGTTTTATTGACAGTACTAATGCCCACAGAGGAAATTAGTCCATCGCACATCGTTGGTCGTGTGGAATCTCGGATGTGTTGTCGGGGCAGAGCACTTTGGGCAAGGGTGGACAGCGTCGACCGGGCGACATTTGTGCAGAGTAGCCTAGTCCGCCACCACCGCGCGAGGCGCCAGATCTAGTCGGCCACAGTCGATGAGGGCGCCCAACCACCACCAGTCGACGAGGAAATCCCTCGCCCACGGGCCGGACGAGGTGATGTGGCGCACATCCGGCCGCCCACGGGTCGGACGAGGCGCGTCTGGCTAGCCATGGGCCGGACGCAGCCACGTGTTGCGTTGACAGAGCGTCCGGCCGATCACCATGCGGACGAGGCACTAGATCTACAAATTCGTCGCGACAGATGCTAATTTCGTAAAAAGGGATCGCAATGGTGCTATTTGTGCCAAAAATTCGTTGTTTTATGGTGGAACGGTACATGCCACCTTCTTTGTTGACATGGCACAAGGTGATTGATTGCACTTAATGCTACAAGTGTTTGATTATGAAGCTTTAAATGCATATAACTTCTTAACCATGTATCCAATTTGTGATCCATTTGAAAAATTGTATTTTTTTTATGATTTAATTAACCCAAAAAAAACCATACTGACCTACTGTGGTGCAAAAAAAAATTATATGCCATGTGGGGCTCGTGCGTCATACTCACAACTAAAGAAATTCAACAAAATTGGCTACATGACATTACAATTCCGTGTTATTGGCTATTGGATATCCAAATTTCGTGTCTTTACCAAAAGATAATACAATTTTATGGCACTTTGTTGTACAACACTCTACCCATTAAAATAATGTATTTGATTGATTAGGAAAGAGAAATTATGGAAAAAGGCTTATTTGCCCTTCTTCTTCTCCTTCCTTGCAATGCAGCATGGTAGCAGAGCTAGGATGCAGCGACAATGGTGCTCCAGTAGAGGAACGACGACGCGGATGGAAGCACGGCACATTCCCAGACATGGGAAACCCATTTTTTGCGACGTGAGGTGACAGGGCAGACGACGACGACTAGAACGGGTGGGGCAAGGGTGCGGCCACGGGGAAGAAGAAGGTGTAGAGGTAGACAATAGAGAATAGGGAGAAAGGAGGAGTGAGGAAGGAGGAGAGAGACGAGGACGGGTGGCACAGGTAGAGGAGTTCGCCTGTAGGCAACTGTAGCAGTGGCGGCATAAGCAGATGAAGCAACATCATCGGTTGTGCATCTTCTTCTCTGCTGACCGAATTTTTTGAATAGAGGCTTCAAAGGTGAAGAGGTGACGGGTGGTGGTTGTGGTGCGGTGGTGGAGGGAGAAGCGGCCGGTAGGAGTAGTGGCGGGGCAGGGTGGGTAGTAGTCGTCACAGTGGCAGCGGCTAGAGAAGGCACCCGTGGCCTCCTGCTTTGTGGCACCACGTGGCGTGGGACCCAGGTGGGGTGGGGTGGGGTGGGAGGAGGAGCAAGCAAGGAGGAGGAAGAGGAGGTTTGCTTAAGCGTGTTGCGGTGGGAGAAGAGAAGGTTGGAGAGGAAGGAGAGGAGGAAGAGGAATATGGCATGTTGGCCTACAGACTGGGCCAGGCGACCTGAAGTGCAAAACCGACAACTCACTAACCTTCTCTCTCCTCATTCGGCCATAAAAATGATATAATAATAGCCTCAATATCCTACAACAAAGAGCCACAAAATTGTAGTGTTTTTTTTTTTGGCAAAGACACGAAATTTGGATGTCCAATAGTCAATGACATGAAATTGTAATGACCTATAGCTAATTTTTCCAAGAAATTTTAGCAAGCTTTTTAGCTATTGACATAGTTTTAATCCAAACATCTTTACTTTACCAAAGTTGTAGTTATACCCTGAATTTTGGTTTGGCTACTCGAGGCACAAACCAATCAGCCTTGGAGTGTTTATAACATTTCAAGCAAACACAATTTAAAATTAACACATATTGACGTAGTGAGATAACTTACACGCAGCCGTGGTCTACAAATAAGTTACTAGAACTCAGAGAAATTCCACTATGAAACGGACGAGGAGTGACAATCACCAAAGCCAACACTAACCTATATATAACTAGACAAGGCCCCAAAAGAGGCGAGACTGTTAGGAGTCACAAAGCATCCGTAGAAGAGGCGGGCACACGCAGATCACGTGCCTTGTGAAGGCCGCACCTCCCCGTCCGCGTCGTGACGCATCTCGATGGCCACCCACTCCGGCGCCGGCGCCGGATCCGGAGACCACGGGCACGACGCCGCCCACGCCGCCGTGGCCAGCCCCGACGAGGAGGCGCGCGCCCTCCTCCCTGCCTCCGCGCCCGGCGACTGCGACGAGGAGGACGTCGAGGAGCGCGCGTACGAGGCGGCCGAGAAGGTCATCGTGTCCATCTCCGACGACCCCGACGCCGACGTTGAAGTGGAGGCTGCGCTCTCCTCCTCCGCGGCGGTCCCGCCCTTCTCGTGGCGGAAGCTGTGGCTGTTCACGGGGCCCGGGTTCCTGATGAGCATCGCGTTCCTGGACCCGGGCAACCTCGAGGGCGACCTCCAGGCCGGCGCCGCCGCGGGGGACACGCTGCTGTGGCTGCTCATGTGGGCCACGGCCATGGGGCTCCTGGTGCAGCTCCTCGCCGCGCGCCTCGGGGTCGCCACGGGCCGGCACCTCGCCGAGCTCTGCCGCGACGAGTACCCCGACTGGGCGCGCCGCGCGCTCTGGCTCATGGCCGAGGTCGCCATGGTCGGCGCCGACATCCAGGAGGTCATAGGAAGCGCCATCGCCATCAAGATCCTCAGCAGGGGGTACCTGCCGCTCTGGGCCGGCGTCGTCATCACCGCCTTGGATTGGTGAGTCCGGAATTTTTGTTTGTTTAATGTCTTTCGGTTTCTGTTATTGAATTATTGTTGCTTTCGCGTGTCTGGCATCAATTGGTGTGATTGTGATTGTGGAAGTGCTGAATCACAGCATAGTTCCAAAAGAGTAGAGCTTTTTATATCAGCATTGGAGATGTTTCCACCAAATGAAATTTTCCCAAAAGAAAACAAAAGAGAATATTTCAGCTTGTAGACCTAGTTGTTGCTACTGACTGTTTCAACTTGGATATTGGATCATTAGCAGGATTTGTGTGGGATTTGGGTGTTAGATCTCAGTTTGTTATTGTTAATGTTGGCATAGTTTCACAATAGTTTGAGAACTCGACGGAGGAATGCTTGGTTTTTGAGTTGAGGTTGTATTATCAGTGAATCAGTGACAATTGATGCTATACATTTGATCCACTTTAAATTCATGGTGCCCTATGGGTTTACCTGCTTTGACATAAGAGTTCACAAAAAGGTATGAATAAAAGTTTCAAGTTTGAAATTAGATTCATTCTACATAGCTAATTGAGAAATTGGAATTTTCTGAACCGGTAAGGTGAAAAGATTTGTTATGTCATTTGATTTCTGGCCTTCATCAAGAAAAGTCCATTTGACCCCCCGAACTCTTGTGATAGTATGGAAATCAACCTTGAACTACAAAACTGGACACTTGACACCCTCAAACTCTTAAAACCGTTCACTTCATACCCTTGAAGCCATTCCACCATGGTTTTATCCGACGTGGCGCCGACATGGCACGGTTTTTGACACATGAGCTCGTTTTAGGATGCCATGGCAACCGGTCAGGGAGCCCTACGTCCCTATCCCTTCCCCTTCTACCCCCACCTCGCCACCGCCTCTCCCCCAACCTTCTCCCACACCTCCCCGCAGCCTCTGCCGTGTCCACCTCCCTCTACTCGCCGTCCCAGCTCAGCCCCTCCCCCTCCCACGCCCACGCCCACCACCACACCCTCCTCCCGCTCCCACCTCTCCTCTTGCCACCATCACGACCTCTCCCGCCGCATGCTCTCTGCTCGCCCGTGCCTTCGCCTCCGCCTCCCCTGACGGAGCAAGCGCCACGGCCCAAGATTCCGTCGTCACCGCGCGCCGCTTCCTCGCGGCGCCAACCAAGGCCAGCAAGCTTGCCGTCGTGAAGAAGATAATGATTCTCGGCGCGGGCCCCATTGTGATCAGGTAGGCGTGCGAGTTCGACTACTCGGGCACACAAGTGTGCAAAGCACCCACCGAGGAGGGCTACTAGGTGTTGCATGTCAACTCCAACACGGTCACCATCATGACCGACCCAAGCCTCGCCCACCGCACCTACATCGGCTCCATGACGCCGTCGCTCGTTGAGGGCATCATTGTCGCCGAGCGCCCCGACGCGCTCCTCTCAACCATGGGCGGCCAGACCACGCTGAATCTCGCTCGCGGACACCGGTGTTAACCTGAAATTGATTGAGGGGAAATGAAGTTTACAAGCGGGAACATGATGTGACACGAATATTTTTGGGAGATCTCACAGGGGTTTGTGGCCCGTAGCTGGATGCGGAGAAGAAGAAACAATTTGGTGAGCCAATAGCAATTTTCGTCAAGTTGATTGAGGGCTGTTGTAGGGGAAGTCGAGGCGATGTTGCTCACTTATGTCCTCCTTGTCTTCTGCTCTCCCCTTTCTCTCTCTCCACCTGCTGAGATGAGTCCAGGGAGGGGCAAAGGTGTGGCGAACGGGGAGTGCTACACGACGCTGGGTGCGGCCAGGGGGCTCGGTCCCCACCGCGCAGGCGATGTTCGGCGGTTCTTGGTCGCGTAGCAGCGACATGAGGGCCTTCTCGGAAGGGCACCTTGCAGTCAGCGTTCAGGGCCAGGAGCTACGCGACGATGTCGGCGTCAAGGGAGGTGGCCTCGTCAGGGAGCGCCTCGTGGATGGGGACGAAGGCGAGCTCTAGGTGGCACGCGGGGTCGTGAGCGTTGAAGTCAGTGTGGAGGACGGTGACGGCAAGGCCGCGTGCGCGGAGGAGCACACCGAGCTGGGGCATGGGGCTGATGTGGCCCTGGAATGACAGTGGGACCAGTTGATACGTCAGCGAAGCTATACCATGTAGACTATGGCGTAAGTGAAACTAGGGTGGTTTTGGTCTTAGGGGGTAAAGTGAACGGTTTTAAGAGTTTGAGGGTGTTGAATGTCTGGTTCTGTAGTTCAAGGTTGATTTCTCGACTTTTGGATGAGTTTGAGGGTGTCAAATTGACTTTTTTTTTATTTGGCAAGTTTTTTATAGGAAAAAAAAAATCAAAACATGGTTCACAGGCACCCCAGTTTCCTTTTAGAAACTTTAAACTAGAGTGGTGGTTAGGGACAATGCGAAATTCTAGTATTCAGCTTTCAAGCATGGATAAATATTAACCCTATACTACTAAATATTCAGATTTTCAGAATTTCTGACTACTGATTACTTAATGATGTGATGTTTTCTGCCAACTTATCTTCAATTTTTCGTGTCAGATTCTGTTCTCCGAATCGTTGTTCTACTTTTTCTCCTGTAGATTCTGTTCTCCAAATTGTTGTTCTACTTTTTGTCCTGAAAAATTGTGGCAGGAGAGGCCTGTATGATTTTTTTGTTTGTCCTCAGGGAGTTCAATACGAAGTTTTGTGCTGGCCTTTTGGACGATGGATTGATGCTGCTGTACATCTACATACTATATTTTATTTCACAAGAATTAGATGCTAGCTACATGGTGTCCAAATGCATGTTCCTTAGTCATTGCTTAATTCTAATGCAATCCTTTGATGTGACCATTGCTGCTTTTGATAAAAGTTGGAGATGCTGTGATGTTAGGATTTTTTAATAAAAAAATATTGTTCCAGAGTTTTCTAGATGGTCCCTGCTTTGCTTATAATAGGTTTAGAATATTATAACCTAATTTGCTTCGAATATTAGTAAAACTGATGTTGTCTGTGTGAATTTCTTCCTTGTGCTTTGCACCTGGAAGCTGGAAGGAGCTGTCATGGCCGGGTGACTGATAGTTGCCACCGGCGGGCGGAAGGTCGAGGCCCAGGCCCGTCGACTGCCCGAGCACTGTGATGGAGGAAACAAGGAGGCATGGAAGAGTTGGCTAATTCTTGCTTGCTGAATTGATAACAATGCTTAGCCTTATATAGGCGGCATAAGCAATATTTGGAAACAAATAACTAATTCCATCTATAAGAGATTGAAATCTTAATCAAACCATAACTTTCTATCCTTAAGGGATTGATATCAAATCAAATCATAACTTTCTATCATTAAGGGATTGATATCTAATCAAATTATATCTTAACTAATTTGGCTGCTGTCCTTTCCTTGTGCTCCAAGTGTCCCTGGCCTGGCTACTGTAGCACGTCCGGCACCTTGGGCCTGTCGGTTGCCCTGGGCCTACGTCGTTTATATGTAATGCCGACCATGACAGGTGCTAACATCACTATACTTAGGAACATGTTTACTGAAGTGCCTTTAGTATGTTCATTAAAAGTCAAAGGTGTGACAGCTATGTGACTATCATTATTTGGATCATCACCTTACCTTGATGTTACTTTTTGTCAGCTTCATTTTTCTTTATCTTGAAAACTATGGGGTGAGGAAACTAGAAGCCGTATTTGCATTTCTAATTGCAACGATGGGCTTCTCCTTCGCATGGATGTTCATTGATACCAAGCCCAGTGGGAAGGACCTGTTAATAGGTAAGGATCTCACTGATGAGCTTTTGATGCTGCAAATTGTCTCATACACTCTTATCTATTGATCATACATGATTTTATCAACAGGTATTTTGGTTCCAAAATTGAGCTCTAGGACAATAAGACAAGCAGTTGGGGTTGTTGGCTGTGTTATCATGCCCCACAATGTATTCCTCCATTCAGCACTTGTGCAGTCCAGAAAAATAGACCCAAACAAGGAATACCAAGTACGTGAAGCGCTGAGATACTATTCAATAGAGTCAACCATCGCATTGGTTGTATCCTTCATGATAAATCTCTTTGCCACAACTGTTTTCGCGAAAGGCTTCTATGGCACTAAAGAAGCTGGCAATATTGGCCTCGAAAACGCTGGACAGTATCTACAAGAGAAGTTTGGTGGAGGATTTTTCCCTATCCTTTACATTTGGGGGATTGGGCTATTAGCGGCCGGACAGAGTAGTACCATAACAGGAACTTATGCTGGACAGTTTATAATGGGTGGATTTCTGAATCTGCGGTTGAAAAAATGGACCAGGGCATTGATCACCCGAAGCTTTGCAATTGTGCCAACTATAATTGTCGCTCTCTTCTTCGGTACATCTGATTCTGCACTGGATGTTCTAAATGAGTGGCTCAATGTGCTTCAATCAATTCAGATCCCTTTTGCACTGATTCCACTCATAACCTTGGTGTCCAAGGAGCAAGTTATGGGAGTATTTAAAATAGGTCCTAACACACAAGTAAGTCATCATTCGCTCCAGATTTAATTCCTGTCTTGTTTTTTTTCAGTATTCTGCACCTTTTGTTCGATGGCATGGTCAAATCGTCCGTTGACAGTATCATCCCCTCATTAAATATTGTCCAGAACTGTAAATTTATGGATATTGATGCCGACGAGGGATATGTTTTAATCAATTCTGTCATTTTTATGCAGGCTGTAACCTGGACAGTAGCCACACTATTGATCACAATCAACGGCTATCTCTTGTTGGATTTCTTCTCTTCTGAAATACGAGGTCCATTGTCTGGCTCAATTCTCTGCGTGGCAGTACTTGTCTATGCTTCGTTTGTACTGTATCTCACTCTGCGGGGTACTGAGCTGTCCAACCGGATCATCTTAACGATACGCAAGAGTCTGTCATGACAAAGATAACCAATTTTGCTCTTTTACAAGATCATGACGTCTCAAAAGTATAGAGAATACACGGTACTCTTTGGAGGAGACTGGAGATCTCACTGTACAGTGACACCGAAAGGGCTAGTTGTTGAGAAGAACTGCGACTGCTGTTGCCTTCATTTCATTTTTTTTTTGTAACATCCTGACGGCCCCTGGAAGCAAAACATACAAGAGAACTGAACTTTTGTTGTTGTTGAACAGCTTTGTATTCTTTTCTAACTTTTGTTGTCAATGGACTAAAGCATAGAGAAAGAAAGCAGTAGGAGTGGAAGAAAGCAATGTATTTTTCATTTGTACATGAGACCATTTCCATCTGGACACAGATGCACATCTCTGGATGTGATCATCCAAACCTTACTGATGCTGTATATTGTGGTCCTGATATTTTGATGCTGGGAATTCGTTCTCAAATCATCGCCTTTCCCCCTCACCCGAAGACTAGCAGCCCGGCTGGCGTGACCCTGATGACCCAGCGGCACCCAAACCCCCCAACCATTCCAATCCTTCTGTTGGGACTAAAAAAATACAATTCTGGATCTTCTGTGTATACTCCAAGAACAAGAACAATATACACTAGCGTGATTCTGGCTCGGCGCAGGGGGCGGTGGCGTGGGGCTCAGCGGCGCGGGCGCAGGAGGAACCCTAGCTCGCTCGTGCGGGGGGAATGGGGGAGCGAAGGGAGCTAGCTCAGGCAGGTGCGCTGGGTGAACGTTGAAAAGGATTCGCTCGGGGGGGTGACGTAGGGGCCGGCGCGGGGACGGCGACTGGCTTCTCAGCGCCAGGGTAGAGGCACATGCACGACGCAGAGGCCGCGGTGCGGGGCGGGGCGGCGAACCCTAGTGCTCGAGCTGCAGTTGCGAAAGGGGATTGGGGACGACCGAGTGGTGTCGGGGGAAAGAGGCGGGGGTGTTTTCGCAAAAGTGCCGACGGGTGGAGGGAGGCTCGATCTGCACCGTTGCTTGTGCGAGGGAGGACCAGGATAGCTTATGTGCACCAGATATGCCGCCCAAGGGGCCACCCTAACATTACATGCAACACTTGGGAGCAGAACACCAACTTAGCAAAAGAAAATTACAACCAAGGATACGAATTAATCCAAAGAATATTGCACTTGCGCCTCTTCTCGCTGCTCGCCGATGTTCGCCACATTCTCTGCGAGCAGTGAGGGCCGCTCAAGTTCACCTACCCTTAAACCTTCGTGTTACTTGAACGCACAGACATACTTGCGTAGACATATACAGTACGTACGTAGTAGTATTGGCTAATGTACAACCTATTGCTGAAATTTTCAGGTGATCCTCCCCTGCTCCTGCAGCTTTACTTGCTGCATCTTTAGCCTTCACAATGCAGTTCTGAAGTCTTACTTAACCTCGCATGTTGAACATTTGGCCGGCAGGCCACTACAAGGCATAGTTGGCTTGGGGAACCTCGTCGTCCTGGAAGCCGATTTCTTGGTTGTTCTGAAACCAGAGCGGTGTTTCCGCAGGCGCTGGCAGTGCGACCTGTGCTGCATCTGGAAGTTGTTCAAGCACAATAGATCAGAACAGAACATCTCAGAAGCATAAAAACTGGCCGCGATATCTGTTCAGATGCTTACTCTGCAGCAGTGGGACGTTGTTGGTGGCGTGGCCATGGAGCATTACAGCATCGGCCTCCAGGAGGTTGTTCTGCTGCTCGTGCGCCTGCAGCAATAGCTGCCGCACGTAGATCTGCACGCAACGGAAAATGTCAGAGAATTCGTCTTGCCGCTGTGACATCTTTGGCGTTCTCAAGGCTAACGTAGGCAGAAGATGACTCACCCTCTGGGTCCTGTTCAACTGCTGCAGTGTGCACTCCACGCCGCCGAACTCGATCTTCACGAGCTGGCAGATGGAGTTCACGTAGATGGTGCCGTGCTCCGCGCTGCAAACGTACACCTTATCGCCGGGGATGCAGGTCTTCGCGTGGGTCGTCGTCGCCTCCCACCTGCGGTCAGTCATGCCGCCGCCCAGTATCTGATGCGGCAGAAGCAGAACAGAGCAATCAGACCCCATACGACAAGAACCTAGGAAGCTTTGCCAGTCAAATCAAATGCTGCAGAAACTTACTGTGCGCAGCTCGTCGGGCTTCACCATTAACATCCGCAGGAACTCCTGAACGCTCCTGACGTTGTGGTGCGTCAGCTTCTCCTGTGGAAAGCTCCTTCCTTTCCAATCTTCTCCAGCCTCCACACGTCGTCGCCAAGAAGAGAAGGGTAGTGCTTCCAGTGCACTGCACCCAAAAAAAAAAAAAACAGAACTCAAATCATGTACAGTCACAGCAAAGCAAAACAGAGGTTTTGCAAGGACAAGGGCAGTCAGCAACGTACGTTCACCACGGTGGTCTCTGACCGTGAAGGCCTCACTCATGGCCTCGCCGATTCTCACGCCGTCGTAGCTGCCCGGCGCGACGCGGACGCCGATCCGGAACTTGCGGCAACGAACCCAGGACGAGTTGTCCGTGAACTGGAGCTCGTTCACGGTGACGCACCCGTCCCGCATGGTGAGGTTGACGTCGCCGGTGAGGAGGGGGCGCTTCCCAGCGCGCTCCTTCACGATACCCCTCGTGAACTCGTCGGCGGACCATTCCTCGCGGTCTTCCGGCGGGAAGTCACCGAAGAGCGGGACCAGCTCGATGCGCAGAGGCTGCGGGAGAGCCAACGGCAAATCGGTGTCCACGTCGACGATGATGATCTGGAGGGCGTCGCCGTTGGCGTCCTCGATTTTGCTGCCGGTGAAAATCGGGAGCACCGGTGGGTTCCGGAACGCGAGCTTCCACGTCGCCGGCTCAATTGATGGCACCTCCGGCGACCTGAACAGTGTCCACCAAACAATGTTACAGATCAATCGGGTCACATGCTATGCTAGTATTCTTGTAGCTTTCGCTGTTGCAAAATCGTGGAGGTAGATACGAGCGAGGCGGCGGTGGTGCAAATCGTGGAGGCAGTGGGGAGCTGCTAGGGCGTCACGGCGCGGGAGGGGGCGCAAAAGCTCGACTCGGCGATGGGTTGAGGAGAGGAGAGGAGTGGCGACACCCAAACCCTCCTTTGCTGGATGGTTTCGTCGATCTGGAGGAGGCGGCAGCTGGAAAGAGGCGAGGTGCGTCTCCCTTTTGCAAACTGTCAGGGAACTTCGCATACCAAGCCCAGTGACCCCATACCTATGAAAAATCTCTCGACCACTAGCCGTACAATGAGCTTATGGTAGCCGTCTATAATCACTGCCACGTAGAATTTTTGCTGAAGTGGATAAAAGAGAATGAAGAGAGAGAAAGATGTTGTCTACAATTTTGTAGCCGACTATAGCACCAGAAACAAAAAAAAACATTAAAAAATTGTGTGTTCTATAAAGATAACTAAAAAAACAGCAGCCATCTGTACTATTGTATTAGTTGTTTTTAGTGCTGTCTATAGGTGATATGAAGAAATGTCAGAGATAATAAATTGCTCAGATCATTGTACATGCCTCATCATGACCCCAGAGGTTAAAAACCGCCAAGATTTAAAGTGGGCCCACATTTGAATTTGGTATTTGAAAATACACTAAATTTCATCTACATTTTCATCTCTACTTCATGCATACTTTAGTACTCCCTTCATTCAGAAATATATATGACATTTTCGAAAACGTGCAATCAAACTTCCTTAACATGTTAAAATGGTATCATTAGATTACTCGTGAAAAATATTTCATAATATAAAATTTTTATATTATTTTATAAACATATTCATATAAAAATTAATGGTTAAAGTTGCAAGTTGGAGACTCGTTGATGTTCAAAACGTCATATATTTTTGAACAAACGAGAATATAGAGTTGATCACCATTTTTCATAAAATTTCCACAAAAAATCAAATTATTTCACCAAACTTCAAATTTTCGTTTGAAAAATTTCGGGCAAAATTTGGCCAAGATTTCTGGTAACTGCTGCGAAAATCTCGACCCCACCCCTTCCCCACGGTAATTTTTTCAAATTGATATAGTTTTTCCTGCCCCACACATGTGGCGATATGTATGTGACCCTCGTCGTTTTTGTTATGGATCCTCTACTGAATAGAGAGACTATATGTCATATTTGAAGTACAAGTTCGAATAAAAATGAACAATTAAGAAGCTATATAAATAAAATTTTGAATATGCAGGAATTCAAATTTAGAGCTAAAATTAATTTCATAATAAATATAAATTCAAATTTCTAGATGGAATTATATTTGTAATTTACATATATGAAAATTAAATTTGGAGCATAGTAAATTAAAATACAATTATACACGCACACACATATATGTGTATATATGTATATACGTATATTATATATATAATTTAGCTTAGGAAATTAATTTAGGATAAATTTGGAAGATATATAAACTTAAATATGGAATATAGAACTTTTGAAAATTAGTATATGTTTGCAAATTGAATATAGAATTTGAATTGAAGTCGAGTAAATTGATACAATAAGCCTTTTTTTGGGGGTAGAAATTATGAGTTATAGCCAACCATTAGATAGTCCAACAAATGTGGCACCTGAGTTTTCTGGCTGACGGGCCAAAGTTCAATTCCGACTAACTACACTAGTCAATTGTTCCAACTCTAAAAAAATTATGTGTTATAAATTTGTTAAATATTGTTGATTGCCTCTAGTGTTGCATCGGATCGTGTGGATGCACAAGTCAATGACACATGACTAGTAGTGTCACTTAAGTATAGAATTTAATGTTAAGTTTTAAAGTCAAAATATATGAATTTTATCAAATACATTGCATTGCAAAATTTTCCCATAAGATCTCCAGATATTTTCAGAAAACTATTACAATGTTGTATTTATATTTTTCTCTAATTAGTTATTTGCTAGAGTGTGATGTATAATCTTTGAAAAGAAGTGCAGGTTTGCTGTTAGTAGAAGAATACAAACCTAATGTCGCCTTCTTCGTCCATATAATATTTTTGCTTCTCGTCTCTCTGCGCAATTCTATATTCCTGCTCTGGTTCGATCTCTAGGATTCCATGTTCTTCTAGGATCCTTGATCCCTCCTCCTGCGTCCTCCTACTCATGCTTTCATTAAGATAAAAAATCCAATCCACCCAAAAGATGTTCACTCCAGGACATCTTCGATGCACACCAATCATGGTCGTCAGTGCAGATTCAGCAGCTCTTCTGTCTGATTCCGTTGCACCCCGGTCACCAATTTGTGCCGTTAATTCTTCGAGGCTTAACAGGTTCTCTAGGCCAGTGGGCATACGGCTGTGTTGCTCCGCTCCATGGGCATTAAAACCAAGCTTGAGCCTTCGGAGATTGGGCATTGCTCCTTCCTCAAAGGTCAGGCATGCTTCCTTGCACCTGAACTTGAAATACCTGAGAACTGGGAACTCCATGCTGTGGAAAGTGATCCTTTGTAGAGGGGCTTCTTTAACACACAACGACAGAATGGTGAGGGTAGACAATCTTTCGAGGGTATCAACATCATCCCTCCGCAATTCCCTGACAGCAATCTTTAAGGTGCATAGTTCGCCGAGTCCTCCAATCCACCTTGGAAGGCTGGAAAAGATGCAAATACGCGGCAAAAGCTCAAGTCTCTCAAGAAGACAGGGAACAGGTGACACAAAAATCAAGCCATGGCAGGGAACCAGAATATTTGCACGAGAGGAGGTAGACACCAGAGTTAGAGACTTGAGCTTTCTGAGTTTCCCGAGAATTGAGCCCAAACATCGCATGTTGCTCTCCAGATGGTCAGATGGTACTGTACAACAGGCAAGATGAAGATCCCGCAGATTGGTTAGCTCCCCAAGGCTATGCACAGTGTCAAATGAGTTACTGCTCAGATCAAGATATCCTAGTCTGCGGAGAGATGTCATGTGGCCAACACTACCAAGCAGATTTGTCTCGCCAGGAAGACAGAGGTGCAACAAGCGCGGTAAATGAACAATATCTAATGGGACAGTAGTTAGTCTAGCATATATTTCCACTGTCTCCAAACACTGTAGCCTTTGCATCAGAGTTGGTATTTCAATGCTTACATCACATGCAATCTGCAAATATCTCAATTGATGTAGTTCACAAATTCTAGTGAGGTCCACGCTTGTGCCACCACAATCACCCCAAATTTGAAGGATTAGAACTCGAAGAAGATTAAACTCTGTAATTGGAGGCATAGACTTAAAGAGTCCAAAAAAAGCAAGTGATCGAACCTGCGACAATCCGATACTTGCTGGTATCTTTGCATATTTTGCACTGCCAAAATGGCAGGATAGTCGACGAACCTTGTCACAAAGTCCTGTCGTGTTTTGAGAATAATCTACTGCTGTGCTGAAATTGTCTTCCATGGACTTGTATGCAATAAGATCAAGTAGCATACCATGTACCATAAACACCTCATGTTTATAGTTGGTATCCATAGGTTGGATCATTCGTCTGTTGACAAGCTCATCAAAATAGCTCCCTGCAACTTCCTCCACGTCTTCCCCTTCTATTGCATTGATAAAACCTTCAGCCACCCATTGCTTTATCAAATCACCTTTCAGGATTGTATAGTCCTCTGGATATGTATTAAGATAGAGCAAGCATGTCTTCAAATAATGAGGAAGATTATCGTAACTAAGGTGCAGTACTTGTCTCATTCCTTCCGAAGTAGAAATTTTCAAATTAGAGGCTAATAGCGAATCATGTATGTCCACCCATTGCTCCATTACTAATACTGGCTGGCTTGCTAAAAGACTAGCTATGCTGATAATTGCTAGCGGCAAACCGTCACATCTTTTAATAATACCTAGTGAAATTCCCCTGAATTGTTGAGGACAATCATCTTCAGAGCCAAAAACTCTCTTGAAAAACAGTCTTCTTGATTGATCCATATTAAGACGTTTCATCTTAAAAATGTAGTCTTGGTGATAACTGCAACATGTTAATGCAACTTCCTCAATCTGCGTAGTTGTTATTATCCTGCTGCAATGATTGCCCTCTGGAAAAGCATGACTAATATTGTTCCACAATGATGTAGCCCATAAATCATCAATTACAATCAAGTACCTGCGCTTTTTCAAAAAAAAAAAAATATTCAAGTACCTGCCAAATTATGTGCGCATAATAAACATATTATTTTATCAGCCCAAAAAATGTAGAAAATAAAGAAACACAACCAAGATGAATTGACATGCAGCAACTGTAGAATTTCAAGACAAGAAATAAAAGAAGCTACCTGTACACAATGAGAAAATTCATTTCTGTGCCTAAGTATACAAACAATTAGTTAGGATAAGTTTGGTTTACGGCATCCAATCTTCCTTTAGCAGTAGTGTAAGCATCCTACTTCTCTCTCTTTTTTTTCCAACTATTTATTAGTTTAGTCCGAGTTTGTCCTCATGGATATGAAGGCTATGTAAGTTCCCCCACCGGTACTTTAAGGGTTAATGGTTAGTTTTCACATGGAATTCATCTCCAGAAAATATAAAAATAACTAATATTAAATATGGCTACTTTCATACATAATATATATGGGCCTTTTCAAAAAAAAAATAGCAATTGTGTTAAATTTATTAGTTTAGTTCACCAGGGATAAAAGTGGATATTGATAAAATACTTATTAAGGTTGCAATCTTGCAACTAACTCTATGTTTTTATATACTCCTATAAATATTTGAGTTGATGGTGATAGCGGTTTTATCTTAACTTCTTGAGGATCTTTTTCGGACAGGTTTGTGTATGCATCTGCATGTTTCTTAGAGGATCTTCTGTGAAGCATAGAAACATTTGTGTGTATTTATATGTGTGTGACTCGTAGCATGGTTCTCTATGGCTTGCTAATAGGATGTGAATTATGTATACAATTTCCAACACTTTTCAACCTTGAACTCTGGTCTCGGTTCGTTTTTCAACCCTGAGCTCTGAAACCGTTCGAATTTGTAACATCCCGTTTTCCAAATGGTGAATAGTAAGTTCAATTTGGTTCTTGATTTGCAAATTGTAATTCAAATTAACGTATGTTCTCAAAATTTCTCTAGCTTCCTCTAAGCTCGGATTTGTGTTTCAAACCTCTTCGCAATTCCAGAATTCAAATTTGAATTTGAATTTCTCTTTTCGGATTTTGGGCCCTTTTTCAAACCGTGCCCTCCTCTCTTATTCTAGGCTTAGCCCCATCCTTCCTTGGGCCGGCCCATCTCCCTTCCTCCCTTGATCGGCCCGGCCCAGCTCCCCTTGGCCCATCCCCCTTTCTCCCTTTTGGCCCACCCGGCCATTTCCTCCTTTTGACCCAATTGGCCCGAGCTCCCCCTGCCCCCTTTCTTCTTCCTCTGGCGGCGCCTCATGCAACAGTGCTTCTCTGCCACCACGAAGCGCCATCGAGCCACTTTGCGCGCTTCGTCGCCCATGCCGCCTCGACGCCCGTGCCGTTGCTTGCTTCTCAGACCGCCACCAACCTCACCGCTTCATCGCTAATCGTGACCGGCGCCTCCTCCTCGCTTTGTCTCGCCGCCATCACACAAGAGTTCGCCAGGTCGCCGCCACACTCTTCCCGTGCAGGCAGCGCGGCCAAGACGCGCACTCGCCCCATGCTTGCGTCGCGCCAACCGTCCGCTTTGTCACTCGCCCACTGCCTTGGCCACCCGAGTCACCGCCGTGACGCCATCGGCAGCGCCTCGCCCGCCCATGCCATCCCTCGGGACCGCGCGAAGCCTCAACGACCATCCCCCTTCCGGCTATAAGTAGCCCGCAGCCCCCTCTGGTTTCTCCCCTTGACGCCCCTTTCCCCTGGTAAGCTCTAGCCGAAGAACCGCCGCACCCGAGCCCTTTCGGCAATATCATTTAAGCGGGGCTCAGCTGTCATACACATAGTGAGAGACGGATAAAGAAGGGGGAGGCAGAATAGAGGTGAGATTGGGGAGGCATGTGGCGGCAGTTATGATGCCTCGCTGGCGGCGGTAAGGTGACGACGGGGTGGTGGATACCTAAAAAATGGGTTGCTGGGAGGGAGTGGGAGCTAGGGGAGGTGGTGGCGCGTGCTAGTGGGGGCGTGCATGCGGTGATGTGCGGCGGCTAGAGTTTTGGAAGGAGAGATGCGTCGGTCGGGGATTTAGAGAGGCAAAACGGAGAGGCGCACAATCATCTACGGAGACAGAGGAGCTTACCGGCGTGGATGCTTGTTAGGAATAAGCAGTTTTTGCATGCATTAGTTTATTAGTGGACCTTCCATGACTGCATATAGTTGAATAAGTAATTAGTGTGTGCGTTTGCATGCAAGAGTTAGTATTTGCATTAGTCTGGTGTGTTAGTGGGTTAGTGCATGCGTTTGCATTAGTCTGGTGTGTTAGTGGGTCATAGTGCATGGTGGCTATTTAGCCTCCTGTACATTGTTGTTTTCAGTTGAGCCAAACAACAAAGAGAGAAGAATAGAAAAGAAAGAAAAGTAGCGTTAGGCAGTTGCAGTGCTACGCAAAATCTTCTGTGTGTTCTTCCTCTCCGTGAGTTCGTCTCCCTCACCCATGCAAGTGTGTGTCCATGGGTAGAATTTCCAACACTTGGTATCAGAGCCATGTTGAGGGCAAGGTCCATGTCACCGTCGAGCCGCACCTTCGTTGCCAATGGTGGTCCGTCAAGGGTATCGGGGAGAGAAAGCAGCGTCTCTCTTCAAATACCCTATGCTGAACAAGAACAACTATGGCGTGTGGGAAATCAAGATGAAGGTGTTCATAAATGCACAAGGTGTTTGGGAAGCTATGGTGGCCGGCGACGTTGATGAGCGCCAA
Source organism: Phyllostachys edulis (assembly GCA_036346405.1). Lineage (NCBI taxonomy): Eukaryota > Viridiplantae > Streptophyta > Magnoliopsida > Poales > Poaceae > Phyllostachys > Phyllostachys edulis. The sequence goes on along the minus strand of CM070568.1, from coordinate 38,210,504 downwards.
GATTAGATCGCCCTTGCGGCCATCTTCTAAGGAGTCCTGGAGGAGACCCTACTTCTACTCGCCGAAAAGGAGACGGTGAAATATGCGTGGGACATGCTCAAAACGATGTATGTCGGCACTGACCGCGTCAAGGAGGCACGCGCGCAGACCCCCAAGAGAGAGTTCGAGGGTTTGCGCATAAGGGAACATAGTCGGTGGACGACTTTGCCGTGAGACTGACGACTCTCGTCAACCAGATTCGCGGTCTTGGTGACAAGATGGAGGAGAGCTATGTCGTGAAGAAGCTTCTCCGCGCCGTCCCGAGCAAGTACATGCAGATTGTCTCAACCATTGAGCAATTTGGGGACTTAAAGACAATGATGGTGGAAGAAACGATCGGTTGTCTCAAGACGTATGAGGAGCGTCTACGAGGTATGAGCGGCAACAACGACGACGAACATCTTCTCCTAATGCGCACTGAGTGGGAGGCCCAATCGGCGAAGAATAGAAAAGAAAGAAAAGTAGCGCTAGGCAGTTGCAGTGCTATGCAAAATCTTCTGTGTGTTCTTCCTCTCCGTGAGTTCGTCTCCCTCACTCGTGAAAGTGTACGTCCACAGGTAGAATTTCCAACAATGCTGAGGTCGGGGAAGCTCCGTGGTGACCTGGCGACGGTGACCCAAGGCGACGCCCTCGAAGGGGAGAGCCAAAATCAAAGGTTGATGTGAAAGAGGAAATCTAGGTGGTGGTTCAGGAGGAAGGAATTGGCTTTGAGTTCACTTGACCGGAATTGGGGAAGAAGGCGGCAACAGCGAGCTCCTATGGAGGATATGCGAAATTGATTGAGGGGAGACGAAGAAGAGTGCCTGGAACACGATGTGATGAGAACGGTTTTGGGAAATCTTACTCAATTTGATGGAACAGAGAGATTGTGTTGCAGCGATGTCGGCGGCGCGTCATCAGAGAGGAAGAAGATGGTGGGAACACAATATGATGCACACACGCTTTTTCGAAAGGCTCACCAGGAGAGAGATCGAGTTTGACAAGTTGTGGCCGTGGCTCGGGACCACAACGGTAGCAGTGGAAATGGCTTGATCCCATGCGAGGTGTGGGAAGGACGGAGGACGAAGTGGCCCTTCTCGTCCATACTTGTAGTCCTAAGTCTATCTATGCTACCACGTAGCATGCAACATGTATGCACTTAAATCTTAATAAACCTTCCATATTTTGGACTTTGTCATGGGCACCTTCCGAAGCTTCCTCCTGGCCACGTTGTGCTTCCTCTCCCTTGCCGGTGAGCTAGCCAATGGTTGGATGCTCCCCTTGGTCTTCACTCCTCAGGCACCTTGACTGTCTCCTCAACGTCGCCACCACCGTGTTCTGCGAGTCCAGCACTGCACATTCACGTTCCGCGGGCCGTGGCTCGTCGGTGCGATTTCTCGATGCTACGCGGCGATGAGATGGATGTGCAAAGCGCGAGTTTGAAGTTGTGCGTGGTGACGGTGTTTGGCACGAAAGCATGAGGGAGGGAGGGAGGGAGGAGACGGGTGGCCTCTACTAGCGAGGCCCTGTGCCGACGGCCGGCGAGTGGAGCACATCTGTTTTGAGCAAAGGATGCACAGGGAAGAGAGAGAGAAAGGGTGGAGAGGAGAAAGAAGAGTGCCACATCAGCTCTACCTGGATACCATGTAAGCGAAAAATGTACACGTGGTGCTACATCAGACAAAACCACGTTGGTTTGGATCGAGGGGGGTAAAGTAGGTGGTTTCATTAGTTTGAGGTTCCAATTCAGACGGTTTCAGACCAATTCAGATGGTTTCAGAGTTCATAGTTGAAAAACGAACTGAGGCCAGAGTTCAAAGTAGAAAAGTGTACTTTTTTTCTTTAAGGTTAATTATTTGTTCATGATGGATTTTGTATGGTTGCTTTAGTACACTGATTTAGTGAAATTTTGAATTTCGTAGGCAACGAACTTATGTATATAGGGAAACTTAGATTATTTTGTTTTTGAGAGTTTAGAATTTATGGTATCATTTATTTGTGATTCTGTTGCAATGCATGAGCAATCGTCTAGTACTCTACAAATTATTTTGGAAATAAAGACTAAGAAAAGTTTTATAGATCTGAATCCACCAATGTCATTATTTCTTCAACAATTTTAGATCTCATTCAACAGCTTAGAAAAACAAATATAACTTAACCGAATTATATTTTACATTAATTTTGTGGACATGTCGAAGCGTTTTTAACCAAGTTAGTTAGCTACGGTGGTACTCACCGGTTTAGAACTCTAATATTTATACCATGCATTCTGTTTCAGATGTTGCAAAATTCAAAGAATTTTTACTAATGTCATGTAATTAATGTTAGTACATATATTGCATATTTTTTCGTAACACGCAAGAGAATTGTGTATCATTGCATTAATTAAGGAAGAAAGACAACACAAAATCCCCATGTTCAATCGATGCACTGCATCATGACGAGAAAAGTTTCATCTTCGATATATTGCATAATATGTGTGAAAAGAAATACCTCTTATCATGTAGATGTGTCCAGATAGCGTGAATTAGCTCCCAACCTCGCAAGCATCGGGGGTGGTGGTGGTGTCGGTTGTGAGAGCATGCCCCGAGAAGCCTCTTCATATCGGGCTTTTGGGACGTCGCGTGAGGAATGCTCGGCAATGAATCGTCCTCCAAGTTTATGGTAGAGATTTCTTGCAAGTGTGGTCTTCCCAAGCCCTCCAGATCCAACAATGGATACCACCTTGAGCTGCTCCTCCTCTTCGTTGGTCACCACTTGAGAAGCTCATTCCTTGGGTCACAAACAGTCGTCGGTCTCCGTATACTGCTGGGGAGCATAGGGCCAATCGACAGATGCCTCACGCCGGAGATGCAATCACCAAGGTTATACCTCTCGTGTCGTTGAATCGCCTCTTGCACATGCCTCTGAATTCGACACCTCACAGGATCGCGGTTGCCGCTTCGTCCATGGAAGCCGCCAATCTTAAAACGCCCACCCCGCCAATCTTAAACGACCACCCTGCGGTCATGGACGGTTCCACCTTTATTAGCATCGGCTCCGGAGTGGAGGAGCTCGTCGACGAGTCCTCCATGTCGAGGATCGCCGCGACATCCTTCATCCAAATAGCTTGGCCGTCGGGGAGGGTCCTCCGCCTCAAAGATCCACAAGGAGGTAGCTATTTCTTGGAGATCGCCTCGAGAAGTTGGATGCCGCCCTTGGCCTCCTTGGGCAGCCTATATTCGAGCCAAGAAGACATCGAGCTTCCCAAGAAGGGAACCCATGGCGCCTGTGGAAGCACTGATCGTAGCCTCCATGCCTCCGTGAAGGAAGGGAAGCACTCGAGCACGAAGCAGACAAGGTTAGTATTATAGATCCAAAATCAAAAGCAACTCTGTGTGAGCACCTCACCTCACACGTGGTTACTGGGAGTTGTCGCGAAATCAACACGTTAGAGCGTGCTTCGCAACGACAGAATAATTGCAATGATAATACCGACGAACAATAAAGGTAAACCAATCAATAAAACTAGCTTCCAGTCATCTGATTTTTTTTTAAAACTCAGTCACCTACAATTATACGGTACTACATCTAAAATTGCATTACCAAGTGAAGTGTAATTTTTACACAGTTTTACTGTGTAACTTTTAGTTCTATTTGTTTTTGTATTTGGAGGGTTCACCTAGATTTACTTTTGTCTAATTTAGAATTTTTTAACATAAAAAGAAACTATTAAATGGTAATCCAACATATCGAAGAAAATGACTGAGTTTTAAAAAAGATTCGGACGGAACTGCCAACTACCGACGACCGGTGCGATTTTTTTATAAGAAGTTTCTTAAGATCACCCTCAAGGTTTCTCAAATTGCAGAATTGCACATTAGCACTCCAACTACTCGAAATTAACAATGACTACAAAATACATAATTATCCCGTACCTTTTATAAATTACATGCTGGCCTAGAAATGTCGCGCCTCTTGGCATCCGCAGCCGATGCAATTACGCGCTAGGCTTGCAGTAGGGATGGACTCCAATCCGTGCTCGCTTCGAAATAAATTCCTACAAAATAGATCGATTATTCGATTTTTTTTTTGAATAATCTATTTTTTATTCGAAATATCAAAAATATTCTGGTAAATTTGTTTTTTACAAAAATATACGTCTGTCGCCCAATGCTTGGGCGATTTCAATGCAATCGCCGAACAAACGGCCATGATCGGTTTATGTCGCCAACAAATGGCGTGATCGTTCAACTCCCTGCATTGCCGCTTTGATCGCTTAATCACGGGCGACAGTCCATCGCCCAACCCTATGGCGACAGAGTCCATCGCTTAACCCTATGGCGACAGAGTCCAATACCAACCCTATGGCGATAGAGCCCCCACTTGCTTTTTTCCTTTTAATTATTGTTTAATTCAGTTGTAATGAATATTACATTTGGTAGGTTAATTAAATTTAGCAAATCTGATTATATGATGTTATTTATTTTGAAAATAATAGTGTTGTCACGATGTTGGTTGGTCTGCTTGTTATTTTAGTACAATATCATGGGTACGAAATTTGTCGACTCGCAATAACATTTTGTGATCGTTGTATATTGTTGTAGTACTGTAAATTTCGCTGAATTTTGTGAGGACGATTGAGACAAGAATGATATGTAAATACAAAGGTAAGTGATATTACGATGCGTGAGGGAGTCTCTCCTCGATGAAGTCGTCTCGAACGTATATGCGTATGTAGGCACGTAGTCGATGTCGTGATTTTATGGAGCTTATACGTAATATAAGTGAAGGGCCGAGAACGCCATTGTGATTATGAAGATGGCCTAAAATATGGAGGATTCAATGTCGGTGCGAATGGTTCTTTTGGGATTCCACTAGAAGAGGCATACTTGCAATATAGTCTTGCTTTGATGGGTCTCCTAACCGTAACTACATTAGAGTCCGCGTATAGAAGCACGTTACATGGCATGATGGTTCGCTAATTGCTTTAGTCATCCTCGCTACTACTACGGTACATTGTGACACAAGCATCCGGACCATGTAAGTATACATGCCTTTAGGGGATAGTAAAAACATGGGGGTAGGACGGGGACTACTACGTAATGACCGACCTCATCAGCGTGGACCGGGCCATTTTCCTTCCTTGCCGCCTTGGCGTTGAACTCCTCGGCCTTCCCTTCCCTTGTCGCGGAGTGTCCACGCTGGCCGGTATATCGAAGTCGCCCATATCCCGCGATTCCATGATGTAAGTGCATCAGATATTTGAAATTGTGAAAATGATTTACATTCTTCATAACTCACGCCGCCGACACGGATTACGCCGGGCGATCGGATACGCTGTGGGCGTCGCTCACCAAGATCGCCTTTCCCTTGCCCTTGTCGCGGATCGCCCACGCCGGTTTGGTATGTCAAGTCGCCCATGTCCCGCGATTCCGTGATGTAAGGGCACCGATAGTGAAAATCGTAAGAATGATGTAAATTCTTCAGAACTCACGCCGTCCATACGGATTACGCCGGCGAAGCGGATACACTCGGGCGGCCGGGTTAACCGCATGAGCCTTTCCTTGCCTTTGTCGCGGATCGTGCACGCCGGGCCGGTATGTCGGTTGTCCATGTCTCCGCGATTGTATGATGGATGGGCACACCGTACACCGGAAATCTTACATAATAAGGATGTAAAAATATCGATAATCGACGCCGCCGATATGGATTATGCCCGGCGAGTATCGGGCTCTTCGTGCCTCTGAGCAGGTCCGTGACGTAAGGTTTCCACCGACGGTTCTCGCCCGCACCGGTAGTTCAAAGATGTACTGGCCGATGAATGCTCTGTCGTACATCTCCGCCGCCGATCCATCGAAGAAGTGGCGCCGCATCTCGGCCGCCATTACGTGGGGATGAAGTTAAAATTTAAGGAATTGAACGTTGGGAGACGTAAAATCGATACGCCGAAAAGAAACACTTACGAGGTGTTGCCTTTTATCGAGTTGACATGTTGTATCGATGTGTCGCAATTACGTTCAATCGTAACGTATGTAAGTAAATGGTGGACGCGTCATTGCAGTTGCCATTTATCGAGTTGACTTTTGCATCGAGGTGTCGTGTGCATTAAGCTATAGGCGTTGATATGCATTGAACAAACATTCATTATATGAAAGAGTATACAGAAGAACGCAAAAGTAATCCAGGCATCATATATTAAGTGCAAAATATAAGTATCACATAAAGAACAAATGTACACCAAAGGCAACAAGACGGCCCCTACTACCCCCCAACCGCACTCCCAAAGATCCTCCTCGTCGGCAGACCCGCCTACCCACCTCCGCGTCCTCCCCGACGGGCTCGCTTCGGCGCCTTCCTCTGCGCTGGGTGTCTGGGTCTCGGCCCCGAGAGGGAAAGACGGTCTGGAGCCCTGATCTGACGAGGACCGAGAGGCGGTAAAGGAGTGGACAGCACTGGGTGCTGTGTGGGTGCTGGCGCACCGAGAAGCTGTGAGCCGGACAGACCCTCAGCAGGTGTGGGCGGAGGTGTGGGCTGAGGTGTCGGCTGCTCGTCCACCAAAAAGTCTCAAGCGCCCTCGCCCAACAAGCGTCCTCGCCCAATAGGCCCACGTGATGCGCGTCCCACATCGTCATATGGCAATGTACCGCACAAAGAAAATATTGTTACTTAATAAAAAAACGCGAAGCGTGCTGACCAACAGAGACGTGACGTACCCTCGGCTAGCGCCATGGCGTGTACAAAGCTGTCCACATGGAACTGTGGCACGACATAGTGCGACGCTGCCGGTGTCGGACGTGCTCGCCGAGCCGCCTCGTCGGTGCGCCGCGATGTCGGACGTGTCTGCCGACCCAAATTTCCTCGTAGCGCTGCTGGGGAGGTGGTCTCGCCGCGCTACCGGTCGTGGCGCTGCTGTGTCGGACGTGGTCCGGCCGACCTCCTGCTCGCTGTGGTGTCGCGGACGGCGGGCGGACGGACGGAGTGTGAACCAGCCGAGCGTGCAACCTCCGGAGCTCGTGCACGATAACAACAGCCGAAAATACGCCCGCGATCGCTGCCGAAAACGACGGAAAACTCGGCCGTGGTCTCGCGGTGCCCTCCACACCGTCCGTGAACCTCTGCAGCCCACGAAGTCGCAATTCGCCGAAAGCTCAAGAACCATGCCCGCCACATCGAAAAGAAGACACGGTGAAAACGTAATGGCGGATAACACAAGCGAAATTTTCGAGTTGGACGAACGCATCGCGCAGTACGCCCCGCGCTAAATGCACAGGTACGTGTCCGCCGGTGCCGGACACGGGTGCGGGCTCGTCGCCAGATGAGCACGAGCTCGTACGTGTCGCGAGCGCATCAAATAATGTACTCGCTATAGCTCATGTGGTCGTCGCACGGATGTCCTCCTCGCACACGGTCTCGTAGTGCGCCCTCCCACCGCGCTACCCACGGGCCCATCCTACTCCCCGCCAGTGCGCGGCGACTCTTCCTACTAAAGCCGCAAGACGAACATGTAGTTAGCAATGCGGCATAAGAGACGACAACAAAACAAATCATGTCCGCCGAGTACTCACGAGTGCACGCTTCGCACCGCACGCTTAATCGGTATCGAACCTCTGCCAGAGGCGAATCGGGCGATCACACGATGCGCCCGTAGTCCTCCACGAAGACGCCGAAGACAGCACCTGCGGTGAGCTAATACTTTGCCTCGCAAGCATGGCGAGGACAAAGCCGTGGGGAGCGCGGAAAGTAACTCCCGAGGCGTAGTATGGTTCCCAATAACGCCGCCCGCCGTGAGGCGGCGAATCGCTTCCACGAACGGCTCAGACGCCTGTGTCACCTACACGCATGCGAATCGCACTCGCAACGAACACAAGATATTAGGCAGACGATCGGTAATATGAAGAAATTAATCACAGAAAGAGTACGCATTCGCCGCCGCACCGAGAGAGCCCATCGTCGGCCGGTCCACCTCGTCTGCGCAGTACATCTCCACCAGACGGTGCGCTTATCGCTCATCAGGCCGCCCGAGGCTAAAGCGCCAAACGACCACAACCGCAGAGGAGAGGACACCCGTGAGGATGGAGTTCGGTCTCGACCGAGGCACGACGCACAAGCCGCGATAGGTGGCGCAAGTACGGCCAACCCTCGCCGATCTGGGGCCTCCCCGCTTGGCGATAGTTCTCGGCGACGCTGATAAGCCTCACGCCGACGGTGTCGCGGATCGCTGTGAACAAAGACTCAACCAAACAGCCACAACAAGTACGCCTCGTGGCGTGACACCGCCGGTCGTCCGCGTGAGGTCGCCGACCATGCACAACGAAAAATATAGTAAGACCTCGACGAAAAAGGACAACAGGACACTACTAACGAAAGCACGGTGTAACACGCATCGAATCGCGACAACCACCGCAAGGGCGGGCCGCGCCTCAGTGCCTCCGGAAAGACGTAGTACCCGCCGCCAACACAGTGGGAGGACTCCTCAAACTCGCCAAGGTCCTCGCGCCATTATCCGGAGGCTCTGCGGAAGGCGCACCTCCCGCGATAGGGAGGCCAAGAAGGTGAGACGCCCCGGGTAGAGGCCATCTCCCGAATGGGAGATGGAAAGTGTGAGTCTCGTCGCCACCGGTCCACAAGAGCCGCCATCGTGAGCGGTCGAACGGGAAGCGCCGTGGATCGCTCGCCCGCATGGACGCTCTGCTGCCGCCGATCGCGGTGCCGCCGGCTTGTCTCGCCTCGTCGGTGCTGCACTATCCGGGCGATAGGTAGTAGACCAAAGCAGCCAACTGCGAAGGAACAAAAGGTCAAGACGAAGGTACGGTTCATGAGAAGATAGTGTGGACGATACTAACTCGCTCGCCCAGCCAGGTCTAGCCTCCAGCCACCCGAGGTGTCCGCGGCGGATCACCCCCAACACATCGTGTCGGCACCCGTCAGAGGATGAGGGACACGACGCGACGCTATGATGTACTCGGTCAATGCGCCTCCAGAGGCCGAAACTCCATCCGATCCGTGAGCCATACCGCAAAACAACTTTAAGTTAGCAAAACGCGAAATGAAACATCGAGTGTAACGAATGAGTAAATTTAACTTGCAAACAAACAAATCAAAAGAGTACTAGGCTACCAGATGGTCTTTCAAAAACTTACGAAAAAAAGTTATAGTACTACAACACTTCAATAAACATTACAATTACTGCTCAAGTCAACACCGCACGGACCTTCACGAACGGTGCCAGCACCGTAATGCACTTTCAATGTAGTGCGTACATGCATGACTTATTGTATGGCTGCAAATATTTCCAACATTGCAATTACTTAGCTCAAGAACGCATACGACATGCAAGCATCGCTACATTGTAATTTACATTTGTAAGGCCCTTCGCCTATCGTCGATAACTACACGACAAAGATGATCAAGACATCATTCATTCCCTAAGGCGAGGCCGCAATGAACGGTCGCATTTATATTTAGATTCAACCTAAAACCGAGCTATTCCATAGCGGGCATTATCCGATTCGAACGCTATCTTGCAACCCTAAATGCTACAAGTGGCATTCCGGTCTTCTACCAATTACCTAAGTCGCTTAGTTCATACTAATTTACTTCTACTAATTAGTTTATACAAATAATTCATCCTCCTTATGCGCCGGTCACGCATTATTCACCCAAGAATAGTCAGCACGCACACACCGATTACTACTACAATACATCTCACAAACAAGACTAATAATACTCCTCACGCATAATTTTTCTCTAACTAAAGTTTTTATCGCTACTACTTACGCATAAATCAACAACATTTCGATTTTTTATTTTTTTTCTCTAACTACAATTTCCTACGGTGCTATTATACTACTCATTTAACTAAATAAACTATTTACGCACTCAAAAAATTATACTACAAAATAAATTTTCTTTTACAAATCAACTACATTACACTATTAATCGCACTTACGATAAATCAACAACATTTCGATTTTCTACTTTTTTTTTCTAACTACGCTTCCTATGAGCGCTACTTATACCTACTATTTTAACTAACTAAATACCTACTTAAAAAATACAAGACAAAATAAATCAAACTTACCTTCTCGCAATCCAAATTTCTTCTCTTCTCCCAATCCTCCCCTTATCTATTTTTCTCCCTTTTTCCACTCCTCTCCTCCTCTTTTTTCCTCTCCTCTCCTCTCTTTCTTTCTTCCCTCAGACGATCGCTTATGCCGCGAACGACTACCTGCTGGGGACCGCTGGTGCCTATATAGGCAAACCAACGCCGCACCGCATATGATCGAACATCCAGTCATTGTGACGGTTACGATCGAACCTATCGCCCAACCGTCGGGCGATCAGAATAATTTCGCCAACCGCCCGCCTCAGACAGCTTAAAAGTTTAACGGTTGGGCGACAGTCTTGCAATACCAACCGCATATGATACGCCGAAGTCGCCCAACCATTGGGCGACAGACGTATATTTTTGTAAAAAATAAATTCGCCGGAATATTTTTGATATTTCGAATAAAAAATAGATTATTTAAAAAAAAATTCTCGAATATTCAGTGATCAATTGAGCGCCGGGAGGGGCTAGGCATGGAGGCAGCGGTGTTGGGAGCGTTGGTGGGAGCTTTGGTGACTACGCTGATGCCGAAACTCTTCACGCTCGTGCAGGAGAAATACAAGCTGCAGAAGAGAGTCAAGGATGACATTGCATTCATCAACAAAGAACTTGGCATGATTGTTAGTGCCATTGAAGACTACAGCAGATCCTCGCGAAGCAAGGATCTGGGAGCCGTGCCGAGGAGTTGGATCGAAGAAGTGCGTGACCTGGCTCATGAGATCGAAGACTGCGTGGACCGCTTCCTGTATGATCATGCTGCTCACGGCCGCCTGAGGCGATCCCCTGCTCGGTTTGCCTCCGAGATCCGGGCACTCAAGAAGAAATCAGACCAAGCGTACCAGCGGAGACAGAGATACACCTGCGGCGGCGATGGTCAATGGCCCACCTCCTCCGCACCTGCAGATCCGCTCGTTCTTGAGGCCGACCTTGTGGGCATGGCGGAACCCCGAAGGGAGCTCCTGGAGCTTGTACATGATCCGGTGGAGAAGCTCAAGGTGATCTCCGTTGTTGGGTTTGGTGGCCTTGGGAAGACTCTTCTTGCGAGGCAAGTCTACGAGAGTGACGTCGCCCAGCAATTCAGGCCACGGGTCTGGGTTCGCGCGGCGGACGAGGGTGCGGAAGAGGTTCTCATGGAGGTTCTCAAGGAGATACACAAGCAAACTGGCACGCAGCAAGGGGACGCCTCCGATGTTGAAGTTGAACAGCTAAGCATGCATCTCAGAGAACACTTGCATAACAAGAGGTATAAAGAATACTTCTCTTCTACTTCGCTCGCCCACTATATTGTCTTCATTGTATATGCGGTAAACTCGATTCTAATGAGCCTTTCCCTAATTTCCTTCGGTTAATTCATGGTCAAATGACTAGACAATAGATGACTGACTTTGAACGGCGCCCAAAAATCCTATATAAGGTAGTGTATACGGTTGCTCAAATATAAGGGGGTGGTTTTACCAAAATTTTGCATTTGTCGACAGTTAAAAGCCAAACATCAATGTGATTTAGATAGAATAAAGTAGGGACTTGCTCACCCAATTGATTACTGTCGGTCTGTGGCTGCATAATACTAGATATCTATTAACTTTTTATTTCTTTTCTTTCCTCAAATTGTCTCTTAGGTATTTCATTGTGATCTTAGGTATTTCATTGAGATTGATGACATGAGGACAGAACAGTGGGGTACTATAGGGCCTGCTTTCCCTGCCGATAATGGTGTTCGCAGCAGAATAATGGTGACCACGAGTTTACATACGATAGCAAATGCCTGCAGCTCTGAAAGCGGTTATGTATACAAAATGAGCACACTTGATGCTAAATGCTCAGAAGATTTGTTCTTAAATAGTGCTTGTTGGAAGGAACGTTCACCTAACATGGAGAGCGGTTCAGCAGCACTTCTGAAGAAATGTGATGGCCTACCACTTGCTCTCGTTAGTGTAGGCCAATTCTTGCGAAGAAAAGGCAGCCTCACAGGAACATCCTGTCAAGATTTGTGTGCCAAACTAGGTTACCATCTGGAGAAGGAGGACGAAACCTTATCAAGAATGCACCGGGTACTTACCCACAACTACACCTGTCTATCAGGGCATGCTGCTAAGGCATGCTTGCTATAAGGCGATGGTTAGCTGAAGGACTTGTCGTAACACAGCCTCGATGCAGTGCTCTTGATGTCGCAGTTGAAAATTTTGAGGCTCTTATAGACCGGAATATCATTCAGCCCATTGATGTAAGCAACAATGAAGAGGTGAAGACATGCCAACCTCCTGGGATGATGCTCGAGTTCATTGTGCACAAGTCCGTATCTGAGAAATTCATTACCTTGTTTTGTGATAAGACTTCCCTACCAAAATATGCCCGTCGTCTTTCTCTGCATCATGACAGTGCTACAAGTGTTAGCACGGACAATGATTTATCTCTTGTCCGGTCTCTCACAATCTTTGGCGAGGCAGGCCAAGATATTTTGGATTTTCGGAAGTATCAACTGCTGCGTGTCTTGGATCTAGAAGAATGCAATGACTTGACGGATCGTCATCTCAAAGGCATATGTAACCTGTTGCTTCTCAGGTATCTAAGCCTTGGGGGCACTATTACCATGCTTCCAAGGAAAATTTCAAAACTAAAGTTTTTGGAGACACTCGATGTCAGGAGAACCATGGTAGAGGTGCTGCTGCCCATAGAAGTCATCGTGCTTCCCAATTTAATTCATCTGTTTGGAAAGTTTAAGCTATTGGACAAGGTATCAAGTAAAAACAGAAATTTTTTTGTGTCGGGAGAAAGTAACCTGCAGACTCTAGCAGGATTTGTCACCAACGAGAACCAAGGTCTTCTGCAACTTATGGGTCATATGAAGAAACTGAAAAAGGTTAAGATATGGTGTGAGTCCACTGGAGACAGCAGTGACTTAATTGATCTTTCACGTGCCGTTGAGAGATACATTCAAGATGGCACAGGAACAATTGATGCCCGTTCTCTATCGCTTGATTTTGAGAAATGCTCTAACTACATGATGCAAGTTTCTTTGCAAGGAGACTGCTATCTTCGCTCGCTGAAACTCCATGGCGAGCTACACACAATGCCTCCATTTGTTACGTCACTGTGTGATCTCAGAGAGTTGTGCCTTTCATCAACCAATCTCAGAGGGGATCTTCTAACAGTCCTGAGTAAGTTGCGTTGCTTGCTTTTTCTCGAACTGGCTGCAGATCGCCTTGAGAATTTTGTCATAAAAGATGCATTCCCAAGCCTGCGACGCCTATGCTTTGTGGTTCAAAGTTCTACCCTACCAGAAATCTGTGATGATGCTCTGCCACAGCTTCTCTCACTTCATCTGCTCTATAAAGATCTAGATGGGCTTCATGCAATCAAGATTGAATGCATCAAACGTCTTATGGAAGTCAAGATTGATCGCAAAGTGAAAGCAGAAACAAGAAAAACTTGGGAAGATGCAGCGAAGAAGCATCCTATTAGGCCGAAGATTTTATTCATGGAAAAAGTTCATCCGATGGAGGTCAGGCCTGCAGAGAATTCTGTTGTGCCAGGGCGACATCCGATGGAGGTCAGGCCTACAGAGAATTCTGTTGTGCCAGAGCGACCATCATCTAAAAATTCCTCCCGAGGGCTACTTAAGACTCTCGCTGGCATAGTGAGTACTTCAGAAAACAAGAAAAGGACTCTTAAGAAATAATGAGGGTTCCAGATCCTCTGCTGTGAAGAAGAAATGGCAAAGTTTGTACTCCCATCAAGTTCCAATAACGAACTGATTCTGCCTTCAGGAATATGAGACTCAGATTTTTTATATTCAACTCTAAGAATGGCATGGTGCTATTTCTTCTACACAGTGAGTAGCAGCCAGGTATGTTTTGTTGATCTCCTGTTGATTTCAATGACATCTTGATGTACAGTCATATTTCCTTTTAACAAATCCGATATATTTATGAAGTTCACTATGTACAGTTGCTCAGCCCTTTATACATATAGAGGATTCTGACTTGTGTAACTTGTAAGCTACTTATTAGCATCCAGTTATCATCTAATTCGCTTGTCAGCATACACTTTTATTCTATTAAACCGAAATACAACTCAACTTTCGATCTTCGAGTAGTTGTTTTTCACTAAAGAATCATTTATTATTTATTATTAGGCTATGGTTGGCATTGCAGTATATTTCAGGAAATTCACTTGTCTTAATACGTCATTTTTCGGATTTGGCCAGTCATAATTACTCACTGTGGTTCCAAATATTGTTGTGAGAAAGGGGCACGCGCTCTTGGGATGGAGGGGTGCCGCCAAGCGACCATTGGTTGTTCGGCCAATTAATCGGAATTTAATGGGCAATTATATGTTTGTAATAGTATATTCATTTATATGAAAAATAGATTAAAATAATCGCTATATAAAACATGGCTAGTCATTGTTAGAGTATATGTCATGTAAGCAGACTATTAGAGATAGAAATAAAATATGTTCTGCACAATATTATAAACTAATGAATTGTAAATAACAATAAAAATTATTTTGCCAATTAAATGGGAAAAGAATTGAAATAATATGAAAAGCTAATGTTTAATCCTTCAAGCCATGTAAATGCCTTTGAATACATTATACGTGACGGTTTAGCCACGGCCAATGACTAATCCGCCGTTTTCCACAAAACAAATTTTATTGAATTGCTTCTTCAGCAATGTTGTAATAAACCTTTTTATTTGTGTGAGATTATTACAAAAAAAAAAGATAGTTCAGATTGGAAGTTGTAAAAAGAAGTGTTTCGCTAGTAGGTACATTTACTGGTGTTCTTAAGATATCCAAGATGGCGTTGTGTTGGTTATGGACTTCACTGATACGCTATTGTGATTGTTTGTGCATTACCATCTGTAGCAAGAGTTGCTGTGCTAACACTGACAGTGCTACTTGGCTGTATCCACAGTCGGACAGGGGGACGTCTCTTGTATCCACGGAGGCACAGATGGATAGGGAGAGTGGGAGACGCTTCAACTTGGATTTGCAAATCAAAGACACCAGGTGTAAGGCCGTGCATGTGGTGCCTAATGATTTGAAATATCATTTTGATTTGTCGAAAAACTAGGTGGTGACAACGTTATGGTGAATAGTTTGTAATATCAGTGTGATTTGTCCACAAAGTATGTGACATTACGCTTAATGTTATGTAATGTCATTGTGATTTGTCGACAAAATATGTGACAATGTTACGTTGAATGTTATGTAATGTCATTATGATTTGTTGACAAAAGGTGCTATAGCGTTGTGTTGAATGTCATGTAATATCAGTGTTATTTACTAATAAAAATATGCGTTCGAAAATAGTCAGTAAAAAAATAGAGTAGAAGTCCCTATTGCCAGTGCGTCTATCGTTAATTGGAATGACAATAGGTTTGCAAAAAAATTTGTGACTATTTATTTTTGTAATCATCTTTAAAATTAATATTGTTTTTTTTTAAAAACATCCAAACATGAAGCACCCCAAAGTTCACAGTTTCTTTTTACCAAGCATTGCAATTGGTCTATTGATGGAGCATGCACCGGTAGGCGGTAGTTGATCTACCAAAGATGGTCGCACTCGCCGCCCCCACCCCCTCCCCCACCCTTCACATCAGAGAAAGCACAAGGCATTTCCAGTTCAAACGGCATGGCACAACACCAAATTTACTACAGTTTATACTGCATACGGAACACTGTACTATTGTACTGTAGGGACCGTCCTACGGTGATTCATCTGTGCCTTTTATTTCCAAATCGGATGGTTGATATTTGCCTTAAGATAATGAATGCCCTTTGCTTCTCTGCTTCTCTGCCTTCATTGCATTAAAGGCAAATGATCTGCTTCCCATCTTGCCGTCACTGTTGACTTGACTCCTCCCCATCCTTGGGTCTACGGCTGCCACCACCGCTTGCCCCCTCCCCCCAACTACCTGCTCAGAGCGTTCACAATGTTTCAAAGGGTCTTAAGATGATACATGTGACTCGGTTTTAACTGCACAAAAATACCACAGTATGTAGTACCCCTTTCTTCTATCGGTGGGACCCACATCCAAATAAAACCTCTCTCTCAATCCTCTTCTCTCTCCTCCTAAGAACTAACTAGTCCCTAGCTAAGCCCCCTTCCTCTTCTCTCTCCCCTAAGAGCATCCATAGTGTTTGAACCCCTTTGAGGGGTCTTAAGGTGACACATGTGAGTATGTCTTAACTGTACAAAAATGCTACAATGTGTAGTACCTCTTTCTCCTATTGGTAGGACCCACACCCAAATAAAACCTCTCTCTCAATCCTCTTCTCTCCTCTTAGGAACCGGTTCCTAGCTAAGCCCCCCTTCCTTTTCTCTCTCCCCTAAGCCCCCCCTTGCTACAATGTGTAATACCCACTTTCACCTCTTCTCTCTCCTCTAAGACCCATTTATAAAACCACACTGCGAATACTCTAAGCCCCCCTTCCTCTCTCCTCTCCTCTCTCCTCAAAGATCCCCTTCTAGAGCCACATTGTGGATGCTCTCATAGCCTCGTTGCTACCTATTAACTCCTCGTCATTGCACGCATCGTAGTGTGTATCGCAATGTATGGACGCATCTATGGATGGGACCCACACTTAAATAAAAATCTCTCCCTCAATCCTCTTCTCTCCCCCCATGATTCCTAGCTAGGCTGCATTCCTCTTCTCTCTCCTCTAAGACTCCCTTGTTGCAATGTGTAGTACTCCTTTCTCTTTTCTCTCTTCTCTAAGACCCCCTTTCAATCCCATATTGTGCATGCTCTCACTGGCCTCCTGCATGGTGGAGTTCTAAGGTCAAGAACATATTGTCAAACTTTGCCAAATTTTCTGAGGTAGTTGTTTGGTTTTTTGTCACAGTTTTAGCATGTCTTAAGGCAGGGCCAGAACGAGCCAAACTAAAATTTTGGTATTGACTTGAAAATTTAGGTAGTGTTTGGTTTGGTTCCAACATTTAGCGTTACTCTCAAATTTTGGTAACACATGCTGTTTTCTTGACAATTCGCTGGCTTCGCAAGGGCGGCAAAATTCTTCGCCAAATTTTGGCATGGCAACAAGCAGTTGAGTCTCAGACATGGCATATTTTGGTTGGCTGTGGCCAGTGGCATTAATTGTATGGTTAGTTTGATTAACAAGTTTGAAATGATCATATTTCCTGAACCGAGTATCCGATTTGTGATCCGTTTGAACCGTTGTGTTCCTTGTCATTTAATCAACAAAACAAGACCCATGTTGGCATATTTTGGTGCAAAAAAATACATGTCATGTGGGACACACGTGCCATACTCACAATTTTGGTAAAATTTGGTATAGTTGCAATCCAAACACATCAATTTCGACATTGCCCGTGAATTGGTATGGCTACGATTCAAACACCATTTTTTTGCCCAGTTTTTGGCATTGTCTAAGTTTTGACATTATCAAAATTTTGGTGTGACTACCTGGGGTCATAAACCAAACAGGCCCTTGGTTTTTTAGTCATGGAGCCAACCTGTCGTAGACTCATATTTTTGTCAAATCTTGACTAAGGTGTGGCCATCAATTTGATGGGTACAAAAAGTGTGGCTTGCCACTTTGCCACAACTAGGTGTGGCAATGTCTGGTAGCAAACCAAACATAGCCCTAAACCTAGCTTGTACGAATCTCCATGCAAAACTAAGAGTGGAGAAAGTTCCTTTGTAGCTTGTTTACCCTAGCTGCTCTCATAGAAAAATAGTGAACTAATTTTTTTTTGAAATTAGGATATATATTTGGTTGGAAGACAAATATTGTCATTGTTTGCCGCAATTCTCTTAGACAAATTCGTCCAAGTTAGACAATTGTTTGGTTACTAGTCATGGCTTATGTGGTGCCAAACATTTTTGTTCAACTGGATCACACAAGCCATAAACACCTGGAATTGTGGTAAGATTCCCATATATGAGTTTGATTGTGCTGAATTAGGGGGAAATGCTTGGCAAATTGTGGCATTCTTAGGGCATGTTTGGTTCATAGTCTAATGATGCCTAAGGATGCTACACATAAAAGCCTAACTTGTCGAAGCCGTGGTAAAAAAAATTGGCGTCAAAACTTAGTTTGTCTAAAAGAATCTTGTTACAATTTATTGTGTCTATGGCTTGTGGGCCCAAGTTGAAAAAAGATTAGCATGCCTAACTTAGACTAAGAACAAAATATTAGTCTAATTCAATCAAACTTGCATATATAAGGAATTTGTGACAAATTGTGGCAACCTTTGCCTTCCAATTTAAACAAGCCTTTGTAGAGTTTGAAGCTGCTTCGAGCAATTAGATGAAAGAAGGTGACGACACGGATGTATTGACTACTTGACTTGGACTTTCACGAGATAGGACCTGCATTTCTCCAAAATACCGGGCTTGCATATTTGCACTCCACCTTCTCTTAATTAACATTCACACCCTTAATGCTGGCTCATCCTTCTTTGTTTGGCTATTTACAATTGGGCCCAAGTAACTAAGATTCGCCTGGTTGTGCAAATGTCACAGGCTTATTAAATATCAAAATTAATAAACCAGTACGAAGCGATAAGAAGGCAGACTTGTGTGGCTCAAGTACTCAACCCATATAGGCCATTCACAAATGGTCTTGGCTAGTTGGATGTCCATGTCGAAGACTCGGTCTCACCGATAAGAAGGCAGACTTGTGTGGCTCAAGTAATAAACCTGTACGAAGCGATAAGAAGGCAGACTTGTGTGGCTCAAGTACTCAACCCATATAGGCCATGCACGAATGGTCTTGGCTAGTTGGATGTCCATGTCGCAGACTCGGTCTCACCGATAAGAAGGCAGACTTGTGTGGCTCAAGTACTCAACCCATATAGGCCATGCACAAATGGTCTTGGCTAGTTGGATGTCCATGTCGCAGACTCGGTCTCACCGATAAGAAGGTAGACTTGTGTGGCTCAAGTAATAAACCAGTACGAAACGATAAGAAGGCAGACTTGTGTGGCTCAAGTACTCAACCCATATAGGCCATGCATGAATGGTCTTGGCTAGTAGGATGTCCATGTCGCAGACTCGGTCTCACCACTAGAAACCATATAGTACTCTCTTGTCTGTCCCAACTCCCAACCCACATCAAGATTCTCTTGGGTATTGGATGTCCATGTCGCAGACTCAGTCACACTATGAATTTTTGGTCGTATTAGCACCTTTTTGCCTTGTAATTACAGGAATGACCATACTTAAAATTTGTTTTGCAAATATAGCACCGTTGCCGCATAGCCACCATGTGGCAACCCCTCCCCACCGCCACGTGACCCGTTGCCGCAAGGTGGTCACGTGACAACCACTGTAGCGCCTGTTGCCGCACGATGGCTGTGCGGCAATACTGTAGCATTTTTTTTCCTTTTTTTTTAAAAAAATCATTTATGCATACTCTTGTGAGGTAGTTGAGTTCATTCAAGTGCATCCATTCATCTTAGTTGATCCTATTGCACTTGAGTACCGTCAAGCGAAGGTCTTGATTTGTTACTCTTGGAGTTTTGCCAAACTCCTAGACGGCCTTGGCGGTGGAGCGCGGTGATCTCTTCAAGAAGATTGTGAAGAGGCCCGGTACAAGCTTGTGAGTGGTTTGGTGTTCGTCATCTCTGAAGCGGAGGAAGAACAACTATAGTGATCGAGGGAAGGCTTAATTCGTGGAGCCGGCTTGAGTTGTCAAGCTTCCTCAACGTGGACTAGTGAAGACCGACAAGTCTTCGATACCACGGGAAAACATTTTTGTCTCATTGTGGTTATTCCTAGTCTTTACTATTTTCGCATTTACATTTCTAGCTCTTTATTGTGATTGAATTGCTTAGCTAGAAGTGTAACTTGTTTAGACTAAGTTATTAATCAGCTTAAATTGTTAAATTGTTAAAAAGTTTAAAAACCTCCTATTCACCCCCTCTAGTCGGTTATTCTTGATCCTACAACGGGCCCACCATGGGCTACTAGTGGACTACTGCGTAGCTACGTTGGGCAAAAGATAGACCGGCAAGGTGCTACTCGTAGTTCCACAACGAGTTCGAGTCATTGCACAACAACGATATCATCTGGGTTGCATGGACCCCAAACTTCGTGGGCACGGTAGCGCCATATGGGTTGTCCTTGCAATGCACGCAGGACGCCGGACTATAGGCGATGACATGCCACCTGGTCTTTGCACATATGGTGGAGCCTTACGCATTGTAGCACGTAATGCAATAGTTTGATTTGTACCAGGTTTTGCTCCCTCCCGACGGCAGGATGCTACAGCGAATCGTTCACTTGTGAGTCCAACTCTCGCCCAAGTAATGTTTACACTTCATACCTATATCCTTTATTCTAACATCAATCATTTCAGAATGCAGGCAATCGAGATCTGGCCGACATGCTGAGGACTGGCAAGCACTCCAGCATAAGTTGATTACGGCCTAGACGGAGACGACACACGTCGAGATCTTGCTGGAGCAATGATCGTACGACGTACGGACATACGGTGAGTACATGTAGTGGTATGTACCACAGTCGCGCACCAGACTCACCTGTCCTCTGCCAGAGCGTCCGGAGCATGTGACGCACCAGCAGAGTCTCAGCCACTTGTTCGATCAACACAACGTTTCGTGCTGTGACGACACCGTGAGACACTTACATCATCCGGTCATTTCATTGATTACCGAACTTGTTTTGTCTCTCACTTCAGCTAGAGCAGGCGAAGCGCATTGCAAGCGCATCGGAGACCACCATCTGCAGTCCACACATAGTACCGGGGTTACTGAGCACGTTGAAGTACATCTTCATGGAGTCGAAGAACATAATAAAGAACATGAGCTACGGTCGTTCGACGGACGATGTCCCGTGCATCGGGCAACAAGAGGGGGGGGGGCATGCTCACCTGTTAGGTCATCACGACCCAGCGAGACTGGCTGGCGTCGTAGCGCTCCCCATCGGTCATCCGCGGGCAAAATCGGAGGGGAGGTAAGTTATGTACAAATCTACGTTCTATTTTTTTGTTATGCCTTACGTTCCGCTAACAAAACAAGTAAATGCAGATCGAGATAAAGAAATTGACCCTGTAGGTGCAAGTCCACCAAAAAGCTGCAATTTACCAGACAAACGGAACTGGCTGATGTGGTTGTCCAGTGTTTTTGCCGACGTGGCGAAAAAATGGCCGGCCACGGGCCAGACGAGCTAAGTTCGGCCGGTCACCATGCGTACATGGTGTCAAATCTGCAATTTCTTCGCAACGGACGCTACTTCTGTAGTTACCGATCGCAGCAGCGCTAAATCGGCAAAAAAGTCAAGAAAGCAGTGTATTTTCTTTATGCACATGAGACAGTTCCAATCTATCTACACAATGAGCCAATGAGGATGCTCATCTCTTAATGTGATCATCATGCAAAGTAAATTCACTGATGTTGTGTGCCTCCATGCAGGGGCGGAGGATAATGGAGGCCAACCTGGGCCATGACCACCCCAATATTTCCCATATTTCTTAAGAGAAATAGTAGGATTTAAACATACATATTGCTTGATGTAGGAGATTGTTACACCGGCCCCTCCTTAGTATCAGCTCAAGCTCTGCCACTGACCATGCCACATTTCAGTCGTGATGCATTGATGAATAATTAACATGCAAAATCCGCAGAGTTAGTACTCTTGTCTGTTCCATAGAACCTGCTTAGGGCATGTACAGTAGTCCACCATCATCTGTCTATAAGGGATGCCACCTAGGATTTTTAATGAGTTGGAGGAAAGAGAATAGAGAGAGAGAAAGGTCGTTTAGCATGTAGTAGACGGCTTCCTTCCACAAAATCCGGATGCTATCGACACCCGATTCCCCATTGTGCGCATTCCCCCCTGGTCGATCCGCTGCTCCCAACCTCCTCACCGCTTGCCCCTCCCCGCACGCTATTGTCATATCCCTCCTACTGCTCTTCTCGTCCCTCCTCTCGCATGGCCGCCATCGCCGGGGACTTTGTCCCCATGCTTCGCTCCGGCCAGTACCACGGGGTAATCAGATCAACCCATCCCCTTCCTTCCTCAAGGCTAGAGGTTCTAAAGCTAGTTCGTTTTGTCTAGGCCTGATCTGTGTCGTTTCTTTGCGTGATTTCACAGTCGAGGTCTGTGTGGTTTGACGTCGTCGGCCGCCACTGGTCAGCCTTCGCGGCCAACCATGAGGTGAGGGTTTCTTTGAACAGCTAGAAGGTTCGATCTTTGGTGCTTTTCTTATGGGGAGTTTGGGTGATTTGGTTCGCTTTTGTGTGCAGTCTTGATGCCAATCCCGGCCAACGGGTTCATTGGTGCGGATCCGCACAAGATGTGAGTAAGATTTTGTGTCGATTTTCTTGAAATCTTCCAGCTTAAGCATGTCTTTGAACACTATTTTACGCTGCTATCCTACAACATTTGAGTAAATTTGTATGAATTAGTCAATTTAGGGGGTTACTGTTGAGTAAAATTGTGTGAATTAGTCAGATCGGTTTCAAGACTGTAAGATGTTAGAATTTATAGATTTTGCAGAAGAATTGGTTCGCTGGGCGACAAATGTGGATCGAGGTCTCATGTGGTTCGTTTGAATGGAGGATTTGCTGGTTGTGGTATGGTGTTTGTAGATGCACATGATGATTGATGACTAACGTGAGTAGGTCTGCTTGCTTCATAATGCAAGTTGTTGCGGAAAATTCATACAATCATTTCAAGTCTGAGTTCGCAAATGTTAATTGGTGATATATTACTACGACTCTGAAAATCCTGAAGAGTTGATGAGGTGCAAAATGCCAAGGGCAACATATTTCTAATTCATGTTTACACATTTTGCAACTCTGAGGGTTCTACTTCTGTGTCGCTGGAATGCTGTGATTGAGTCAAGATCTGTATGTATGTATGTGATTATTCTTGTGCAGTATGTCCAAAATATTGTTCATGCAAGTGTGTTTCAGTTGTATTGGCAAAAAACAACAAAATATACCACAAAGATATAATTTAGTGTTGATCAATAAATTTTCATGTTTCATGCAATTGTCGGGCTTTATATAGACAACTAAATAGATAACCCATTGTAGAAGCTGTTTTTTGTGCTATCTATAGATGACATGGAATGGTAGTATAGACAGCAGCTGTCTATACCACTGTACATGCCTTAGTTTATCTGTTTAGGGCATATACAATGGTGTAGACAGCTGCTGTCTATAACAACTATCCATGTCACTTGTAGACAATACTAAAGACAACTCATACAATGGTATAGACGGTTGCTGTCTTTTTAGTTGTCTTTATAGAACACACAATCTTTTAATGCTTTTCTTGTTTCTTGTGCTATAGTTGACTACAAGATTGTAGACAACATCTTTCCCTCTCTTCATTCTCTTTCATCATCGTCAGCAAAAATTTTACGTGACAATAGTTATAGACGATTGACATAAGTCTATTGTACATGCTCTTAGGCTATGCACAGCTTTTGGCGAAAAGCTGTTCAACCAAAATGTTAGCATCGGCGCAAGTAGTTGCATCGGTGTTAGCTAAAAAAAAAAGGCACATACCCACTCGTAAGGCTATATACAATGTGAAGAAAAAGCTGTTCATTTATTTTTTGGGTCCTACAGGAAAAGTGAAACAGCTGCTAACCACTTGGGAGAAAAGCCAGATCTAGCACCCGTATGACATGTCAATAACGTGGAAAAAAAGGAAAAATTAAGGATTTGCCACTACTAAAAGGTGATATCTAGGATTTACCACTCTTTGTGAGGATGACATGTGGGTCCAGGACCTACATGTCATCCTCACATGAGTGGTAAATCCTAAATTTCACATAAAAGTACAATAGCAAATCCTCAATTCTCCCGGAAAAAAATAGCACCCCTTGCACTGTACATTGCGTTAGCAAACCTGTAGATCAATTGAACAGCTCTGTATATATGTTCCTAACTATGCTGTTCTTTCTCAGCTCTCTTCTCTGTGCTCACTGCTCAGCCTACGCTGCCAGGCACCAACCCTCCACAGCTAGAGAATTCACGACACGGAGCGCTGTATGTCACGCGCCACCGCCCGCCGACGACGCACCTGAGAAGCGCCGCGGGAGCGGCCGAGCAGGAGGCCGTCGGCGGCCGAGGGCCTTGCCTCGGAGAGTTGGCGCGCGCCGCGCGGCGGCGGATGCGGAGGCCAAATCGAGGATCGGAAGGGATGCGTGCAGGCATTGGGCCACTTGGGTTGGACTCGTTTACTCCGCACAACTTGGGCTTTCAAGTAGGCTTTGCGCGATGCAGTTTGCTCAGGTAATTACGTCCACGGGACACCTCGCTGGACGTCCGCACTCGCCGAGCCCAGGGAAGACGAGGACGGAGGCCGGCTAGTCTCGCTGCGCTGCATTCGTATACTACTACTACTAAGAGCTGTTCATGGCCTCATGGGTAGCCCGGCCGGGCGGCCTGGGCTCGGCACTTAGGATCTGTTTGGATTGGAACCTAAATGAAACTTATCAAATTTTGGTAATGTCTATAAAATTTGGCTAGCATTTGGATTGATTCCAATATGTGGTATGCCATTGAAAAATTTGGCCACCCCAAATATTGGTAATGTCTATGAAATTTGACTGCAATTTGGTTTGTTGTTAAATTTTGGTACTACCAACGAAATTTTGGTAAAACCAATTTTTTCTTCACCATTCTTAAGCAAAGTTTGGGTGACCAAAAAGCTAACCAAATAATTGGTAGGGCAACTAGCCCATGAATTTGCTAGGTGGCATCATTTCGTTGGATGTGAATAGGAACATATTAGTCAATATCGGTATTGCCCGTGGGTCCCACATGACATCAATTTTCTTTTACCCCAAAATATGTCAACTTGGGTCTTGTTTTGTTGATAAAATGATGAGGAACACAACGGTTCAAATGGATCGCAAATCGGATACTCGGTTTACGAAATATGATCATTTCAAACAGATAAATCAATCTAACCATGCAATTAATATCAATCTTACCAAATTTTGGTATTTATCAATCTTACCAAATTTTGGTAATACCAAAATCTGGTCAATGCCAAACCAAACACTACCAACTACTTTTTTTGCCCATATTTTGGCATTGCTCAGATATTAGTGCCAAACAAAACACTAGCCAACTACTTATTTTGCCCATATTTTGTCATTGCCCAGATTTTGGTATTACCAAAATTTGGTTTGGCTCACTAGGGCATCAATCCGAAAGCCCGCTGAAATATAATAAAAAAATATTAAAACTATTTTTATTCTCAAAATAAATTAAATATTATTTTTTATTAAAAAATTAAAATAAAATTTTAATTAGAAAGTCATTTTTTGGGCTAGGCTCGGGCCTACCCATTCGAGGCCAGGCTTTTCAGGCCTGGCTCGACGTTTGAACAGGCCTACTACTACTACTACTTCGTGTTGCTAGGATCAGATTACCAAATCCAAAACTCTCTCCATATTTTGCACTAGTCTAGAATCACACTATTGCACACAGTGACAACATCGATGAAATATCAATCATTCAACGAAATAATTAAGAAAGTAGCAATTTTTATTAAATAGTAACAACCAGACCTTATGATCAAAGCTTACTTAATCAACTTGTTACACGGGGATTAAGAGACCAAAAAAAAACTCGTACAACGAAAATAAAATATCTTATGGTGGTTATTTGACATGTCCACAGGCAATCGATTGAGAAGCGCATCCGAGTTCGCAAAGTCTTGGTAGTACTATTCTTCATAGAACTTTTGATTAACTTGTTATTCTTCAACTGAGCAACAATGTATGTAGCCGTGAGTACAAAGAGTTTAATTTGTCTTAAAACACCACAGTAGTCGTTACTTATGTTATTAAGCCTTAATCCGCTTTAATGTACACTAATGACACTTAATGTACACTAAGCACCGCCTAATCGTGCAATAAGCTCACCTTTTCCGTATCCAGCTGGCCTAGTTCTAGAGGAAATCTTGCACGTCACGAGCCTGTCTGCTTTTTTGCATGCAGACAACCAAAAAAGCATCCCAAAAGCATGATCTGAGACCAGACAACCAAACACATTCTATGTGTCTGTCCGTCCAATCACAGCCGAAGATCACACAGCCTATCGATCGACGTACGTACTCCTAATATATATATACACACACGTAGTACGTATGTACGTACGTACGCACACTTCTCAAGCTATATGCATGCATGTCG
The DNA here is from genome assembly GCA_036346405.1 of Phyllostachys edulis. Lineage (NCBI taxonomy): Eukaryota > Viridiplantae > Streptophyta > Magnoliopsida > Poales > Poaceae > Phyllostachys > Phyllostachys edulis. The sequence goes on along the minus strand of CM070568.1, from coordinate 38,184,241 downwards.
GAGTGAAGCTAGTCTGCTCGTCCGGCCCGTTCCTGAGGCTATGGCATATATGCATCGGCTACAGTTTCTTGTGTTGACCTTGTCATTTCTCTCCGTCGCATCCGGCCGGCGTTTGTCTGTGTGCACCGCGTGATCTATGTGGTGACCAGATTGCATCTCTTCTTGTCGATTTACAGCATGCACGGTTTCAATCTATCAATCAAACATCGATCAGCACTGCATGCTATCAAACGTCGATCAGCACTGCATGCATGCATGTGTGTCCCGAATCCCAATGCTAGCTAGCTTTGTTTGGTTGGCTTTGGCTCTGCTGATTGTTATTATTTTTCATGATCTCTAAGGTGCGACTTTGACCGTTATTTTTTTATAACTTTACATTAACACGTGGTAATAAAATTATAATATTACGAAAGTATTTTTAACGATGAATCTATTGATGTAATTTTTATATAGCCAATCTAAATGGTTTTAAATTTATTGGTGGTCAAACTTTAGAAAATTTGATGGCACCAATTCGAAAACATGAAGTAAAAAAGAAGGGAGGGATTAGTTTCCTACGCACTCGATTGATCATGGCAATATCTAGCTTCACTCTCACTCTTGATCATCAACTCTTGATCATCACCATCCACCAAACTAACCAAAAGAATGATTAACTAGCTAGGATTGCTTCTAGCCAATGCCATGCATGCAGTAAAATCGATCGATCCTAGCAAAACGAATCCAGTGGATGCAGTAAATCCTCAGCCGGCCGGCCACCTTACGTTTCACCCTGCTTTACTGACCGAACGATCGATCACTCCCGGCCGATCGTGTACGTACATCCCGGCAGGCTTCCCTTTCACTCCTCTCCTGATCGAGTTCTGAAGATCATGCAGCTGCTGCAGTCTGGCACCATCAGTTGCCTCTGCTGCACTGCATGGACATATAGTACCGTACTATATATAGCTACTCCCTCATAAAAGAAAATCACAAAGGACGTTGTTCTAGAATATGTGCAGTTAAATCGTATAAATTTTGAATAAAGATATCGCCTAAAATATATTGTTTGGATGTACAAAATTGATACGAGTAAATTTGTCACAAAAAATAAATTCAGAACATTACATTTTAAAAAAAATACGATGATAAAATTTAGTGATCAAAGTGACTTCTTGTTGACTTTGAAAAGTCAAAAATGAGTTTTTTTTTTGTGACCGAAGGGAGTAGGGGTGCGGATCTCCTAGGGTTACCCATAACTCTACCAAGTGGATTTCGCTAATCCTTGAATCTTTCCTGTGCTCTAGATGAAGCCACGTACACCTTCTTCCGTTTGTCCGACGAAGTTCAGGAGTCTCGGTTCTCATCTGCAGACGGAGTACAATTCTCACCTCCAAAACCAACCATGAGAAAGAAGTGCTTCCTAATTCTGCAGGACATTAGGTGGTCCTTTCTATAGTATTTTACTGGGTATAAGATCGGTGAGAGAATCGTCAAGAAAAAAAATGGCTCTGGAAAACATTGCTTCAATTCACCCGATGCATAAGGTTCCAGTTCTTAGACCAGACATGCAACCATCTATAGGCACCCAATTTGCTCTGAAAGCCTTTGTTTTGCTGCGGCAAAGCAGCCCACTCCTACCAGGGATTAAAAAATCATCCAATTATCAGCGATTAGCGTTTCTATCGGCCCCCCGGTAGATATTCAAACCCGTTCCGAAATTTGAAGTTTGGATAAAATTTATCCAAAAAAATCAAATTTGCTTGAATTTTGTTCACTTGATGAATGAGTAAAGTAATATAAGCCCATATAAATCTTGCTACCATGCTAACTAACTCAATTGATGATTTTTGTTCGAATTTGACTGTTTTGAATTTAAAATTCGAAAATTTCAAAAAAAAAATTGAAATTTTCGGTCGAAATTGGCCGAAAATTTCCGATTATCGGCTGTATTGGCTGGGTCCGGTAAAAAAAAAAGGTCCGATAAAAAAAAACCCTGACTCCTACCAAGAGAGACCGTCGTCAGTACCCAGCGAAATTGTTTTGCCGGTTACATCGGAAAATTTGCCGCCCCGCCGCTTCCGGGCGAGACCACCTCTGTGTTCACGTTCGTCACCGCCGCCGGAAGATGCCATTCAACACCACACGATGCAGGGCATCCATGCCTTTATTTACTCAATCGCATCTTCATATCTGAACGTAGGGGGAGTTGTAATGCGAAGAGTGCTTGGGGAAGTAGCAGGGCCGTTCCTGAGGGAGGGCCGACCGGGGCGACCGCCTAAGCCCACCAAAGCCAAGGGCCTCCGATCTTGATATATCGTACTACATATACGTATATGTATAATTGTATATCCTATATATGCTCTATTGCTCTGTAGAGTTGTATAACTACTAACTAGATTGAGGTTAAGAGTGTAGGGATGGGTATCCTGGTACATCTCTTTTCTCTGAATTAAAAGTGTTGCAAATGACTTTGCCATGTGACAATGTCTGCTATTGAGATTTTTTAGTTTGTTAGAGATGTAGATTGTTATCCAAATGTTTCAATTGCTTATCGAATCTTATTTACTGTACCTGTGACTGTAGCAACAACTGAAAGAAGCTTTTCAAAGTTGAAGTTATTGAAAAACTATTTGAGGTCATTAATATCACTAGAAAGGTTGAATGGTCTGACCACTTTATGCATTGAAAAGGATATGTTATATCACATTGACGTGGATACTATTATCAATGACTTTGCATCTAGAAATGTTAGAAGAAATTGCTTTCTATGAGTAGTTTGTATCTTTTTGATATATTGAATAGTTTTGTAGTTGATATAAAAGTATTATTATTTGTTTATGTTAGAATAAAGGGTCTTCTATTTTGCCTCGCCCTAGGACCTCCGAAATACTAGGAACGGCCCTGGGAAGGAGAAGGGGTGAGTGGCACAATCGACAGCATAGAACATAGGCAACAGTCTAGATTCAGTGAAATCCACTTGGGTGCTGCTATT